>JALMQS010000127.1:4458828-4601971 GCA_024734495.1 Forficula auricularia
ATTGGCAGCCCCCAGAAAGAAGAAAGCGTGGAAGGCCGCCGAGATCGTGGTTTCAGGGAATCCAAAATGCCATGCAAGCCCGTGGGCTGGAAGAGGAAGACTGTGCCGGCAGAAGGACATGGAGAATGGGAAGCGAGAAACGGCGTCCGCCGTAACCAAACTCGCAGGATATATATATGTTTTTGATTTTAAATCCAGTAGCTCTTTCATACCTTAATTTAAATTCCTTAAAATATTCAATCACTTCATCTTTTGTTTTTAAAAAATATACAAAATATCTCCTTGTAAAATCATCAATTAAAATGAAAAAATATCTTGCTCCTCCAAGTGATGGTTTTTTCATTGGTCCACATAAGTCCATATGTAACAATTCCAATGGTTCTTTAATATGCAATTCATATGTGGCCTGTTTAAAAGGTTTTTGTGTTAATTTGCCTCTTATACATGGATCACATAATTTTAAACTTTCAAAATTAATTTCAAAATTTATATCTTTCCTTTTAGCTACTTCTTTTAAATAATTTTCATTAATATGACCTAATCGTCTATGCCATAAATTAGTTTTATCATTATTATTTGTTTCGAAGCATAAATTATTTTCATTTAAATTGTTATTTTGTTTTTCCCTTATCATTTCTATTACATACATTCTTTCTTGAATTTTAGCTTTTCCAATTATATGATTACTTTCATCGTAAATGTTCGCTCCATTTTCATAAAATGTTACTTTATATCCTTTTCTGGTTAATTCGTATATTGATAACAGATTCGTTCTCAATTTTGGAACGTATAACACATTTTTTATAATAATTTTTTGATCTTCGTTGTCAACTTTTGTTTTACCTCTTATATCTCCCTTTGAACTTGCACTCCCTTTGCTTGTGTAACCATTTCTTCTTCAGCTAAGTATACTTCTGTTTCGCACTCGGTAATATTTTCCATCCATTCATTCGTACAAGTCATATGTGCAGTACATCCAGAATCCAAGCTCCAAAATTGCGATTCTTCTTGTTGATTTAATTTATGTGTAGCCTGGTATCCTTTTTCCTTTTTATCTCGAAAATAGGAATTTTTATATAAAGGTTTGTCAAATTTCTTTATATTTCCTCCTTGATGAACTTCAAATTGTCTCGATTTATTAAATTGATTTTCTTTCCTAAACCAGCAATTTTTAGATATATATGGTTTGGTTTGCCACAGGTGTAACATTTTCTTTGTTTATTTTTATTATTTTTTTTTTTTTTTTTTTTTTTATGATAATGATGAGAGAAGGAGTTACACCAAAAAAGGTGCAACCCCTAAAGGCCTGGGTTGGCCCCTCCATCGTGAAAAGAAGAAGAAAGAATTTTATGGGTTGGGCGGGGGTCGAAGGTATCTGTGGATACGGGTCTTAAATAGCTGAAGGTTATAGGTCGCGGGAAAGATGGTGGCAGGGAGCGAGTTCCAGTCTCTGGAGGTCAAAGGGATAAAAGAGTTGGCGAAAGCGCTTGTTCGAATTTTATCCAATTTGACAGCGAAGGGGTGCTGAGCGTTAGAAAACCGCGTGTTTCGCGTAAAGAGGGCATTAGGGGGGATAATTGATTTCAGCTCGACTGAACAGACACCGTGATAGTATCTGTAGTACAGGGAAAGGGCAGAAACGGTTCTTCGGTGAGCCAGGGAGTCGAGTGAGTTTGTTAGAGCCGGTTCTCCTATTAGTTTAATTGCTCGCTTCTGAATTGCATCCAGTGTGGCAAGAGAATGCTTGGAGGCACCCCTCCACAGATGAGAGCCATATTCGAGACAGGGACGAATTTGAGCCTTATACAGCATAAGGAGTTGACTGGGAGTATAACAGCGTCTAGACCTAAATAGGAGACCAAGCTTGCGCGCTGCAGCTTTAGCAGTGGTTGAGATATGGTCATTCCATGAAAGGTCAGACCCTAGAGTTACGCCTAGCATTGAGATTTTATTCCTGAATTCTAGTGAGTTTGAGTCGAATGATATGTTTGGGAGGTTTCTGTCGACGCGCCTAGAAATAAGGCAACACTGAGTTTTCCCTGCATTGAAGTTAACTAAGTTTTGGGATCCCCAGTTTTTAAATTTGCATAAGTCTAAATTAATTGAAGAGGCAATGTCTGCACGGTTTTTATGCGATGCAGGGGCGTTATGTAGGGTGCTGTCATCTGCGTAACAATGTACCGGATTGGAGGGCAAGTTTAGAAGGTCGTTGATATAGATAAGAAAAAGCGTAGGGGAGATAACCGATCCCTGAGGAACTCCAATCTTGCACCTTAAAGGCTTCTTCTTTTCCATTTATTTCATTATTTTGTCCTGGTTTGTATCTAATTCTTTGTTCCTCTTCTCGAAGAATCTGTTGAATTTCTTCCAAAGAATGATCACGTTGAGTCCGTAAGATAGTTGCTATTTTCTCATATTTTAAATTAATTCCCCTAACAATATGAAAAGTTATCTCGCGCACAGAAAATTTGTGACCAAGTTCCGAAGCTCTAGATATTATATTTCTTCCTCTTGTAATATAATCATCCACCGATTCATTTGATCCCATTTTTATATTTTTCAATTCTAATCCTAAATCTATTATTTTATCTTCTTTATTTCCCGAATATATTCTTTTTAATTCTTTCCATATATTTTTAGCATTTACCTCTCCGATAAATATACCGGCTTGTTCGTTGGATAGCGTATTTTTTATTATACCGAAGGCTTCATCATTTTTTTCATCCCATTCATCAAAATTTGTATCATTTTTTTCTGGTTCTGGACCAAGGATTACACTTTTAAATAACTTCTTGGACCTTAAAATTGCACTCACCTTAAGTGCCCATATTTCATAATTTGACCCATTCAAAGGTTCAATTTTATATTGAATCAATGTTGTATCAGTCATCTTTTCTTTTGATTAATTATTCTAATTATGAACCAATTATTTAACATTAACCACGCTCTGCTACCAAAATTGTTATTAAAAATGTTTCGTGGATTCTAATTAACTGTTCATTCATTCATTCCTATCTTCACATGGTCACCATCCTTGCGGAAATTCAACCACTTTTTTTGTGTAATGACAATAGCCACAATAAGATGTACTGAGCTATAGCCAACTTAATTTGCCTTCAAATAAATATTGTCCTATCCATCCTTTCATATCCTTATATTTATATTTGAAATAAAATTTAACAGGGCATGATTTATTTTAATATTTTTTTCTTTTAAAATTTGATTAATATTATAAGGCGTCACTAGATTTTCCTCCCCCAAAATCCGCAACATATCAACCCGGGGTTCTCTATAGTCGGGACAAATAAATAAAATATGATTTATATCTACAGGTTGGCTTTCCTGACAATGGCATATTTCTTCAGGCGCTATTTTCAATCGATTTAAATGTTTTGGTAAAACATTATGTCCTGTTCTCAATCTTGACAACACTACTATTTGTTTTCTAGATAAATTTTGATTGTGGAACCATGGCTTATTATCGACTAATTCTTGAATATTAAACAAATTGTAACCTTTAGTGAGTGAAGATTGGTTCCAATAATTTTGCCAGTCATGAATTAAATTAGATTTGATTATCTGTTTTAAATCATTCGCTGGGAAGTTCGGAATATTAATTTCTTGTAGTTTCCCAGATAATTTAGCCAAAGAATCTGCAGTATCATTTCCCGAAACACCTGTATGAGATGGTATCCAAACGAACTCAACTAATTTATTATGGAATTTTAATGAGTCTATTTGATTTAAAATTTTGAAAATAATGGGATTTACTTTACTATTTCTATTAATTGTTTGAATATGTTTTACTGTGCTTAATGAATCGGTTATAATTAAAATTTTTGTGTGATCAATCTTTTCTAAATAGGTCGTTGCTTTGAGGATTGCCATTGCTTCCGCCGAAAAGATCGAAGTATTAGGGTGCATTTTATAAATTCCACATTTTTTTATTTCCGGAATAAAAAATGCACATCCTGTATATTCAGATGTTTTGGAACCATCTGTATAGACTTTTAAAAAATTTGTCCATTTAGATAGATGAATATTAATGATATCCTTTGCAAATTGAGGTCTCATTTTCAAATTTTGCTCACTAGTTAGATGCATATCAATATTAGGTTTAAAATATACTAATTTGTATGGAAAGTCGAAAATTGGCGAGATCTCCATTTTTTCAATCTTATCCTCGTATTGTTTCAATTTTATGTGACTAAGAATTATAGGAGGGGTAGGCTTATTTGATGGATTTATAACTAGTAAACTTGAATAATCTTCTATTACATTTTTTATGGGATTATTTTTAAACTTCATATGTTTCAAATAAAAATTATTTGCTAGAAATTTTCTTCTCAAGTCTAGTGGGGGTTCACCACATTCAATTTGTAAGGAATTTGTGGGAGTAGATGGCATTGAGCCGATAATGATCCTAAGAGCAGAATATTGAATTTGATCAATCTTCTTTAAAAGATTTTTACTTGCTGATGCATATAGAAAAGATCCATAATCAATTGTAGATCTTATTAAACCTTTATATATATTCAGCATGCTCGAGGGATGAGAACCCCACCGAGTACCCGCTACACATCTTAGAATATTCAAAAATTTTTCACACCTTCGCACTAAATTATTTATGTGGTCATCCCATTTTAAGTTATCTTCGAGTATGAGACCTAAAAATTTTTGTTTCTTCTTTTGCGGGATTATATTATTTTTTATTTTAATTTGGATAACACTATTTGTTACATGTTTAGAAAAAAGAACTAATGCAGACTTTCCAGTATTTATATTTATTCCCAAACCATCCATATGCTCAACGATGTTGTTAATAGCTGGTTGCAGGTGTCTGGTGATACCCATTACGGAACTTGAACTTTTGTAAATCACTATATCATCCGCATACTGGAGGATTGAAATTGAGGGGGGAATGATCGATTGAATATCAATAATATAAATAATAAAAAGAAGAGGACTTAATACACTGCCTTGAGGAGTTCCTAAAGATGTTGTTCTTGATGATGACACTTCTTGACCATATTGAACTCGTATAACCCTATCTGTTAATAAAGAATTTATAAATGTAATTGTTTTATTTGGAATTCCTAGTTCAACTAATTTATGGCACAAAATATTTGGAATAACTGAATCATATGCAGCTTCTAGATCCAAAAAGACGGCACTATTTTGTTCGTTTTTTTGAAATGAAATGTTTAAATCGGTTAAGAATGTCGTAAGATTATCTATTGTCGATTTTTCTTTCCTGAATCCAAATTGTGTGTTTGGGATTATTTTTCTATTTTCTAAATAATGTTCTAGACGATTCTTAATTACCCTTTCTACTATTTTCAATACTGTTGATGTTAGGGCTATCGGTCTATATGATTCAGCTTTTCCTGGATTTTTACCTGCTTTAAGAATAGGGATAACTGTTGTTTCTTTCCAATCTGGTGGGATTCTACTAGTTTCATATATGTCATTTAATATGTCTTTAAGGAGAAAAAGAGACGAAGAAGGAATATTTTTTATTAACTGTGATGGGATCTGGTCGGGGCCAGGCGAGGAGTCTTTTTGCTTAATTATTGCATGGGAAAGTTCTTCTATTGTAAATGGATCAGAAATATAATTATTCGTGTTATTTCCATTACTTAAGAAATCCGCTTGTTTCGGATTCGAGAATGCAGGAGCGATTTTATCAGCTATTTTTTCAAGAAGTTCTTTAGATATAATTGGGGAATTCTTATGAGGTGAAGAGAATGCATTTTTTAAAGATTTAATTATTTTCCAGATTTTATCAGAAGGAGTATCAGGATTTATAGTTTCACAAAACTCTTCCCATTTTTCTTTTTTCTTAAGTTTGTATAATTTTTGTGTAATTTTATTAATTTTATTATAAGTAGATAGATTATCCGCAGACGGATTTCTTTTGAATCTATTAAACGCTTGATTTCTAATATTTTTTTGATTTTGACAATCTTCATCCCACCAATAGGTAATATTTTTCAGATTAACTGTCTTTGAACAAGGTATGGAGGAATTTGCTGCTGATTTTAATGAATTTATAAATTCTTCATATGAATTAGACATACCAAGCTTCTGTGACACAGTCACTCTAAACAGATCCCAATTAGCATTTTTTAGTTTCCATGGAGATCGAGGAGTGATAATATGATTTTTATTATGAGAATCAAATGCTATTTGAAATAAAATTGGAACATGGTCACTACCTAAAGAGTAATTCAAAGTTTGCCAATTTCCACGAGCCAATAGGTCAGAAGAACATATAGTGATGTCTATTGCTGATGGAATGCAATGTGGCCTAAAATATGTCTTTGAACCATCATTTGCAATGGTCAAATTCCCATCCTGGACAGCCTTATATAGTTCCAATCCTATGGAATCCGTTCTACGGTCACCCCACGCTGGATGATGTGCATTAAAATCGCCACACACAATTAAGGGACCAGAGATCTGGTCAAATAGATCCAACCATTCCTCCCGAGACACATATGTCAAAGGGGGAGAGTACAAACTGATTAAAGATACCAGCTCTTTACCAATCCGAACTCTAACCCCCACCACTTCCATAAATTTAGCATTAGAATTTTGATTTATTCTTAATTCAAGATTTTGAAATTGTATAGATTTTTTGATTAATATCGCAACACCTCCTCCTATTCCAGACCTATCGTGTCTTACCATATTGTACCCTCTAAATCTAATATGATGATTTGAATTTAACCATGTTTCCGCTATGGCTACTATATCAATATTATTTTGATAAATAAAATTTTCTACCGCCAATCTATTACTAAATAAGGATCTTATATTAATTTGAAGTATTGTTAAAGCCATTATTTCCTTTGAATAATTCCTTTAACATTGAGATGATAGTATTTACAGTCTGAACAATCTTTGGGTCGGCTAAACTACTAATGTGGGATTCTAGTTTACATAAAACTTCTTCTAAATTCTCATCATTCTCCCTTTTTCCTCTTTCATTCTGTGGTATTTTTTGATCATTATATTCCGCTTGCCCTTTTTTGAAAAAGAGAGCTTCTTCTACTTCTTCACTATTATAATTTTTCTTATCAGAGTTCAATTTCTGTCTTTTTCTTATATTATTGGATTGGAAATTATTTTCACTAAACTTATCTACTTTAACCAGTTTTGATTCTCCCCTACTAGATGGACCATCCATTATTTTTGAGAATAAATTTTGTTTTTTTGATTGCCTAACTTTTTTAACCGCTTCGGGTAATAATACATTTTCCTTTTCCGCCATAATCTTCGCCTCCTTTTGAATAGAGCGCTCTTGGCACTCTTGAGAAGTAGACAAATGTTTCCCTTTGCAAAATAAACAAACCGGAGAATCCTTCGCCGGACATACATTTAAATCATGATTTTCTAGACACGCTGGACATCTCTTGACTTTATCCCTACAACTATTTACTCCATGCCCATAACGAAGGCACCTCGTGCACTGTATTGGAAGGGGAATATATGCTTGCACCGGGAGTGAAAAGGAATATAAGAACACTCTCTCCGGCAATTTAGTCGTTCTGAATGTAATTAATACTGATAATGATGGGACATAATCAATTTTCCCCTCCTCATTCCTTACTTTTCTATTTAATCTTCTTACTTGTTCTATTGGATATTGGGAAATTAGATTTTCTTTAATTTCCTTATCTGACATATCTTTAGGCACATTTCTAACTACTCCCTTTTTTGTGATGGCGCCAAAAGGGACGTATGTCTTAAGATTGTAATCTTTGAAGTCAATGTCTAGGAATCTGTTCGCCTGGCTAGCCACACTAAAAGTAGCTAAAATTGAATTTCTTGAAATTCTTTTAATTTCAGTAGGTTGTGGGAACTTATTTTTATGGATTATTCTGCCTAACGATAGAGGGTGTAAATTACCTAAATTTCCATTTACGCTAGAAATAATTATTTTGAATGGAGGTAAATCCATAATACTAAACCTAATCTTAGGTCTCTCATCAGATATTATTGTCTTATTACTACTAGATTCAGAACTATCGATGGATGAACTCTCATGATGGATAGATGTGATTGAAGGGACTGCGGGGGAAAAGGGGATTTGGGCCATATCCCAGTCCCCCTCCTCCGAACCCATCAGGAAGGATATTAGATGGATAGGGCTTACCTTATAAGTTTGTATTTAAAAATTTTTATTTAATAAAAAAAACAAATATTATCTTCTCCGATCCTTTTACCAATATTTATTTTGTTTTGAAGGCAAATATATTCCAAAATTTATAAATTTTTCGCTTAGAGACAAAGAAAACGATCTTGTTTATCCAACAATAGAATCAACAATCTCTAATTAACTGTTTATTTATTCAATCAATTTTACAACAATTAAAAACTAAACATGAAGAAAAAGACATTATATATTTTTCAAAATTTTCTATGTATAAATCTTAATTTGTAACTAATTTGAAATATTTGTGATAGATTGATGATGAAGGCAATGCCTTCGAAACTATAGTCTCTAGAAATAATTAAAAATTATTTTATTTAAAAAACAGAAGTCTCTCTCATTTTATTTTATTTTTAACCTAAAATAAAAACTAAAGAGTATAAATCTTAATTATTACATCACAGAGTTCAAACTTATTTCCATTTCAAATAAAAATTAAATTATTTTTAATGATGTAAATATTTTTATCTGTTATAAAAGCTCAAACGCAAATAAAAGCAATGCAATTAATTATGCAGTTGATTTTTAATTTTATTTTCTGTAATTTCATTTTTCACAGTATATAGATATATACTTATTTTTTATTTTTAAATATTTATTATTTATATAAAAAAAATTCTCTTATGGTCTGCACCTGCAGAGGTCTACATCTGCATATATTATACCAACCAAATTATTTTCATCCTCATAAAAATTAAATGAACTATATCAGGGGTGGCCAAAACGCCGACCGCAAAGGCATATAAACATTAATTTATTTTTTAATAACATTAAATTTTAAAATAAAGTTCTATGTGTGTGGTTTGGTCAGAAGTCATCTAGAAAGCTTACTTATTTGCAGGGCTATGGAGTCGATAAAAAAACACTCTACTCGGACTCGGACTCCGACTCCTGATAATTTTAGAAAGAAGACTCCAATGGTGGATTTAGACCTAGGCCCGACCCTCACGGGTTTGCAATTATAGAGGTTGATAGGCTGGCCTGTCCTCAAATATATTTAGAAAAAGCTAAAAAAGTACTGAAATAAAGTACTAATGTTTGTGGACCGATAAATACCAAAAACTAATCAGCGCTTCATTTTGTTAAAATACTGGTAGGTTTTCAATTTCAATTCATTCGGTGCAACGGTGTGGAAAAATTCGTGGACGAAAAAAACGATAACACACATACATACATCCATCCGCACGCACTTCCAAAAAAAAAGGCACTTTTTGGCCTCTCTGCGAGATCCCAGGTAATTTTTGGCAAAACCGTCACGTGCTAAAATTCAATCTCATTGAATACTTCAATCTGTGACCTTAATTGAGTCCATGGGTTCCGTAGTCTTTACCTGAGGACCCTTTGAAGTCGCGCTTGCCGCGAGAGCGATTCCAATACTTTCCCCATGCTTCGCATTGGATAAAATAATAAACGACCTTATCGATCAAACGTCAAACCCCACTCATTGTTACGCCGACGATAGCACTCTGAACGGCAAACTCTCACTCCCGAATAATCGAAGGAGACAATAACAAAATGTGTCTTCTGCTGGAATTATAAATTTTATTTATTTATAACGAGATTATAGTTTCGAGGGCTTTGCCCTCTTCATCAGTCTATTCATAAATTAATTCCTGGGAATACATTGTAATAGACTGATGAAGAGGGCAAAGCCCTCGAAACTATAGTCTCGTTTATATATTATAAATAAAATTTATAATTCCAGCAGAAGACACACTCTTTTATTGTCTCCTTCAATATATAAAAATTCTGCTACTCTCGGCAAAAACTTTCAATTCCCCAATAATAGAATCAATGTTGCCTCCTCAATTACTCTCGACCTAGACAAACTGAATAAATGCGGCTCTCAAAATTTAGTTAACTTTAATATAAACAAGACTCAAATTTCTCTAATTTCTAGGCGCGAAAATAAAAATTTCCCTGATATTCACTTTGATTTGAATACCCTGAAAATGTGTGACAGCCTATCCATGTTGGCGTCTCTGTCGCATCTGACCTGTCTTGGAATGAACACATCTCCTCTGTGGCGAAATCTGCAGCAAGGAAGATTGGCTACTTATTCAGGTCCAAGCGATTTTACAAGCCCCCACATCTTCTTACCATGTACAAGGCCCAAATCCGCCCCTGTCTCGAATACGGCTCTCATCTATCGAGAGGAGCCTCTAAATATTCTCTTGCTACCCTGGATATAATCCATAAACGAGCCGTCAGGCTAATTGACGATTCTACCCTCATCGACTCCCTCGACTCCCTAGCTAATCGAAGAAATGTCGCGGTCAAATTAGAAAAGTGCCGTACCACTTCATTCCCCAATACGTATATCCCCATGACTTCAAGGAACTGGAACTCTCTCCCAGCTTCCATCTTTCCCAGCACTTATAATCTTCAAACCTTCAAAACCCGAGTGCATAAACACCTACGTCTACACCCTCTCACTTACTCAACTTTCCCTTCTCTTCGGTAATGCAAGTCTCTTTCGAGATCCATAGGGGCTGCATCTTTACTGGTGCACCCCTTCTTGCATTCGATTGCATTAAAATAAAAAGACCATAATGTTAAAGAATAAATAAAATATAACGAATAAAGTTAAAATCGGTTCAGCCGTTTAGCCACAATTTTGATAGTCAAATATAGGCAATTTTGACCGAAAAGTTAATCATGCTTATTAGGTGGTCACAAGAAACCACACTTCGAATTTTTGCTGTGCTGACACCCCCCCCCCCCATAATATTTGTCAAGTGGCTAAAAAACATAATCTTTTAGAATTCCCTCGACAGTATATCAGGCAAAAGACTAGAAATAGCTTTGAATTCATGCACCCGCTATGTCTTAAATCAAAAACCACGTAGCCATCTTTCGGACCAGGATAAAAAAAACTCATCTTAAACACAGAACTTTCTAAATTTTACGCTTGGCGGTGTTGTGTGATTATTTATAAGCTATTAAATTCTGAAAAATTCATTTGCCCGTCTTACTTAGAAAATCTATTTTTCGTTGGCTTGAAGTTTTACTTGAACCACTTTATTGTTAAAACTTTTAAATTTGAAGATTTCCAAGACATGGCATGATCCGACCTTATTGCGGCACGGGATACCGTAGTCTAATTAAGATGAAACTTTGCCAATCTCATTTTTTAGCCATTTGGCAACTATTGGGTGGTCAGCACCAAAATGTTAAGAGTGGTTTCTTGTTACCACCTAATAAGCATATCCACTTTTCCTCTAAGTTTGTAAAACTTGCCTATTTTTGAAGATCAAATGTGGCATTGATTGATTGATTGATTTTCGCTTTTAAGTTCATTTCCGATGTCAAATAGTATGCTCTTTCATTTTGGTAAGAATGAAATTTTTTGTCAGACTCATGGTTTTTGATTTATAAGCGATATTCTGAAAAAAGTCAAAAACTTCCTTGGTTTTTAGGCCCTCAAAAATTATAAATGAACTAAAATTCATATCGCTCTGTGATTAGTGCTCAGACGATACGTCTGCCTCCTGGCTGTAAATGTCACAAGTACTGGTGGCAAATTTTGTCTCTACGAAATTTGAATATGACCGGGGCGGGGCGATTTGGAAGTCTCGCTATGGGAGGGGGGGGGGGGGGGGCGGCCCCCCCCCCCCTGGATCAGCCCTTGATTCTTCGGCAAATATACAGGTAAGAATTTGTTATACATGGTGTTCAAATAACTCGTTCATTAAAAGATTTCATGGAAAGAGTTGAGAGAAATTTTTGAACTTTGGCATATTTATGATTTGGAATATGCTTTTTTTAAATAAATTATTAACTACTTTTGAACACATTCTGCTTTCAGCTCTAAACCGTCACTTGGGATGATCATGTCGCGTGTGTTTTCAAAAGAGCCTTACCTTCTTTTTTGTTCTATCTTTTGGTCTTTCTTCTAGATCTAGAACGTTGTTATATCCTAGATATAGGACTGGCACAATTTTGCCCTTAATTGCTGTCACACCTTGTATAGTCTGGAACACATTTTTCAATGAATTACGTTGAAATTCCTAAGCAATCCGTTTATAATTGTAGCTTTTCAATATACATATGTGACAGAAGCCAACTGAGTGTAAATAACTATAATTGTATATCACTTCAAAAATGAATGTACATAGTTGTACCGGGTGATTCAATAAGGGTGACGAGGTACCGTATCTCAGGAACTAATAATCGTAGAAGTTTGGGAAAAAAAACCTTCAGAGGAAATCGGCCAAGAAAAATTGCTGGAAATATTTTTTAAGTTCATACGTCCGCCGCTAGGTGGCTAAATAGCTTCGATCGTATAAAAAATGCAATTTTCTCGAAAATTTTCCAATATAAGTTTAGAAATGAATACTCTCACGCTAATGCCACCATAATAGTCCATCTTTTTGATAATTGACTTTTTATTGTAGGACGTAGATTGAAGGCGGGAGGGGATGCTAAACTTTTATGGACTCTAGTGTCTATAACTTAAGTTTGACTTAACGGAAATTTGTTAACAAGGTCTGGTTCAAGAAAGGAAGGTTTGGTGAATAAAATAAAGAAACATCCATGCCATTCTAGCTCTTGCCACCCTCGCTAAGGTGCGTGTTTTATAAAGTTAAAAGTTTTATTAATTTTGCTCCGAAATCTTGAATGGAACTGTATAATTATTTTATTAGATTCAGAAAGTAGATCAAATTTGCAACAAAATATGTCTAAACCGCATGTCGATATCTTTATTCGTTTAACAGTTATTGCTTAAAGAATATTTTATTAAAGAATTTATTAAAGAAACAAAATAGGTAATTGAGTTTTCAATTTTTTTTAAGTTTCGTAGTCAAGCATGCCATGGACAAATAAAAAACAGTTTAAAACTTTGTTCTTATTTTCATTTAATCACAACAATATTGATAATAACGCTTTTTTCCTAATGCTTTTCTGTGTCACCTGTAAGTAGGTATTAAATTTCAAAAATGTCTAATTTCTTAGAAGGCCGTGAAAGACTTGGTTGACAGTTTCTATGGAAACGGCGATTTTTCACAAATAGATGTTAATGTTGTAATTGTTATTTTATTGTTTGTTATGTTATATCATTATTGTTGTGATTAAATGAAAATAAGAACAAAGTTTTAAACTGTTTTTTTATTTGTCCATGGCATGTTTGACTACGAAACTTAAAAAAAATTGAAAACTCAATTACCTATTTTGTTTCTTTAATAAATTCTTTAGTAAAATATTCTTTAAGCAATAACTGTTGAACGAATAAAGATATCGACATTGCGGTTTGGGCATATTTTGTTGCAAATTTGATCTACTTTCTGAATCTAATAAAATAATTATACAGTTCCATTTAAGATTTCGGAGCAAAATTAATAAAACGTTTAACTTTATAAAACACGCCCCTTAGCGAGGGCGGCAAGAGCTAGAATGGCATGGATGTTTCTTTATTTTATTCACCAAACCTTCCTTTCTTGAACCAGACCTTGTTAACAAATTTCCGTTAAGTCAAACTTAAGTTATAGACACTAGAGTCCATAAAAGTTTAGCATCCCCTCCCGCCTTCAATTTACGTCCTACAATAAAAAGTCAATTATCAAAAAGATGGACTATTATGGTGGCATTAGCGTGAGAGTATTCATTTCTAAACTTATATTGGAAAATTTTCGAGAAAATTGCATTTTTTATACGATCTAAGCTATTTAGCCACCTAGCGGTGGACGTATGAACTTGAAAAATATTTCCAGCAATTTTTCTTGGCCGATTTCCTCTGAAGGTTTTTTTCCCAAACTTCTACGATTATTAGTTCCTGAGATACGGTACCTCGTCACCCTTATTGAATCACCCGGTACATATTACAATATGATGAAGGACAAAATAAATAAAACATATCATCATAAAGTATTAGTATTCTGTGAGTTTTATTATATCTTATACAATTAGGCAATGCTTTAATGATGATGTATTTTGTATGTAACTGAAGAAAGGAAAATAATGATGAGCCTAAACGTCTCAAATAAAAAAGAATCTAGGTCTTATAAAGGATTATGATTGGCTTGATTATTAGTATTCTATGAGTTTTATTATATTTTATAGAATTAAGCAATGATTTAATGATGATGTATTTTGTATGTTACTGAAGACGGGAAAATAAAGTTGAGCCGAAACGTCTCAAATAAAAAAGAATCTTGGTCTTATATATGATTGGCTGCTATCATAATGTCCCTTCTTACATAATCTCTTGCAACGGCAACTTAAAATCAATCTGATTAATATTATCAGAGTTGGAAAAAATATAATCTATGTAATTATTGTTTTTCAACATTTTTAAAAGATCTGCAAATTCAAAAGGCAGACAGTTCAATTTTCCATATTAAAAATATAGTGTTTATTATTTCTGTTATAACAAATTAACAAAGTCGACATTAATCAAACATTTTACGTTTATTCAAAACTATTTTATTTCAAAATGTTCTTTATATATTTTAATACAGACAACGAATTTTTCATATTATTTTATTAAAACAAATTTTGGTTCAGACAAAGCTGTGGGTCCGAGTGGTGTTACGTTTTCTCACCGCCAGGTTCGCTGTCATCAGTGTTCCCCCACCAGTGGCGAATAGTTACCCCTTGTCGCGCTGAACTAATGAATGTGAACTTGGCGAATCATTATTTTAATATTATATTATAATAAAAGAGATCGGGAATTCAAATCGCTCATTTGAAAATATATAGTTCATATAAAAGGAGTCTCATTAAACATACTTTTTCAATTGACACTGTTTTTATAAGAAATTTAGCAATACTTTTGGCTGAACAGAAAATCAGATGCCCTCATTTTTTTCCTTCACTGAAATACAAGAGTCCAAGGTGCTTTTTTCACTATTATTTTTATCCGACGATTGGCTGTTCGGTTTTCAATGTGCGTATAATTAGGAAAAAATGGCAGCCCCCAACACACCCCGCCCGACAATTGGCTGGTTCGGTTTTCAATGTCTGTTTGATTAGGAAAAAAATGGGAGCCCGAAACACACGCCGCCCGGACTAAACTTTCTGAGGTTCGGTGAATATATATTAACCAGGGAGGTAGGGAGGGAAGGCTAGCGCGAGAAAGTGTCTCCACCTGACGTCACCAGCCGCCATCTTGTGATTGGAAAGAATAGAGAATGCCCATAAGAGCAATGCTAATATTTATATAGTTTAAACTATATATCTTTAAATAAAAAGGTTCTTAAATAGAGCATATATATAAATAAAAATTCTTAGATCTGCAATGAATTTAAATAGCTACTTTCAGTAAAAATTTGATAAAACAAAAGAGCGCACTCGTACCGATTATTAGGTAGATTTCGTAAAAATATACCTATTGGGCTCACTCTCATGGTGCAACTTCCGAAATATTCCATCATAGTTTCTCCGATCATGGTCCTTAGACCCCAAAACCACCCTCCGTTCAAAAGTTTATATATATATATATATATATATATATATATATATATATATATATATGTATGTATGTATCCCAATTTTGTATGTGCGCTGCAGGCCGCAACATTCAACCGATTGCAATAAAATTTGGCTCTAAATTCAGTCTTGATGTAAACAAGAACGGAGTAGTTTTTGGTGACTTCAGCCCCAAAGGGTTGGAAATGGTGGGTGATTGAAATCTTAAAAAATTCATGACAACGTTAATATGCCTGATACCAATTTGGTTGCAGATACCTAATATTCTGATAATAAACCTCTACAACTTTTGTCTGAAATTTTTTTCATACGAACAGTCTAAAAGGGGGCAGAACAATAGGGTTCGAAATCTAAACTGAAGGGAAGGTTCCTTCGTAAAAGATTAAATATTTTTTTATTAAATACTAAATATAAGGGAGGAAATAGGTGTATGGTAAAGTTATATGGTTGAGCAAATCAATTTTTATTTATTTATTAAACGAATGTTTTTTACACAATTCAAAGATTAAGAATTAATAAAGTTATAAAACAAATAAAAAATTTAAATATATATTATAAAAATACCAAAAATATAGTTTTTTAAATCAGGTACAATTGTAAGAAAAAGAGAAAAACAATTAAACACATGAATGGGTTATTTAACAATTTTTAAATACATATTATAAAAATAACTAAAATATAGTTTTTAAATCAGGTACAATTGTAAGAAAATTTTAACGAATTAATATTTGGAACACGAGAAATAGAATAAATACCCGTAAAGTGCGTCAATTAAACTAACTCTAGTGTCAAAAAACTTGAAACTAGTTTATTGTTTTAAAGGAAAATTAAAATATATACAGTCTAATCTAAAACATAAACAATTTTAATAAAAAATAAAAAATATATGAAGAAAATCAAACTTGTTTTTTATCACTGTTAATAATAAAAAGAACTGTCTTAAAGATGGATACTATTAACATACGTTCAGATGGGAAGAGAAGGTTTTGTACCAATCACAAGATGGCGGCTGGAGGGGAAATGCCTGTCCTGACTGGAGACACCCCCACTCCTGCTTTTCTAGCCTAGCTGTTCCTCCTTAGCTCCTTGATATTAACCGAACCGGAGTCGTTTGCACATATTCAGTTCTATTACGTGTTTGATTTAAAAAAAATATTGTAAATGCTATTAATAATATTTCTTATATCATTATAATATTAATAATTATATTAATATTGATCTATTGCACTTTTAACTAAAATCCGATTAGACGGAATCAAATTATATTTTAAAATCCCCGGGTCAATAATCGTTGAGTGCTGCGACCTGGGTGCAGTCGAACAACTAAGATAGGGGAGAAAGGAGTTGGCAGAGTGGGGGGAACCCTTTTGACAACGAAATTGGCGCCTGAAAAGGGGGACCCAGAGCTTTTTTACAGAATTAAGTTTAATTTATTTTTCTTTAAAATTTATTTTTTGGGAGAGAGGTCCAAAGTGACCATTTTTTGGTGATTTTCCTTATTTGGCTTTTTAAAATATTCAAAAAATCCTCCAAAATTTCCTCAGCTATATATATTGGGCTTAAATAATGATCAACTATATCGTTCATAATACAGGGTATGTTCTCCCACTCAAACTTCTTGGTCGATATTTTCTTCTGTAGAAGAGCTAAGTCACTTTCTTTCCGTGGATCAGGTCCTAAGATTAACGGGCACTAGAACAAATAATAATATGTAAATATGAAAAAGGCATTATTTTAAATTGCATACATGTTACAGTGAAAGTGTAAACAAAGTCAATGGATTCACTCACTAGTCAATGTATTCATTGACTAAATCATTCAGACAAAGTATTAACAAATTAATTTATGAATACTTTCACCAGACAAAGTATATACTATCTATCGAGACTTAGTGAAAGTATTCACAAGGCTATTTTACTACGCTACGCTTATGCAAATGGCCCAAAATTTAATTTGGGTGGTTTTTACAAGCGTTTCGATGACGTCAGAGCAAACAAACATATAGAATGAAACGAACGATATTGAACCGAACCAACGAGCTAAAATTCGAATATGTGAATATCGTCTCCGGTTCAGTTAGGATATATTCATATCGGCTTAGTTCTTCTGTTCGGTTCGCTTCGTATTTTCGGAAATCGAGATTTACGAGAACCGAGGCGGACTGAATATACCTATCCTAACCGAATCACACGAGCTTTATTCCGATCAGGAGTGTTTCGAGCCCACATTTTTTTAGAATCAACCATATATATTCATGATTATAATTTTGTCCTTTAAGGAATTGATTATTAAAAAAAAAAAAAAAACATTCAAAAAAGAACATAAAAACCTTTTCTTGCTGAAAGTAGCAAAGTCTAAAGCTGTTGATTTTTTTTAGAGCAATTAAAAAAAAAATGTACACTGCTTGTTGTAAAAATAAACTCACACTCACAAATATATTTTAGGCCAGGAGTGGCCAACCCGCGGCTCGCGATAACAATTTTTCTGGCCCGCGAGAATTGTGTTTAATTTGCCGTGAGGTCGTTGCTCTATTTAAGTAATATAATGTTAAAATACATTACGAAACAAATCATAAGGATTATTTGAAGTTCGATAAAGTAGTGTAAAATTCGAAATTCAAGGAATTGAAGTCGCATTTATAGTAAATTCTCAACAAAAAATGTTTCGTGCAGCATTACAGCTACCATCCACTATTGTTTAAGCAAGCTATACTGTTTCATTTGTGATTGCAAAAAAAAAAAATGAAAACATTTTCGGATGGTGAATTTGTGAAAGAATGTTTGGAAGCTGTTGTGAAGGATATTTTGTCTGATAAAAGTAATCTGTTTTCGAACATAAGTTATCTCGGCAATGTGTCGTCGAATTAATGACATTTCGAATGAAATTATTTTAAAACAGAATTCGAGAATTCAAATATTTTTCTTTGGCATTTGACTTTGACGAATGCACAGACATTTCAGACTCAGCTCAACTCGTAGTATTCATTTGTGGAGTAAATGAATCATTTCAAGTAACGGAAGAAAAGATAAATTTTATCAGTTTAAAAGATGCAACAACAGGTAAAGATATTTTCCATGCAATTGAAAACTGTTTATGCGAAAACAATTTGGATTTGAAAATACTTTCTGGATTAGCAACTGATGGAGCACCTGCTATGATAGGTAAAAAAAGGAAGTTATAAAATTATTAATAGATAAAATAGAATCCAACAACAAAACTAGTAATCGCTCCAAAAGAGAGGATTTAATTATAATCCACTGTTTGATTCATCATCAAAATTTATGTGCCCAAGTATTATCGATGGATCATGCTATGCAAGTAGCTATAAAAACAGTGAATTTCATTCGATCACATGCACTTCCGCATCGACAATTTAAAGAGTTCCTGAAAGAATTAGATTCTGAATATGGTGACTTTGTATACTTCAATCGAGTCAGATGGTTAAGCCCAAATATATTTTTTATCTATGGTTAAGTCGTCAAAGATGTTTACAGCGGTTTTATGAATTACGAGAAGAAATTGACTTGTTTTTGACAAGCAAAGGCCTGTACCAGAATTAAGAAATGATGAATGGTTATTGGATCTATGCTTTTTAGTGGATATTGTCGAAAAACTTAATCAATTAAATATATCATTGTAAGGAACAGATAACCTTATAATCGATTCATCTAATAACAGCAAGGCATTTCAGAAGAAATTGTTGTTTTTTGAAACACAATTGAAAAATAATAACTCTCACCACTTCCCATTGTTGAAAGAATTTAATAAATTAAAATTTAACCACGAAATCAAAAATGGAAAAGAAATAAGAAAGCTTACAGCTTCTTTTGAAAGTCGATTCAATAATTTAATGTTCGACAAATATAAATTTTTATGTGAAATATATTCATCTCCCTTTCGTGTTGAAATCAGGTCGGCACCAGAATATCTAAAAAAGGAACTAATATACTTACAGTGCAATATTGAATTAAAACTCATTTTTGAAACATCAGAATCAAAAATAGATTTTTATAACATTTACATCAGAAAAGAGAAATTTTTCAATTTGAGAAATCTGGCACAAAAAGTTGTTATCGCTTTTGGTTCAACTTACATCTGCGAATCATTTTTTTTTCTAATTTAAATGAAATTGAACAAAGAAAAAAACGCTCAAACATAACAGACGCTAACCTTCAACAGCAATTACGACGTGCAAATACTCAAATTGAGATAGATCTGCAAAAGCTAAGTGAAAGAGTGGAGAAACAAAAATCGCACTAGTAAAATAAATATTTTTTATAATTAATTTTTAGTGTTATATATTTCATTGCAATTTACATTTAGTATCATTATTATTATATTATCTATGTCTACGTATTAAAATAATAGTAGGTAAACACAATAATAATAACTCACTATATTTCAAATTTTCACTCCAAAATTCTGATATACCTAGACATTTTGTTTATATCAGAATTTTTCAACGTGGGTCCCACTCCCCACAGGACGACAATTCAATTGTTCAAGGGGTCAAATGAAAAAATGGAATTTTTCTGAATGAAAAATATATTTGCACTTTTATTATATTTATTTGATTGAAATTAAATAATATCTTATAACCAAAGATTAATAGTGTATATATATATATATCTATAATCTATAGTGTAACAAAATCTAATATGGGGATATATAATTTTATATGCGGCCCGCGGAGCCTTCCGAAGTCGCCCGCGAGGTCATTTGGGTTGGCCACCCCTGTGTTAGGCATTCCACGTAGTTTTAATTTTAACTAGTTCTCAGCTAATTAAAGATCAAGAAATCTTCAATTTCCAACTGACCCCATGATAAATAATATTTATAATTAAAAAAGACGGATGATGAAGGCCAATCCTTCGAAACTATAGTCTCAAATAAATAAATAATATATATACTGATATATAATTTCGATATATATGTGTGTATGTTTATTTGCATCAAGATGAAGACACCCTCTTTGTTGCTCTTTATGTATTTATATTTTATTTATCATCAAGCATAGGACAACCTCTTTGTGAATTTATGATTTAGCTGAAAATATTTATTTTTTTAAGACATTTTCAGGGTAGATTCCGGATTTTTGAAAAAATTTTGATTTAATTCGCTTAATCTTATCTATCTATTTTTTTTAAACCTATTTGAAACATATTTACTCAATATTCATTTAAAAATCTCATACGAAATCTTATAGTGGAAAAACCAAAGATTGCCTCCTGGAATGCTAGAAGACTACACAATAACGAAATTGAATTGACAATACTAAACCATCAAAAAAATAAAACAGTGATTAAGACTTAATATCGGAACCAAAATAAGGAATTGTTTCATCTATAAAAGTATACAAATTTCTATTTTGCGGTCAACAAAAATAATATCAAAATGAGTTATACATGAAGATGATGATGATTTGTTCCAATTTAAATGTTTTAGTTTTAATCTAGTTAATTTTGAATTTACAATGATAGGCTTTTCGAGTAAATATAATAAATATTTTTCTTTATTTATACCTGATTTCTTTGCATAGCTTCAAGCTCTTGTTCAATTAATTTTTCCAATTGTGAAATCCTTGTTTCGTGGCTTGGATGTGTTGATAACCATTCTGGGTATGGGTTCTCTTGTTCTAAAGCCCATTTTACAAACTGTAGGCTGGCATTTCGAATATCAGCGCCTGCCTAGAAATCGTAAAGTAATGAATTAATTTCGTTATATTACTATTTTCATATTATTTATATGATATAAGATTATTTTATAAATAATGAAATTATAAAATTATGATTAATTATGTGTGATTTTGCTAAACTTTAAAATCTTAATAGTGTAAAGCCTTCTATAAATAACTTAACCCTTCTAAGGCTGAGCACAAAATTAAAAAAAAGTTCTAACTGTTTATTTTGTGACGACGTTTTTGGTGCCAAGTCTAGCGTTTTATTAATTAATTAGTTTGTTTGTTCTTGTCTCAATTTGGTATATAGGCAACCAACATTTTATAATTGTATATCAAATCATCTTGCTATCCAGCAACACACATGTTGACTGGTATTATACAAATATCACATTAGTGTAAATTCTGAATATTTCTCTTTGCTCTTCATATAATATCAAAATATTATAGCCCAACACTATATCGTAGAATTATTAAAGTGAATATCTATTTGATTTTAAAGAGAAATATTCATCAATTAATAATGAGCTGAAAATATTATTTTCGCCTGTACGACCGGGTGACGCGTCACGGAGAAATAACAAGTCCAGCCATCCAAATGTTACAGTAGACACTACACAGGTAGGAAAGTCAATAAAGAATTGAAATCTTTATTATATTGAAGTAAAGAAAAATTAATAAAATAATCTTCATACCCTTCAATATAAAATATTAATTAATGGTTACAGAAAAAAAACGACTTCTTTGAGCAAGTTAATACGCTGAGTCAATGTTCTCCTGACGATGAGTTAAGACTCTCGAAATATATAGAGTAAACTAAAAAAATATTTGTATTTTAATTTTTCTCCTTGTGAAACACCACCAACTCCAACCTAATTTAATTAGGTAAATACTTAACCCAAATAAAGCGTGAAGACTAGATTAAGTCTAAAGATAGTAAAATGAGCCAATTTATAACAATATACTTTTAAAATTGATTACTATTCAGGAGGATAAGATAATAATTGAACTTCGATGAGACAGAGCGGTCACTTAAAAATTATCGTAATTTAAGACGGACAGATTAGCATTTTTGAAAGTAAACAAAGAGCTGCTCGTCAGCTCCATATGGTGAATGTTAAAAAATTGGTAAGATACATAAGATAATATTACCTTAGCAGCAAAAAAAAATCCAACTTTGTCTGCTTCCAATTCTTTTCGTCTAGTTAATGGCAAACAGATCGCTAAATCTATTGTTGACCAAAGGATAAATGTTAATCCAAAGCGAGTAATTAAAGAGAAACTCTTGAAGATTTCAAGTAAAGAATAACAAAAAATGATGAATTTAAAAACTAATATTATTGCTGCTTTTACCTAGAAATAATAAAAAAATTCATTTATATAAGAGAGTAAGATTATAAAAGTATAAACATATTTTTAATTAAAATAAATTAATCAGAATGAAAAGTTTCACAATTAGCTAGTTGTAAAATACATGATGAATGATTTTAAAATATAAGAAAGAGATTAATTAAGTAAGAAGCAGCCCCCGGTCTAGCGGATTATGGTATATATCAAAACGCACAGCATACGCAGGCCAAGTTCGAGCATTAGCTTGGCCGTACACGCTGTACTCTATTTACACGAAACATTTCGAGCCAATTTCGACCCCCCTACACCTAGGAACCTATTTGAAATACAGAGCTGAAATTATAAACATTAATTATGTAATCCATCTTGAAGAGAGTACCAAATTTCAATAATATAGCTTAAATAGATTCTGAAAAATGGACCTGAGAATATAGCAAATTTTAGCACTCACTCACTCGCTGACAGGTCATCAAAACCTCTAGGGTACTTCCAATCATCCCAGGATAATGAAATTTCGCTTGATATTTTGTGACACACACAAAGGAAAAAGTCCAAAAATCCAAACTTTCTATCTTTCAACCTCTTCAAAATGGGTGGAGGGTCAAAAATCAAAATTCTAGCCCATTGGACCAAACTCAACCAAATTTTGTATACATATTCTGTGGGCACCCTGAAGGCTAGAAATGCAAAAACTAATCACACAAAATGGTGGGGGGGGGGTCAAAAATAAAAATTCTAGTCCTTTAGACCAAGGGGCTTCCTTATAGGTCATAGCTTACAAAAAGAAGAGAAATCTCAACCAAAATATTCTGTGAAAAATCAGGCCAAGTTCGAAAATGTAGTGAAATCTAGTGTGCAGCCAAGTTAAATTCGCAAATAATAATAATTAAGTTGAGAAAATTTAGATCTCTCAACTTAATTATTCTTGGCGAATTTAACTTGGCTGACACTAGATTTCACTACTTTTTCGAACTTGGCCTTTTTTTTAACAGAATGTTTTGGTTGAGATATAAATCTCACGAAATTACACTAATGCTGAGATTTTCCCTCTTCCCTGAAAAAAAGGAAAAAGTTTATTTAATTAAACATACCGCTCATTTATGATTGTTTTCTTTAGGAGTAAGAATTGTAAATATTATTATCTTTCAGATGTAAACTGTATAAACACGCTACGCATTGTAAATTTTTAGCGAATGAAAAAATATAAAATTTTCTAATAATTGGGTATTTAACCCATCAATATTTTTCTCACACTTACAGCCAAAATACCGCCCCCCCAAATTTTGGTGCCCAGTACAAATATCCCTGTTGCCCGCCCCCAGAGCGGGGACTGTAACAAATAACTGCGAGGCCCGACTCAGAATGTACCGTAAAATGAGTTGGTTCCCTTCGGTGGGAAATTACCCAGGAAACCTTGTGTAACTGGGGAAGTGACTTCCCCCCCCCTTCATAAATGGAAGAGGGGGGGGGGGGGGGGGGGGCGTTTGGTCAAAGCTGTAGTGGTAGAAGATTCATTTGAAGGTTCAGCGAATGTAGGGTGAAAGGCGAATTTTCAATTTAACCAATAATATTAAATATAATTGGCAAAGTTCTAGTTTAGAATGAATAATCAATTATTTATTTATACTTACATGATGGTATAATACATAATGAGCCATCTCATGGGAAAGGTCAAACGTTAATTGATCCTTGGTACATAGATTTCTTAGCAATCCCGAATTTATATAAATGTGGCCATTCTATAAATTGAAATAAATCAAAGCAAAATTTTTAAAATAAGAAATATATAAAAAAATGTTATAACCAATAATGGGCGAAAATCACGGCAGCTAATTAACGAGAAAGAAAATGCATTTGGGGGAATGAGAGAATGGACCTTTTAATCGGAGGAAGGGCGGCACATACCCTTGAGACGGCCCTGACCGTGGTCATTAGTTGATGTGGCGCTGAAAGATGTCAAGTTTTATGAAGATAATGATGCACCTCCACATAGCTGAGAGTCATACGAGCAGTCTTATTAACGATTTCTCCAAATTTTGATCTCCTGTGCTCAGTTAATTAAGCAGTCTCACATTGCTCATTAAACATTTTTTAATATTATATGGATTTGAATAATAAATAAATATTAAATAAACATTGGTTTTTACTTTGGTGTACCATTAAAAATTCTTGATTTCGTAGTTGTACCTTGAACACAAAAAGTTTGCGGAACACTGTACTACATATATTATTTTGATATAGTGAAAATGTATGTCGCATCTTATCGTGATTTTCGCCAATAATAATAAAGATAAAAATATATACTTACTATACTTATGCCAGAATTTACTGAATCATCGTCTTCTATTGTTACAGAATACACATTCCTTAAATTATTTTTTTCAACTATGTTGTTTAAAACTTTTAAAACTAATTTGTATGAAGAATGACTTGGATCTAAAATTTCAAATTTACTTATCTGAAAAAAAAACAAGGAAAAAAATTAAACTTGACTTCTGGTGATAATAATAAAATATTCAAAAGTAAATATAAATACGCCCAATGACCCATTATAGTTTAATAAATGGGCAAAAAAGTGAATAATATAAATATAAATATATTATAGAAAAAAATTGAAGAATTTCAATTATAGAATATGCATTTTGGATTAAGTATAGTATAATCTATTTTGGTAAGGGAGAATGGTGTTTATTATAGGTGAACATATTTAATAAAATTAATTTAAAAATATAAATTACTAGGTATTATTCACAAATAAAATACAAGCTCATAAGCAATTTGTCTTTTATTTGTGAATCCTTCCTATCAATTTATTTCTCAACAAAAACACTTGTGAAAAAATAGCCAAGTTCGATTAATAAAAACTGTTTGCCAAAACAAGTAGTGAGATCTAATGTGCTGACAAGTTCAATATCATCAATTTAATAAATGAATCAAGAATATACTACCTCCAATTAAAACTCATGTTTTTCATTTTACTTGTTCATTAATATATATTTATTGAATTCACATTTTTAGTTGAAATTATTTTCCTAAAACTTGGCTTTTACGCATTAATGATTATTATTATTATTATTAGTTTTTAAGGAATTTGGTGTTGGTACTTGGTGAAACATTTTTTATCCAATAATTATTATTATTGTCTGATAGAGCCTTCACCACTCCCCACTCCCCTATTAATAATATTTATTTACTTTTATTTTTATGTTAATTAAGCCTATAAATTCATTTTTTTCCTGAAGAAGGGAAAGCTTCGATTTTTTGATTTTTCCCATTAATTGTATCGCAAACACTACCAGAATGCCAAATTTTAGAATTCTAGGATCAGCGGAAGTACTCAGAATTTTGATGATTGAGTGACGAAAAAGCTATCTTTGGCTTCATGTAAGTTGGACGGTATAAGCAGTAGAAATATGAAATATTGTAATTTAGTTAAGCTTATGGCCCAGTATTATTATATTATCAAAATGGCCTGAGTTGTTTCATTTAAAGGGTAGTCTGGCAGTGCACCCACCCCCGTTTTAATCGAACTTGGCTGAGACACTTCCGAACCCCAAGATTTTTATACTTTATCAAGTATAATCTAATTAGTTAAGAAAATTTATGAGCTAATAGAAATATGATGAGAAAATCGTCCGAAATGCATTCTATAATTGAAATTCGGCTAATGTTAGGGACTACATTTTTTGGGAAACCAATAGACAATATTTCGACATACATCATTTTTATAGTATAATTATGAAAGTATTTTTTTTAGTTAATAGGGCCTTCAGATATCAAAATATCTTTTCATCAAAATCCTTTAGGCATTTTATAGAAATTTTTAATGTATGAGAAAAGTTAGGAATAAAATACTCCAAATAAAAAAATTTAACACTAGGACGACATTACTTTCTTCTAAATCAGCAAAAACTTCTAAAATTAAAATTTTAAGCAGTAGAAATATGAAATTTTGTAATTTAGTTAAGCTTATCGACCAGTATTATTCGCGTTCCCTAAATTTGACTAACTGACCCATAAACGTCAGAAAGGTAATGATTCCTTACGTTCTCGTCGTCCAAAACTTTTTGTTTTTTTAAATATTAAATAAAATAATAAATTCTGAACAAAGTTTAAACTCTTTTAAATTGAAATTTCAACATTAAGTATAAAACAAGGCAAAAAAAGTGTACATTAATAAAACTCTTATATAACATTTTATCACTTAAAAACATCTCCTGAATTGAAAGCTAAAATAAATTTCTTGGAAATGTTGTATAGGTAATGGGAATATTTTATTTACCTTTTTTATTTGATTGTATTCGTCATTGTTCATAATTTCTTTCTCATCGAGAATAAATTGTTTTCTTTTTGTTATATCATTTTTTTTCAATCTAGAGATAAAAATGGAAATCAGAACAATAATCACTCCTGAAAATGACTGAACTCCTGAAAAATACGTTATAATTTAAAATGCTTTATATATTAATACAATAATAAAAAAGTAAAAATAAGTAAATAAAAAATAAATCACTTAAAAGGTCTAGGAATTCTTTTCAAAACGTTCAATTTATTCATTTTTTTGCAGACTTGATGATCATGCACAGCACCGTAACTAGCTTTCTTAGGCCAACTATATTTTTTGGGAAAAAATAATTATAGTTGAAATAGATATCATATAAAAATTTTTGTTTTAAAATCTCGAATGAAATTTTTTGTAAAAGAAATT
The DNA here is from genome assembly GCA_024734495.1 of Forficula auricularia. NCBI lineage: Eukaryota > Metazoa > Arthropoda > Insecta > Dermaptera > Forficulidae > Forficula > Forficula auricularia. The sequence continues at coordinate 4,486,210 of JALMQS010000127.1, forward strand.
TGTAAAGAAAATTCAATTAAAAATTTCGTTTTAGGGGCCCCTAGATCTCTGGGCCCTATGCGGGTGCACCTGTTGTACCTGCCTAGTTACGGCGCTGATCGTGCATGCATCAAGCAGAGGACAACATCTTTGTTTCACTTTATGAATCAACAACTCTGCTACTCTCGGCAAAATAAAAACTTTTCAATTATATTTATATACCAAAATTGAATACTAAAACGTAAAAACCCAGGAAATAAAGCACTTTAAAAATTTCTAAAATTTACCCCAAAATGATTATAACTAAAGGTGCCTTCCCACGGCCTGTGATTTCGCGGATCGCGCCAACAGGCCGTGGGAAGGGTGCCGCCCGAGGTAGCACGGCCTTACTTGTGGCGCGCGTTCCTTAAATCGCAAGTCGGCTATAGAAGAAAGAACATAGATGGCTTGCCACGCACGGCCTCTGTGACTTTGCTGATCTCGTCGCAAAAAAACTTAAACTTCATTTTTATTCAACCACCTGTTAATAATTAGTTTAATTAAAAAAATCTATTAAAATATTTTTTTCCATAAGTGAGAGCTCGTTTTAAGTGGATGATTCTTCCATTTCATCAGCGCTGTTTACCAATAATAATGAAGTCGTCAAAAACTCGCTGTAGCTTGGTTATTCCTCAAATATTAAATTAGAATCGATGGCTATTTTCAATTTTCAGTCGATATCTCCATATATTCAGGAAAGTTTTTTGCTATGGTTACTAGTAAAATTTCCTCTCATAATTTACACCGTATTTCTATATTTCAATCGGATTACAATTTATACACAACTAACTACTTATGACAATTAATAAGTACACCAATTAAAAAATTTTTTTTTGGAAAAATCACACAAATCGAAAACTCTTTATTGTAAATACCAGCATCCGGTGGTCCACTTTCAATGACTTTATTTCGTCACGAAGAGGGGTGAAGCCCCTAACAGAAAGACTACAGATTTGTTTACAAATTAGGTTAAAACCCTCATCAGCCGTCCAAACAATTACGCCAGATGTTGTGGCTGTTAGTGAAAAGTACATGTATATATGGGCCCCAGTAGGACTCCAGAACCGAGGCCAGAGTGTTGGGAGCGCCAAAAGCGCCCCACATTAGTGCAATACAACAAGAAAAAAAAACAATAATCAAATATTACAAACAAAAAACAAGACAAATAAAAAACTTGAATATAAATTAACATTAAAATGCTTTAAAAAAAAAAAAATAATAAAACTCGTTTAAAATAGGCTTGTCTGTGGCGCGACCCGCAAAATAACAGGCCGTAGGAAGGCACTTTAATAGATTCAAATACTCAAATCACTTTTTAATTGTATTTTAATGTTTCACTTTTCTAAGTTAATTAATATCATATCGATATCTTTTCTGGTTTGAGAGATCTTGAAAATCATTTTAGCATTCTTTACTCCCTTTACAGTTCGAATTTAAAAAAAACACCTTCTTAGTCCACCTCTAAATCTTAAGGTGGATACACACTATTGCGCCGCGCAGCTCAATTATTCGAAATGCTACGCTTGATAATAATATAAAATTAGAAACTTTGGCTTGCTCCGAAGTAGGATCAGACGTAAACGTTTTCTGTCAATTAACCAAAAGTAGATTAATAATTCGAATCTAATAAGGTTGTTCTCTGTTTGATTCAAATAAGAATATATATATATATATATATATATAAATTTATTACAATTCTCATCTGCCTGATTCTTTGGGGAATCGAAACAGATGAATTTTGTTCAGATATTCAATAATAAATTATATTTAGAATGTTTATATGTTAACATCAGATGAAAGCGAAAGTTAAAACTTTTATCCGGTCACTGCCCTATTTTGGTGCAATTGGGACCAGACTCGTTTTGGTAGTGAACCAAGAGTTGAAAAAAAGATACAGGACCCAGCCGGGTATGATCCGATATCTTCCGCGTTAAGCCCGCAGATGCCTTCTCCATTTAGGCGATGGATCAAAATAAGGCAGTGACCGGATACAAGTTTTAACTTTCGCTTTCATCTAATGTTAACATATATATGTTACAGTTAATGTATAAACTCCAGTCAATGGATATATTTACGTCCATTTTTAGAAAACGTATCAATTGAATAATAAAATTCACACTATATCGAGTTAATGTATTTATTGAAGATGAGGCATTAGTCAAAGCAAAAATATTGCTTAATGTTATTCCATGTGAAAGCTAAATATACAAATATTCATAAGTATAATTTTAACCTAACCTCAAAACTACCAAAACACGCATGTTTATAAAAACGTTACTACTCTTACTAATTAATAATAGATTAAGCTAGTGTTCTTACATTTAAATTAATTTACCTAATTAAAAATAAGATTGAACTAGAGAATTGTATAAATTGTTTCTTTTAATTAGTATAAGTAATGTTTTTTTAAGAAATTCAGGCTATGTACAAATTATTATTATTTGTTTTAATTTTATATTTATTTTTATTCAATACTCTTTTGCTCTAGAAAGGATGTACTGATATTATGAAAATTTCTATTTATAAACACTAAGATATAAATCTTAATTTTAAAAGTATAAAAATAATCATCTTGTTAATACTTTGACTAAGTCTCGATAGAGAGTGTATATATTGTTTAGTGAAAGTATTCATAAATTCATTTATTTATACTTTGAATGATTTATCCAATGTATACATTTACTTTATAGTGTATACTTTAAATTTAATATATATATATATATATATATTATTATATGTATGTTTATTTGCATCAAGCAGTGAAGACAACCTCTTTGAATTATTTTCAGTTGAAAGTAAATTATTCCTAAAATTAAATAATTACCTATAATCCTGCTTTTATTAGGTCTGATTTTGGTATCCTTAATATTTCTTCTTATCTTCGGGCTAACACCTTCAAACGCTAAAAGATTAATACACTTTCGATTAAAGAGATTATGATAAAAATATTTTCTTGTAAAATTAAAAGTTGGATAAGAATTAAATAATTTAGTGAAGAGTGGTTTTCGATAATTGATACATGGTTTATCAGCAAAGAGAAATTTCGCCAAACTTGAAAACTTATAAACCATCACGGAAATTATTTAGACGAAGCACATTAAAGAGAAACGATCAGACACAAAGTAATGGCTAAACTCAGCTACTCAGCAAAAGCTAAAGGCGCTTTTAAATGAACAACAAAACATTTTATTTCCCATAAACTAACGCCTCCAGTGGTTGCCAATCAAGGAGGAACCGCCAAACTTGAACAGCAGGAGTAGGGGTGTCTTCAATCATGAGTGTCACGACTACACGACTAGCATACATGAAATTTCGATCTGCACCCTCCAATCAGAAGAAGTAAGGGTGCCACTTAAACCGCCAATTTCAAACCAATTGCTTATTTGAAAGAAATATAATCTTATATATATATATATATAAATCCTTAAATATAAATATATTTGTATATTATATCATCATTATATATAGGTATCTTTAAGTAATCGAAAGAAACAATAATTTTTTAAATATTAAGCAGTAAAACATTAAACATCTACATTCAGTAAAAAAATAATCCGTTTCTATATTCCACAGATTAAAATTTAATATATTTGATTTATTCATTTATTATTCTAAAGCCTGCTTTTTTTTATAACGTGAGCCAGCATCATAGTTGATCTATATAGTGTAGTGTACACAGTGCTGGATTTTCGCTTAGGCCCACAAGGCCCGGGCCTAGGGGCCCAGCCGGACTGGGGGCTCCGGTTGCGGAATCTTTTTTTTTTTTTTTTTTATTTTTCAACCTAAAAAGATAACAAGGGATCTTCAACAGGCATTACAAATATCATACAAGTATGCAATCACAATCTCTGGCTAAACAAATATCGCTTAACATTCTCATTAAAATTTCTAAGATTTGTTACGTTGGATTACCGCTCCATTTACATAAGCACATTTATCCAAACGTAAGAATTGCGTTCCGAATGTTGTTGTATTCACCAGCGTCAAACGGTTCAGCAGAACGGTCGTTTTCAGCGCTAAAGAGAGTAAAGAATTACTTAAGATCTAACATAGGAGAGAACAGGCTCAATTCACTCTCTGTAATGTACATAGAGTCAGAAATAATGCAGTCAATTGACTATGAAGACGTCATGCGTTCTTTTGCACAAAAGAAAGTTTGCCGTAAGATTGTATAAATTTTATAGAATATTATATATAGTAAAATAGACTGTATTATTCTGATGTTTATTATTGTTGTTTCCCTTTTTAAATTTTTTTTCTCTTACTTCATCTGTTTGTATCATATTGTTTATTTTCTTTGTAATTAAATTGGCCTAATATTGTACATTAAAAAGGCTAGATGCCCCTACAAATACAATGTTCTTGAATAAAAAAAAAAAAAAAAATGTTCTGTACTAGTGCATTTAATTTGTTAAATTTCCAAAATAGCTTCGAGATGGTAGGGGGGGAGCCAAATGTCAAGTGCCTAGGGGCCCTGGGTCTCTTAAATCCACCCCTGAGTGTACAGTGACTATGGAGACAGTGGTGACACGTAGGGTCATCCGCCATTTTGGGTCTTATTTTAAATTGAAGAATGTTAGGAAATTTAATATAATATTATTATTATTACCTTTTACTTTTAATTAAAATATTTTTAATATGTGTAAAAAATTTATTTAAATATTAATTTTCTTAAATTTCCTAATATTTTTCAATTTAAAATAAGACCCAAAATGGCGGATGACCCTACGTCCTACTGTTCCTATAGGGCAGTGGTTCCCAACCTGTGGTCCGCGGATCACTAGTGGTCCGTAAGAACTAAAATATGGTCCGCGAAAGATTTCAAACTTTGAATCAACACGCGCTGATGCATAACAAATAGCGACCGTAGGATATTCTCTCGAGGTAGTTCAATTGTCACCAAGTCAGAATTTGATGAGGGGATTCCATGGAAATCGAGGAAAATCATCAAATTTAATTTTAAAAGCCACAAATACCTAGTGCATTTCGAATAGTAAATATATAATAAAGAAGTCGGTTAAAAGTAAGGAAATATAATTTTAAAACCTACAAATAGTTCATTTCAAATGAAAATACTTGTATATATACAAATTCCGAATAAGAAGTTGCAGAAGAAATCCAAGAACAACTTATTGAATTACAAAATGATAGTAACTGTAAGGACGCATTTGAATCTGATTCATTAGAGCAGTTTTGGTGTAAAAAAAAGCAATTTAATACACTAAAATTCGAGAAATCGCTTTGGGTTATCTTATGCTTTTCTCAACATCTTATCTATATGCGAACAAGGATTTTCTGCTTTACTAATAATTAAAAACAAGTCTAGGAATCAATTGAAAGTAAGTGGTAATATGTGTGTAGCTTTGAGCAAAAATATCACCCTAAGAATTCAAGATCTTGTACATAACATGCAACCTCAAAAATCTCATTGATGCAAACTGAATTATTTACTAAAAATTATATGTTTTCAATAACTATAACACTGTTAATTAATGTTACTTTTTAATTTTATGATTATGTTAAACGTTTCGATTAAAGATTATTTTTAGATTGTTAGAGTTTATTTTTTAACCTTGTGGTCCCTGCTAATAATAACGAAATCAAAATGGTCTCTGGTCAAAAAAAGGTTGGGAACCGCTGCTATAGTCACTAAAAACTTTCTCATAAATAATATAATAGGTGAAGTAAAAAGTTCTGAGCCTTTTTACTTTATCCAATGCGAAGCATGGGGAAAGTATTGTAATCGGTCTCGCGGCAAGCGTGGCTTCAAAGGGTCCTCAGGTAAAGACTACGGAACCGATGGTCTCAATTAAAGTCACAAATTATAGTATTCAATTAGGTTGAATTTTAGCACGTGACGGTTTTGCCAAAAATTACATAGGGTCTCGTCGAGAGGCAAAAAAGTGCCATTTTTTACTTTATTTTGGAAGTGCGCGCGGATGGATGGATGAATGGATGTATGTTATCGTTTTTTTGGCCCACAATTTTTTCCACACCGTTGCACCGATTGAAATGAAATTGAAAACCTAGCATTAGTTTAACAAAATGAAGCGCTGATTATTTTTTGGTACATATCGGCGCACAAACATTAGTACTTTATTTCAGTACTTTTTTGTTTTTTCTAAATATTTTGAAAATTACTTAAACAATTTTGATGAAATTTAATATCCTAATTAAGTACCTGGGGGACCACAAAATAGGTTAAATAAAGTTTTTATTAAAGTTGTATTTTAAAGTACTTTACTCTGGAGTAAGATACTACTTTTTTTTTAATTTTTAATTTTAAATTCTTTAAAATTTATTCATTTGATCGTTTTAATATATCTCATTTAACCATGCTTAAGTGAAAATGGATAGGCTACTCTCTGTGAAATACTATAAATTTGGGAGGAAATTTTACAAGTAACCATAGCAACTGTGTTGACATGGAGGAATCGACTTAAAATCAAAAATAGCGATTGATTCTCATCTATTACTTGGGGAATAACAATTCTACATTAGATTTTTGACCCTTCGATTATTACTAGTATTGGTAACCATTTCTGAAGACATGGAGGAATCGACTTAAAATCAAAAATAACGATCGAATCTTTTCTAATACTAGAGGAATAACCTTATTGCATTCCATTTTTGATGTTTTGACTATTAATGGCAACCTCTACTGAAAACGTGAAAGAATCGACTTAAAATCAAAAAGGCTAAATTATTTTATGCCAAACAACTCAAGCAAGTACCTACTAGTTGAGAATCAATCGCTATTTTTGATTTTAACTCGATTCCTCCATGTCTTCATCAATGGTTACCAATAAAAGCCGAAAAGTCAAAATTCCAATATAGAATGGTTATTCCTCAAGTACTAGATGAAAATCAATCGCTATTTTTGATTTTAAGTCGATTCCTCTGTGTCTTCAGCAATGGTTACCAATAAAAACCGAAACGTCAAAAATCCAATATGGAATGGTTATTCCTCAAGTACTAGTTGAGAATCAATCGCTATTTTTAATTTTAACTCGATTCCTCTATGTCTTCAGCAATAGTCACCAATAAAAACCGAAACGTCAAAAATCCAATATAGAATGGTTATTCCTCAAGTGCTAGATGTGAATCAATCGCTATTTTTGATTTTAACTCGGTTCTTCTATGTCTTCAGCAAAGGTAACGGATAAGAAAACAACGCAGTTGCTATGGTTACTTATAAAATTTCCTCCCAAATTTTTAGCATTTCACAGAGAGAAGCTTATCCATTCTTACTTAAGCAAGGTTAAATGTGCTATATTAAAACGATCAATTGAATAAATTATAAAGAATTTAAAATAAAAAAGTACTATCTTACTCTAGAGTAAAGTACTTCAAAATATAATTTTACTAAAAACATTATTTAACATTTTTTGTGGTCCCCAAGGTACTTAATTAGGATATTAAATTTCATCAAAATTGGTTAAGTTATTTTCAAGATTACTTATGGAAAGTGGTGTAGGTTTTAGGTGAAACATGATGTTAGTTAATAGAGTAAAGGGTGTGTAGTTTCACAGTGAATGAAATAAAACTCAAAGAGGTTTATACAAACTCAATATATTTCGGATTATTAGTCCATCATCAGGAGTTTACAAGTTAATACTAATGTATCATTAGTATTAGAGTTTGTATAAACCTCTTTGATGATGATGGACTAATAATCCGAAATATATTGAGTTTGTATAAACCTCTTTGAGTTTTATTTCATTCACTGTGAAACTACACACCCTTTACTCTATTAACTTATTTTCAAGATATTTAGTAAAAACTAAAAAAGTACTGAAATAAAGTACTAATGTTTGAGGGCCGATATGTACCAAAAACTAATCAGCGCTTCATTTTGTTAAGCTAATGGTAGGTTTTCAATTTCATTTCAATCGGTGCAACGGTGTGGAAAAAATCGTGGGCCAAAAAAACGATATCATCCATCCATACATACATCCGCACGCACTAAATGAAAAAATTGCACTTTTTGGCCTCTCGACGAGACCGCATGTAATTTTTGGCAAAACCGTCACGTGCTAAAATTCAACCTAATTGAATACTACAATTTGTGACTTTAATTGAGACCATGGGTTCCGTAGTCTTAATCTGAGGACCTTTTGAAGTCGCGCTTGCCGCGAGACCGATTACAATACTTTCCCCATGCTTCGAATTGGATAAAGTAAAAATATATAAAGAAAATAAAATCTGTTTTATATTGCTCTTAATAATAAAAAAAACTGTCTTAAAAATGGTTACTATTAACTTGTGTTCAAATGGGAAGATAGATTCTTTTGGCCTGAGTATCATGGCGGCTGGAGGCGAAATATATATCTTTTATCTATGGAAATGCCTGTCCTAACTGGAGACACCCCCACTCCTGCTTTTCAAGCTTAACTGTTTCTCCCTTTGACTATATACATTATACATATTTGTATATAGTCAAAGGTCCTTATCACCTTGGTCAGTTCGGGACAGGCATTTGCCTTCCAGCAGCCATCTCGTTTAGTTTTTGTTAAAAACATAATGCGTAATTTGCTAAGGCCAACCTAGCCGCCTAAAAACCAGCCCAAAATGAAGGTATATACGAACCAAAGAACCGAGTCGAGCGGAATTTATATCTTAACCGAACCTTAGAAAGTTTGTTCGGGAAAGGATTTTTTATCTAATCGAACCGAAATTATGAACAGAGCCGAACCTATGAAAACTTCTAAAATGGAAAAAATTCCCTTAAAAAAATCAATAAAAACAAGATATTTTTCCATTTTTTTTATAAACAAAGTTTCTATAGATACATGATTTATATTTATATATTTTATTAAAAAAAAAAAATGTATAAATTTTTTGGGAAGTTTCTCCCAGATGGTTCATGGATTTTAAATTCCAATGGAGAGGAGGTATTATTATATATACGGTATTTAGATAAAAGTGCAGTTTGCCACAGACTCTATAGATTTTCAAGAACATTTACTCGGATTTTTCATTGTACTGAAAATGTTTATGACAACCCTTTATCTACAAATTGGATTAAACACGCGATTTTCAAAAATTCAACAACTCATCGTGATTAAATTAGATAATTTATCGAACATACATTTTCGCCAACTTTTTTACCCTTATATCTTCTAGAGTCTGGAGCTCTCTTCCCGTCTTTTCAGCAACATATAATAACCCTTAGTCTTTCAAGACCCACACCTACAAATACTTTCAACTTCGATCCAACCGATATTTATTTTTCATAAATCAACAGATCACCCAGGATTATTGGGACTGCGCCTTTTTCGTGCAATCAATTCTTCCATCAATATCATAAAACAAATCGGATTGTAAGCGATAGAAATTTCTCTGAAATGATGATTATGTTTGGACTCTCATCAAAGAAAACGACTCGAGCTACTTATATCGGTTCCTTTAGATTCTCTCCAGTAGTCCAGAGGCTCATAACCTCACGCCCTTTCACCCTAGATCTCAACATACCGAACCAAAAGAACCCAACCGAATAGTTTCATGACTTTTTTGAATTCAATTTTTTTTTTCTAAATAAAACCGACCCAAAATAAATTGCTAAATATAATAATTAAAATGTATCCACCCCGAGCTTCGAACAAATTAATCTCTATAGGCTTGTTTACGCACGTAAAACGGGACCTTAAAAATATAGATACAATATCTGCCTATTTGTCGGTACGTCAGAGTATTAGCTTGTAAAGTAAATTAGATTGAAACTTTAAATTTACAAGTAAGGTGAATTTATTTACCTTGAAAGCGTATTATTCGAATGATTTTTTTGGTGAGAATCGAAAATAAAAATTATTTTTTATCATGCTATGGGATTCTTGTAAAGATCTTATTAATTAGAATTAATCTGAATTTGTTAAAATATTTAATTGAAAAGTTTTTGTTTTGCCGAGAGTAGCAGAGTTGTTGATTCACAAAGAGAAACAAAGAGGTTGTCCTCTGCTTGATGCAAATAAACATACACACATATATATCGAAATTATTTTGTATATATGTATATTATTTATTTGTTTGAGACTATAGTTTCAAAGACTTGGTCTTCATCATCAGTCTTTTTTCTTTTTTTAAATTATAAATATTGTTTCTCATGTAGTCAATATCGTATGGATAATAAATTTTTACACAATTTTTGTACTAAACAGGATTTTCCAAGCCACTGAACATTAATTTATGAAATATTTTACAAATACCTCCATTTCTTCTTATCAAAGACAAATAAGAACGAATTTGATAACTCAAGAATTTTGCAAGATATAAACTAGGGAACCTCGCTAAAGGTCCCTTCCCACGTCCTGTGATTTCGTGGATCGCGCCGCGCCTGCTCGCGCCAACAGGCCGTGGGAAGGGTACCGCCCGAGGTAGCGCGGCGCGACGTGTGGAGGCCCGCTCTATCCATTTGAAATGGATAACTTCGCGCGCCATTCAATTCATTCTCTCAACTATCACAAGACATGCAAAACTTATATAAAAAAACTTAAACTTCATTTTTATTCAACTACCTGTTTAATATTATGAACATGTTTTGGTCATTTATCAAAGATATTAATAGATAAGTTTATATTGCATGTAGGAGGGTTTTGTCCCCTCGGGAGTCGAACCCAACATGCAATATAAACTTATCTATTAATATCTTTGATAAATGACCAAAACATGTTCATAAAATTAATTGATTCATGTCACAAGTTGATTTTGAGAAAAAACTCAATCTTTCTTTCTCAAATAGATACTCAATTCTTTACCTGTTTAATAATTAGTTTAATTAAAAAATCTATTAAAAATATTTTTTTTCAAAAGTGAGAGCTGGTTTTAAGTGGATGATTCTTCCATTTCTTCAGCACTGTTTACCAATAATAATAAAACAATCTAGCTTGGTTATTCCTCAAGTATTAAATGAGAATCGATGGCCATTTTCAGTCGATATCTCTCTATTTTCATCAAAGTAACGGAACGACAACAACGCAGTTTTTTTTTTACTTTGTTATGATATGGTTACTAGTAAAATTTCCTCTCCTAATTTACACCCTCTTTCTATATTTCAATCGGATTACAATTTATACACGACTAACATCTTATGACACTTAATGAGTACATCAATTTAAAATAAAAATATTGAAAAAATCAGAAAAAACGAAAAATCTTTCTTGTAAATGCCAGCACCCGGTGGTCCAGTTTCAACTAAAAGCTGCAGTACTCCTTCTAGCCTATATCAAGCTAAAGTTTCGAATTTCGTAGCTCTGAGACTCATGGTTGCGAAACATAGGGGGGTACATACATACGTACGTACGCACTGATCAATGGATTTTGAGACCACAATATCAGGTTATATGTTCTAAGTCCGGTTTCAAACTATTAAAGGCATCGATCCCTTCCAACAAGAAGTTACAAAGTGAAATTAACTATTTTCATTTTTGAGATAGAAACTCTCAAAGTGTCAGGACCTCGGTAGACGATCGGAATACATTACATTATTATATTATTATCCTATATCATTACATGAAATAGATAATATATATGTGAAAGTAAAAAGAGTTAATTAGTAAAATAGTATGAGTCTGTGACAAATGACACATTTTCAATTCACTATCGTCTCAATAATAGCTTATATATCGGCCGGCTCTTATTGAATGATGACACCCAGCAGCGTCTTTTCTTCTTTTTGTATTGGTTTACTAAATGCCCGTATAGCACAGAGACCAAAATAAAACCCAAATGCAACTTTTTGATTGGTTGAATTATAGTCATTATATAGTTTTATTTAGGTTGAATTACGGTTTCAAAACGGTAGTTATGTCTCGTTTGTTTCCGTTTTGCAACTGTGTTGTATTATCGTTAAATTATAGTCGCAAAGATTATAAAGCAACCGTTACAAAAAGGTTGTCGCCAACATTTTTGTCCCCGATTTGCAACGTTTATTTATAATTTTATATTTCTTTGATTTGATTAATATAATGATTAATTACACAATTATTTAATAATATATTATACAATAATCAACATTATATATATAAATTTACTACAATTCTCATCTGTCTGATTCTTTGGGGAATCGAAACAGATAAATTCTGTTCAGTTTTTCAATAATAAATTTTATTTAGAATGTTTTTATGTTAACATTTAATCGAAAGCGAAAGTTAAAACTTTTATCCGGTCACTGTCCTATTTTGGTGTACTTGGGACCAGACTCGTTTTGACAGTGAACCAAGAGTTGAAAAAAGATACAGGACCCAGCCGGGTGTGATATATATATATAATGTTGATTATTGTTCTTTATTAAAGAATTTTGGACTCCTATTTAGGTCTAAGCGCTATTATAGTCCCAGTCAACTTCTTACACTGTATAAGGCTCAAATTCGCCCCTGTCTCGAATATGGCTCTCATCTGTGGAGGGCTGCCTCCAACCATTATCTTGCTACACTGGATGCGATTCAGAAGCGAGCAATTAAACTAATAGGAGACCTGGCTCTAACAACCTCACTCGACTCCCTGGCTCACCGAAGAACCGTTTCTGCCCTTTCCCTATACTACAGATACTATCACGGTCTGTTCAGTCGAGCTGAAATAAATTATCCCCCCTAAAGCCCTCTTTACGAGAAACACGCGGTTATGGAACATATCCACAGGTAGCTTCAACTTCCACTCACATATTATACTGAAATTTCTTGCTTTTCTTCCCACGATCAATCTTAAAACCTATATATGTTGCACATTCTTGATGTAAATCTTGATGTTAGATCAATATCATAAAAAGATAAATATATTTTTACCTCAATTTGCTTACAAAAGACTATAAAATTCAGTTTCAGTGTTTCTACACAGGCCAAAAAATAGAATGAGTTTTAAAAAATTTTAATTAAGAGATAAATAAACTGCACTCTAGCCATTATTTACATAGATCTAATCTACTAAAAAATATTTACTATCGTCTTCACCATTAGCTATCAGATTATGAATATCATAGTGATGAGAATATCGAAAAAACAACAGGAAAAACTATAATTAATTCAGAATATACGAAAGAATCCTCTTCTGTCGAAGAAAGTGAAACTTATTGGCCGATTGAAAAACCTTTATTAAGTAAAAATTCGCGACAATTTTTTTCTTACCAAGATTGGAGCTCGTTATCGTCCTCGATTCTAAAATCCATCTTTCAATTTTTGAGCATCGAAGACTTGAGAAATGTCGCTTGTGTTTGTCTTAAATGGGAGAAAGAATGTAAATTTGCTATAGATAGACGAATCTCACCATCACTTACATTCCAAGGTTCACCGAATATCAATATATCATTCATTTGTCGGGAATTAAGAAAAAATGGATTACAGCTTAGACATTTATCTCTTATAAGAATTCCTGATTCATTAGTGATTCTTCGGCAAATATGCAGGTAAGAATATGTTATACAGGGTGTTCACAGAACTCGGTAATTAAAAGTTTTCATGGAAGGAGTTGAGAGAAAATTTTGATCTTTGCCATATTTATGTTTTGGAATATGCTCTTTTTAAATAAATTATTAAAAACTTTAGGACACTTTCTGCTTTACCGCAATCGCTATAAACTTTCTTATTTTTAATGGAACTTCGCCAATATTTGTGCATCATTATATTACGTGTTAAAAAGATGATTTTGTATAATGCACTTGATGTCTAAAATTGATCATTTCTGAGTTATTTTAGATAGTTTGTAAAATCTACCAATTTAGTGTTCATATTTAAAAATTAACAATGATTAAACCATTGTTTGTGTCATTAATTTGATTAATTAGATCTCAAAATTAGACAATAAAGAATCCTATTTAATCATAAAAATTTAAATGTTATATCCAGGATAAATATTGAAATTTAAAATATTTTTTATTTAAAAAACTATTCATTTTAGGTATAGGGAATATTTAATAAACTCCTATTGGATTTTTATGTGGAATTCAAAAATACTAAAATTTATTCCATGTTACATTTGAAAAAATTGAGTATTAACATCTTTTTTATTTTCAGATATAAACGATTATTATGGTCATCTTCGATATAACATTTAAATTTTTATGATTACGTAAGATTCTTTATTGTCTAATTTTGAGATCTAATTAATCAAATTAATGACACAAACAATGGTTTAATCATTATTAATTTTTAAATATGAACACTAAATTGGTAGATTTTACAAACTATCTAAAATAACTCAGAAATGATAAATTTTAGACATCAAGTAGATTATACAAATCATCTTACTTTTTAACACTTAATCTAATGATGCAAAAATATTTGGGGAGTTTCATAGAAAATAAGAAAGTTGATAGCGATTGCGGCAAAGCAGAAATTGCCCAAAAGTTGTTAATAATTTATTTAAAAAGAGCATATTCCAAAACATAAAAATGCCAAAGTTCAACATTTTCTCTCTACTCCTTCCATGAAAACTTTTAATTAACGAGTTCTGTGGAAAATCATGTATATTAGAATTATTTTCTTTTGGTTGGTATAAGTTAAAAGAGATTTGATGGAGAGGGAGACCAAATATAGTGAACATATCTCATTCTAAATAAAATAATTTATTTGAACGTCAATTTCACTTTTTTTAACAATGGCATTTAGGTGTCAGGGTTTGAATGGGTCAACGAATCTAACAACCTCGGATCTTTTGATATTAATGAAAAACTTGAAATACCAAACAAGCTCCGTTATAGAACACAAAGCAGGGGTGGTCACAAACTCTTTTTAAGCCCCAAAGAACTAGAAAAGAATCTCCGGACCACCAGGTTATAAAAGATTGCAAATGAGGTTTCAATAAATTATATATTCGAAATTAGTACTTTTATATATCCTTGGTCTTCCTCTCCATAAAATCACCATTAAGAATAGTTTTTTATTTAAACAAATCGTCAGCTGAGAATTGGAATGATCCAAGTCCACATAATGTTATTTTGAGAAATTGAAGTTCAAAGTTTTCAGTTCCATTTTTTTAAATCGACATAGTATATTTATTACACTGAGTTTTAGAAGATACACAACTAAGAATACTATGGGACCAAGAGGAGTTGGTTCATTTTTTAAAAAGAAAGTCTTGTATATTTATAGTTAAAATTTTTTAAAAATATACTTGGTTCACTTCAATTCTCAGTTGACGAAATCTTAAAAACTAAAATAAATAAATTTATTTTACAGATCGAATCCAGAACTTAAAGAATTTGTTCTCCGTTATTCGAGTGGGCCTTTCATATCAGGGAAAACATATTTTCAAGATGTTTTCTCTGTGAAAAACATTCCCGTTAAAAATATATTAAATATATTAAGTTGTTGCAAAAAATTGGAACGTTTTGATACCAAAGGAACACAATTTCCAATTTACAAGTAAATATTTATATAAAACCGATTTCCGGTTACCTTAACACATTTGATTAATTTTGACTACACCTATCAACACTTGATAATAGTAATCCTAAAAATTTAAATATATTTTAAACGAAAGTAGTTTCACTGTTCATGTTTCAATAAACATATTAGTTGCCGATAATAACGAGATTGTCGTTTACTTAATCCGGAATTGTTATGATAATTTTCATTAGATATCAGAATGATTGTATTGATTCACTCGGAAATTGAACTTGACGGACAGACAGATAAATAGTATTTTCAATGATAAACTTTCATATAATAATAAAACTTGAGTAAGATACGAGGTAGGTTTCACAAAAAAAGAAATAAAACAAAATTGAGTTTTGTTTTATTTCTTTTTTTGTGAAACCTACCTCGTATCTTACTCAAGTTTTATTATTATATTAAAATGTCTCACCTAGAACCAACACCGAACTCCTTAAAAGTTATTGATAAACTTTCATTTTATATTTGAATGAAACTATAAATATTCTGCTTTATTCTATTTAAAGATATCGTTACAAAGACATTCCACACCCCGGAATAATTTTTTTTCTTTATTTTCCACCCCACAAATAATTGGAACATTTCAAGATATTTAAAACGATTTTTTGACAGACAAACAGACAGGCATACATTGTGAGTACAGTTTTAAGTTTTTACGGGACCCTAAAATTGACAGATTTACATATATTATAAGATTTTAAAAGTTTATTGTATTTTAACTTTAACAATTGAGCTATAGGATTATCAAAATCTAACTGAATGCCGAAATTTGAAGTTATATTTAATAGTTTAGAAGCTACAGACATTTGATAGATGGTATATTCTAATGGTCGCCAAAAGAGGTTGATATCAACCTCCAGGTGTCGATATAACATTTTTTGGGTCGATAGAAAAATATGTCTTCATTACTTATTTATTTATTTAATTCGTCAATTGTTCCTAATAAAATCGATACTATTGATCTATTATTGATGGCCTTTTAAGTAAATTAAAGAGCATTGATCCTTAATAATAACTAAATAAATTAGAAAATTTTCTAAAATATTTTTCTCTTTGACGTTAAGGTACTATTATAGTGTTACTATAATAATATTTAATATATATTATACTTACTTAACATACATATAACTATAAAATAATCTTAAAAACCATACAAGCATCTTTATTGTTTCTCCTATAATCATTATTTAATAGTAAAATAGAGGGGGTGGATAAAATGTCAACAAACTTTGGAAGGGATCAATGAAATACCATAGATATTTCCATTGGCATCACCGCACCCCCTCCAAGGCTTTAGGTGTACCCTCTCCTCCAAACCATTATATTTCGAATATTAAATATCGTCGGTGATCTTACAAAATCTCGTAAGTCCGATTTTTGGTCAAATCCGTATTATAAGTACATTTATACCGACCAACTTTTCATGGCGCGTCTGTCTATTGAAACCTTATTATTCTATTCCAATTTTATTTCGCGCTACGGGCAAATAATAAATATTGCATTGCACTATATTTGTGTGCATTCGTGTTTAAAATGGTTTTTCTTGTTTTCTGGCAAACTTTGAATTTAGGACTTACGAGGTTTTGTAAGATCAATGATATGTATTCAATTAAGTATTTTATATAGAGATAAATAAATCGAATTTAGTTAAAATATAATGAATACAGATTGTGGTGTTAGTGCAAGGTGAACCATCTTTATTTAAAATATCTCTGAAAAATCTATTTTTGCACCCTTCGTCAAGAGAGGAGGTTTTATAAAGGCCCTCTTGCCAACTTTGAGGGATTCGGCCTCACCCCAAATCTTTATATTTGAAAATAATTTTCTTTTGCTTGTTTATACTGCGCCCTTGCAACCTTTGAGCCCTCCACCAGAACCATAGGGGTTATCAAGACCAGTGAATGATTCGTTACTTACCTTCTTCAGAGTAGAACACTAAAAACTTGACCATCAAAGTTACAGCCAAAAAATCTTTTATTGAATTATTTCCTTTCTGTTTCCTCTTTTTCAGAGTGGTGCGCGAACTTGGTAATTTAATTCATTTGAGAGCGCTCAACTTAAGTAGAAATCGGTATCTTGCTGGAAATGATATTTTAAAAATCGTAAGCCAATGCCCCAATCTAGTTGAACTCAAAGTCTCGAATTTAGATATGCGAAAACATCTCACAGATGAAGAAGCTTGTCTTCTATTACAAATACTTCGGCCACGAATTGTGACACTTCGTATTGATTGCATTGGATTTGGACGAAATGCTTTTGAAGTATGATCATAAAAATCTACACATATTAGAATCTATTCTATATCTTTTAATCATTAGGTTAAATTCAAAAAAAAACAAGCTTATTTCAAGCGACATGTTTAAATTTAGACCAATCGTTAAATTTTACAGAATAGAAACGATTGCTTGCATATAGTCAAGATTATTACAAAATTCATTTGTCGACAGTAGTAGAATTCGATTTTATTGGAAAAATCACGAGAGTGACCTCTATCTTATGGATAAGTTTTATTATTAATGGTCCCATTTGACATTTATAACAGGCTAAATATTTCACTCATAGATTTAAATCTTCATTTGTAAAATTTTCCAGTATAGTTATTCGAAATTTAAACACATAGTCAATTAGTCATGCATTGACATTAGATATTATAAAGATTGGTGAGTATTTCGAATTTTGGATTTCTTCGAAGCTCTTAAATCAATGAGACAACCAATTTCTATTCAATTGAAAAGTTTTTATTTTACCGAGAGTAGCAGAGTTGGTGAATCAGCGGGGGGGGGGGGGGGGGGGAATCAGCGGGGGGGGGGGGGGGGGTCAGAGACGCCCCCACACACACACATAGAACTTTATTTTCATAAAAAATTTAAAAAAAATAAATGTATTTTTTTTTTAAAAATTTCATATCTCATATTTTAAGTTCATTAAAATAAAAAAAAAAAAAAAATAAAAAATAAAAATTGTTATAAATTCTCTGTCGATTTGGCTGCCGTTTTTTGGCCTCTGCGTGCGACGCACGTGTTGCACTCCCGCCAGGCACGGGCCTGAATGGAGGGGGCGGTCGCCCCCTCCGCCCCCCCTGGATCCACCCTTGCTTGATGCAACACACATATAAATATATCAAATATATATAATATATTATTTATTTGTTCGAGACTATAGTTTCGAAGGCCTGGCCTTCATCATCAGTCTTTGTTTAATTATAAATATTATTTTTCATGGGGTCAATATCGCGTCAATATTGAAAATGTTTTTTCTTACTCAGCCGACAAGCATAGTTAGACAATTTCTATTCAAACTAGTACATGGAATGGTTGTGAGTTTAAATTCCCTAGAATGTGAAATTTTGCAAATCAAGATTTAAATTTTGGATTAGCCTCTCATATATCTCTCAGGGTTGGCCCGGATTGTATTTTGGCATTCAGGTTCAATTCCGAAAAGTATGAATACAACCCCTATGACACCTAATAAAACTTATCCATAGCTTCTCGAGTTCAGTAGAGAAAATTCTCGTAATTTTTTCAATTAAGATTATTTCAATAAAAATAAAAACATGTTGTAAATAAAGTCTAAAATGAAAGTAGTATATCTTGTTTAACTTACTTTAGATGATCACATGCTGTAAATACTTAGAAGATTTAGGATTATATAATGCGAGAAATCTTTTAAGTGACGTTTTTCTTCTGATTGGAAAAAATCTAGCTTCATTGAAGTCTTTCAAGGTGAATAATTTGAATAGCATACTAATTAAGATGTTATTAAGGGAAAAGTGAAAATTCTTCAGTCTCGAAACTTTCTATAGATTTTGCTATTTTTTAGTAAAAGTTACAAATCTTTAATGTATTATTTTTACTTTACCATATAGGGTATTATATAGTGCATGGTAAAAGGGTTTTTTTCTTTCGTTTTTTTCAAAATATCTCAAAAACGACTTAAACTATTTTGATTAAAAAAAAATTAGTCGAAACCATAGCATTTCGGTCTACAAAAAAGGCCTTATAAGTGATAATCGAAAAATTGTATTTTTTGAGATAATAACTGTTTTGTCAAAATGTCTGTTAGTACGTGCGTTACCGAATTTTTGTAACGCACTAGCTCAAAAACTAGTTTGTATATTAAAAGGAAATTTCACATATAATTTTGGAGCATTGAGATTAAGAGCTGATTAGATTTTGGTTGAAATCGGACCCAAAATTAAAGGGGGAGGGGGAGGGATTAAACATTAAAATTATAAGATTTTCAAACTAAAAAAAAAAAAAAAAAAAATAACAAGAAAAATGAAATATAGGTACCTATTATAAAATGAACTTTAGCTGCCTAACTCAAAAGGTTCGTTGACAAATAATAAATTTCCAAATCATCTAAATTAGCGGGAAAAAGTTTTCATATTTTCTCTCAATTTATTTATTTTATTTATTTATTTAGATAATTTTACCGACTAGTAGTCAGTCCACTTACAAAAAAAAATGAAAATGTCAAACATGTTTATAATGAGTGTTACATCAATCCTCTATCATTTTTTATATTAATAAATTAATTATTCTAATAAAAAAAAATCAATACAAATTCCAATAGTGAAAACCGCGTTTTGATATCTCAAATACTTTCTGATTTATAGAGATTTTAAAAAAATTTCATTTCATGAATTGATTTGCTTCTCTTTAATATTTTTCCATTTGTTTTTTTTAATAGTTTTTGACAGCTATAAAAATTCCTTTGTCCCTTTAAATTTTCAAACTCTATGTATAAAAAAAGGCAATACAATCTTTAATTTATGCGAATGACCTAGAGAAGAGCCATAAAGGTTTTTGTGTATAAAAAATTCTGGGAATTTATCCAAAACAATAACAAACGAAGACAAACATAAGCATGGAGCATTTTTGTTTTAGCTATATCTCCTAAACGGCTTAAGCTAATGTGCTTAAATTTGGCACACATGTTTGTATTAATCAACTACACCATTGGCCCAACTATCTAGCTCCAACACTTCGCTGACGAAAAATTCTCCAATAGGTAAAGAGCGAATTGATTCTTAAAAAAAAGATGGCCATGTTCAAGTCAGACTCCACCATACCCTAAGTC
The DNA here is from genome assembly GCA_024734495.1 of Forficula auricularia. NCBI lineage: Eukaryota > Metazoa > Arthropoda > Insecta > Dermaptera > Forficulidae > Forficula > Forficula auricularia. The sequence continues at coordinate 4,506,693 of JALMQS010000127.1, forward strand.
GAAGCAGATCAAATATACTATTAAAATAAATATAAAAAAAAATTAATTTAAAACCATTAGATTCAGTAAAGCCCAATTCCCCTTGAACATCACTTTCATCTACCCTCCTCACACCTTAAATACACCCCCCCTCCCGCATGGGGCATACTTTTTTCTTCAAAAATACTTGAGATTTCAAATTAAGCCTTAATATTGTCTTTGATAAGCAGAAAATATATAGACTTTTGGGGGCCCACTGATTATGTATAGAAAACTTGGTTGAGTTTGGTCCAAAGGCCTAGATTTTCATTTTTTGACCTCTTCCCCCAATTTTGGGCGGTTAGTTTTTTCATTTTTAATCTTCTGGGAGCCCACTGATTACGTATACAAAATTTGGTTCAGTTTGGTCCACAAAGGTCTAGATTTTCATTTTTTGATCATCCCCCCTAAATGATTATAAATTATTTTATTAAATATTAAATATAAGAGAAGGGCCAGGCGTATGATAAAGTCATGTGGACGGCCACACCAGTTTAATTTTACTCAAGTTTGCTTTTATATATTTATAAATAAATTTAAATTAGACTATATGATATAATTTTGTAACATATTCTTTATCCTTATTTTTTTGAGACCCCCCCACTCCAAAAAAATTCAAACTCCAGCGCCTATGATTCCTTCAATATCTATATTTTTAGGTGGATCGTGCAAATGCATTGAAGGATAAAGATTTTGAAACTTTCTTTGAGACTCGATTAACTAATGATTTTAATCGACTATCATTTCCAAGTTGTCATGGAGTCGGTGATACTGCAGTGCTTGCAATTGCCAACAAATGCGGAGCCAATTTAAGGTAATATTTATTTAAATTTGTTCTTGTCTTAGATACCGCAGTCATATCACGGTTTCTACGTTTGATATTTCAACCTAAACAACCTTTGTGAATAACTTGGTCATATTTAACAGTCTGAGTATCAATGTTAGAATTTAAGTATTTAATTTCTTGATGTATATTCATTAAATATAAGTAACCTGCTTTTATTTAACTTGATTCATATCTTTGTCTGATTTTTGACTTGAATTTTGCTATCAAATTTTCTGAAAGTTTACACACATAAGACTTTAAAATTTTTAAAATAAAAATTATAAAAATTTTTTAATATAATTTTATATATCGCATGCACAGCACACTGTTCCAATTACTTCTTGATCGTTTCTCATTTTTAACCGACTTCAAAAAAGTATGAGGTTCTCTATTCGACTGAATTTTTTCTTTTTCCTTTTTTGAAACACTAAGTGTAGATAGATGAGCTGATGACTATTTACAAGCAAAAATAAGGGATAAGAATATAAAAAGAAATACCCTCTCAATCAGTGGTACAACCAGGATTTTGTCCTGGAAGGGGCTAATACACACTATTAATCTTCGCTTTTTTTTCCAAATTTCATCGAATACGGTATCATTTTCGTTATTTTTCAAAAACATTAGATTTTTTTTAAAATATATTTTGGGACTTTCTCCCCAAATGGATAGTGATTTGTGTGAGTTAGGGTAGGAGTCAGAAATTAAATCTTGATACTTAAATTCCGCAGTCCCTGATATGGAAATCAGCCTTTCCTATAAGAAGATCTTAAATTTCTCCGAATTATATTGCTATAAAAGCAAGCTATGACTTGTCTATATGACTCTTAGTTATTTCCGATCTTATATATTGAGAGTTGTTATAAATAGATTAGTCGAAAAATTCTCGTTTCCTCTTTATTTATTCATTTTTTTGTATTATTTCTATTTTAATAGTTACGTAGTGAAAACAATTTTGATTCGACTAAAACTCGTCTGTACTTGTCTTTGACTTGCTTGAACTGGAAGATATATCTACCAGGTAGAAAGTTCAAACCTTCTATCAGCACACTTTTCAGAAAAATCATTGATTTCAAACTATGCAACAATTTTATTTCATTTCGACATCCTTTTTTAAACAAAAATGTTTTTATAGAAATATTCGAAATAACGGATAATAATTTGAAAATTTAATGATCCGCCTGAAATTGTGAAGTCGGCCTTATATATTTATGAAAATGCTCTGAATTTCTGAAATTTTAGGGATGGGCCGCATTTATTGACAGCACGCCACTGATATATAGTATATATATCAATTTTTGTAAAATGTCAATTTAAAAGTTAAATAATTTAATTTAATATTATATTTCAAAGTCTTGTCTTTAAATTATTAAACTTCGAAATTCTCAAAACTTTATTTTTGTCATTTTACGAAAATGTTGTAATTTTTTCGTCTTAATTTATAGTCAATATATCGATTAAAATTTACCCAATATTTTTTCCATTTTCATTTGTTAATTTTTACTTTTAATTTTTTTTTCTTGTCTTGGGAGGGGGGGAGGCTTTAACCCCCTTAGCCCCCTGTGGTTGCGCCAGTGCTCACAATTAATAAATCATTGGGATTCGTATTATTAACGTCACCTATAGTAACTAAATGAATAGATATTACTACTATAGCTTAAAATAAACTATATTCGATAATAAGATAATAATATTCATAAGAATAGATCAAGTAAAAGAAAAAAATATTTGGATACTTATTTGCAATTATGCTACTAGGAAATATAAATATGTTTGATTTAATGTCAAAAGTACTTTCATTCCCTTGGGAATCGAACCCATGTGCATAACGCAAACGACTAGTTTTCACTCAAAATGTGACTTTTGATTCACTTTCAAGTGAGATTTTAAGACTAAGATGATCCTTTTTATATCAGTCGCCCAGATTCCAATTTGAGACTCGATTTCTAGGGAAGCCCTTTGACAATAAATTCAAAATATCTAATAAGATCTTTGATACTGCCTTGTTAAAATATAAAAAACTTCTCTAATATCCATTAATACTGTTATTTTATTTTTATTTTTAGGCATTTAAATATACGTGATTGCCAGAAAGTCACTGAAAAAGCGCTCGTTCGTACCCTTGAACTCTGTTCAGAATTATACAAATTGAACGTTGCCTTTTTAAATATAAACCTGCCGGATATTCTCCTTAAAGGAAATCCAATCAAATTGAAATCACTAGTAGTATCGGATTCGAAATTTATTCCTCCAATTCCTAATATAAATACCCAGTTGGCTGCCTGGCCATTTACTTCGCTGAAAATACAAAGAGATCACCAACCATTTCAGTTTTTTCCATGTAGAACGATTCAATAAAAAAATATGTATAAATTTATCTATTTTTTTATTTTTTTATAAAGATCCACAAGACAACGTCTTATCCATAAAATTAATTTTCTCCTCGACCTGACATTTCAAAACATGAAAACCTAAGGCCTACCCTATATTTCGTAGGCGTTACAAAAAATAGTATGCTAATACAAAACTTTTAAATCACTAATTGTTTGACTGTTCTAAAATGAAATAGATTCATAAATAAAAGCAATTAACTTACTCTTGTTTTCATTTAACTAGTAGTCGTAAACGTAAGGGTGTAAAAAAATTAACAAAGTTATTTCCGAATATTTTTGCCTAAATATTTAACATACGTTTTTTTGTCTTCTTGAATTCCAACCGGGTACTTTCGAGACTCCGGGTTCCGGGCACAAGTACTTCGTACTATACTGATTAAAAGTCAGTTTTGCTAGAAATTTCGACATTTTTTAGGGACCACATTTTTAGGTTCTCAGAAATGAAAGCTATAGATAAAGACAATATACTTTTTGTTCTAATTTACCAATATTTTTTTATTATTTATTTGAAGAAATATTTTTGAGCCTGCACAGTAGATATCACATTTATGACGAATACATTATTATTATAATATATTATTTTTATATAATTATTTCACTAACATTAATAAATGACACCTGTTTGGATTGGTTACTTTTGTGCAACAAAGCGCATCCATACTTTGTAAAATCACTAGTACTAAGGACGATTTCATTAAATTGTCTTTGTTTTTAATTTAAATCACTGGTTCTCAAGTTGTTTTTGTTGTCCTCTAATTTGCTCAATTATTCAACACAATCGATTATTTAATAAAACAGTCACATTAGAGGAAAAAATTATAAAAAGGGCTTAATAAACAATATTTTAAATTATAAACTTAATTTATGTTAAATAGAAAACTTCTAAAAAAGTACTTAATTCGTTAAATTATTATTATTTTTTTTAGTATTATATTTTTTGACTTATTTAAAATTTAATAGAATGTCCTCAAGTAAATTTCTAATGCGAGGTGGGAAAACCACTCTTTTCTCTCACATATACCCTCTTTGCCTTTTAATATTCTCTTTGGCTATAATTTGATAGATATTGCGTCTTTTCGGCTGGAAAGGATGCATGGTGGAAAAATATTTGTTTCGCCAAGAAGTTTTTGGAGAATTTACTAAAGAGACGGAGTAAAAAATAAACTATCTATCACCCTTTGATTTATTTTCGTTTTAATTAAAATATGGCCCATTTTCATTTTCAGGGTCGTATGGACCCATTTTAAGAGAACCACTGTTTTAAATCAAATATTCTCCATTGAGTTCCTTTTTTTAATATATCATATATGAAATATAATAGATCTAAATAAGATTCATATCTAACCCAATTTAGGTTGATTCTCTTTTCTACTATTTCTTCTATTTTTATAAAGGTCCCGGTGTATTCTCCACTTATTTTAAAAGTTTTTTTAATAGGTACACTTATTTGAAATCTTATAAAGCTGATCACTTGATACATGTCTGATTAATGCTTCATTTTTACCATCAACAAATTTATAAAGGTGTTTTTTCGTAATTATGTAAAAATACAAAAAAAATCTATATCTCACTAATCTGAATTATAAATAAAATTATACCGACCCTTGGGCTTATGTAAAACCCAGGTTTAATGGTATTTGTCTATCTGAATGTTTCTTCAATTTTAAAATTAAATTAATTTAAATTATATTAGGAATTTTATTTGTTAGTTATTAATAATAAACCAAGTCTAATAATTAAACCGAAAAGTTCTTATTTTGCAGAGAATAAAAGAACAGGAGCATTTCTATCACAAGTTGTATAGTTTCATAAAGACACAAAGATTGATTTACGCTGTACAATAATTTGAAGCCAAGTCTTTGTATTTGGTATATTAAATAATTTATATTCTAAGAAAGAAATTAAAAATGTGACTATCGATTTGAAGGTCTTGGTTTTATATCTTCAATCTGAAATAAATAAATAATTCACATAGGGACATACTTAGGTGTAGCTATTTACCAAATAAAAAAAAATATATATTATATAGATTTGAAACTAGCAAATAATTAATCTTCCAAAAATTTTCCCCAAGGAGCCTAAAGCACTCTGTCATCATGCTTTTGCTGATAGAACTATTGTGAATAGAATCAAATTTTCCTTAAAAGTCTAACTCTTTGGCATCACCAATCGGTGAATTCTTAAAACAGGCATTGAAAACCTACATATAGATCAATTCGCATCTATTGGCATTGAATGATGTTAGGACTGAATCTTCGTGATGATACAAGAAAATTTAATTAATTTTATAATTTACCAATTATTCGAAAAATACTGTGACCCCGAAAAAATTATTTTATGGGATTCCTAGTTTAAAATAAAAAATTGATAAGGACATAGAAGATTTTATGTTTTCTTAAGTCTTTTTTCTCCTTACGAGAACCTGATAACTATTCTCACGGTTTTAATTGCCTCATTTGAAATTAAATAAATAATAAAAAAATCATAATACCACTATTTAATATTTATTTTATTTTTATGGCGAATACTTGAAAATAATCTTATTCATTAGAGAAAAATATTCAGCTGAAATGGAAAAATTGAAGGGTGAACCGCGGCCTAATAGTATCGTGTACACCTACTTCCACTTTAATTTCCAAGTAGAAGACAATAGATGAAGGGACATTATCTAATGAATTCCAAAATAATCGCGGTTTACCCTTCGAAAAAAATTTTATTAAAAAAAAAACAAATGTTATCAATTTCCAAACCAAGTTTATGATTAATTTTTTTATAAAAATTTAAATCTATGATATCGGCAATGCTTGTTCTAGATTTTACATTGTACGTATATAACCAGGGACGTACCAATCGGAAATAGCGCCTAGGGCGAGCCTCAAAGTTGCGGCTTTTCGTCAATTATCTAAATATAAAATAAACATTTATTAAAAAGTTATAAATTTTACAAAACATTTCTGATGAATGATAGAATAAGATTATTTCTTCTGAACTCTTTAATTAGAAAATTGAAAAATAGTAAGTGCTATTTATATTATTTTAAGTCAAGTCATGGCTAAAAATGAGAATATTCTGATCGAAATTAAAATTTATTAGAATTGATACTTTTACTGATATTAATCAATTGTAACCTGTATCCGGGTAGCGGGTAGGTCTGCAGTTCTCTGCTATTAAGTATAAATATAGAGCTATTTCAGAGACGTTTCTGCTCTCGCGAGGTTCTTATTCTACAAATTCATTTCTATTGCATGTATTATTTATTATTATTCAAATGAATTTGTATTGTAAGTCTACTGGTTTGTAATGTAAAAAATAAATATGATTTTAAAATTAAATAAATAGCCTCTTAGGGAAAATTCATGAAATAATAAATATAGAATATTATTTAAATATTGTCCAAATAATTTTTCATATATCTGGATAGCTGATTTGAAATTAAAAAAAAAATGAATAAGAATAGACGTCATTTTGGGACTGCCATTTTAAAAAATTATGATTAAATGCGTAGTTAAACATTTTAAACGTATATAGCCTAACTCTTTTAAAAATAAATGAATAAATACATAATTTAATAATATCGATTGAAAATTTAAAAAATAGCAGCCTTCTGCTTCATTTTTTTGTGAAAAAATAAAAATAGTTGAATTTCAAGTTCTATGTTAATTAACATCCATTGTGAAAATATATTTTTTCCAATTTAAAAAAAAAAAAAAATAACTTTAAAGGCAAATACATATTTTAAAAACAATAATAATAACAAATTTTAAATTTAGGGAACGAAGAAAAGATTATTTTTATTACAGACAAAAGGATCAGCCGGGGCTCGAACCCGGAGACGCTGGAATATTTAATAATAATAACATTTAATAATAAAATATACCGTTTCAGAATGTAACTATAGCAAACATAGATAATGGTAGTGGGTCGATATAATGTATTTTATCTGTCATATGTAAAGGGTGTTTTATATATTTTTTTAGGGTCTATTCATACATCAGAATTCTGTATATATAATGATTAATGACACACATTTATTAAATATTGTATTTTAATAAAGGATTACTCTCATTTGTTTTAAGTTAATTCTTTTGAAAAACAAAAACAAAAATTATTCTTTGATATAGGTATTTAATGAAAACATCTTTATTTAAAATTAAATTTGGTAATTAAAAAAAAAAATAAAGAGATATAAAAATAGAAGAAATAAAATAATCATAAATTAAACTTGCTTTTCGACACAACGAAATCAATGGAAATGGAATTTTTATTTTTTATATACATTCTTAAAATTTCTAAAATGACTATTTGTTTAATATATATCACATTCATAGGGTAAGACTGAGACAATTGCAAATATGGCAGTTTCGAGTAATGACGCCACCTTAAAGAAAAATTTTCCATTCTTTCGAATGAGCCTCTAAATGAGTAGTTTATTGGAAATTTAACATACATATGGCAGTTGTGAATATTAGTTAGTGGATGTCTATAGTACAGGGTGACCACGAGAAACATTTACGTTTTAGAAATAAAAAAACAATATTAATTTTTCAAGATACTATTTATTTAACTTAAGTTACATAAAAACAAAAACAAAAATTATTCTTTGATAGGTATTAGGGTGTCCCAAGCCTAGAGGGGGTGATTTTTTTTTGTTAAATTTTATACGCATACCCTCTATATTTTTTCTATTTGATCTTAATAACATAAATAAAAAGTATTATTGCAATAGGATAAAGATAACCCGTGCCGACTTGAAGTTGAAGAGTAGATGGAGATCTTGTACAGGAATCACATAGAATTATTTGTTAATTATTTTTTTTTTAGTTAAATAATACTCCACAGTTTTTAAAGGGCTATTTAATAATATTTTACATTAAAACAAATATATCTTCTTTTCAATGTTTGCTTATATTCGGACAGTCCGAATATAGCTTCCTGTGTTCTTGTACGCAGCGTAACAAATATTGTTTCTGTTCCTCCTCCACCGTAATTAAATCATGAAAGTCCTGCATTAACTTGATCGCTCTTTCAACTGTATCATTCACCACTCTAAGCATTGAGACCGTCATTTTAGCATGAAGAAACGAAGTATTACTTGGCCATGTGGAAGTAGCATCAATTTTTAAACGAGTGAATAATGTCTTGCTTAAAATCATCGATATTCTTCTATGAAACAAAAATAAATTAATCATGATTAATTAACTATACTTCTATAGAAGAACTAGATACAATTAGGCACGTACAACACTAGTAATTTTAACTTTCCATACAATGAACCAAGTTCTTCTTTAGTTAGAATATATCGTTTTCCATGGGTCGAGAAATTTTCTTTGGCTAAATTTCACACAATTTTTGCTTTTGTTTCAAGATTCACATCATCATTAAAAAGTGATAAAATTGCTACTTCATCAGTCAAATACCACAAATGCTGGGTAAACCTGCAAAGTAGCCTTCGAAATAGTTTCTTCTATTTTTTCGTAAGCTTTCAATGATTTAAAAAAGCACAAATCTCTGTAGGGTCCTTTAACTGCCAAGAAGCCATGATTTGACGTATATTATCACAATAAATAAACAGACATCTAACAGTGCTGCTTTGTCTTTGTCAGTTAGTTTAATCTGAGAACTGAGTAACCCTATCTTTAGGAAATAAATTGCTCTAGCCATTCATCGAACTTAGTGCATAGCACCCGGAGGTCTGATTTTAAATTTTCTGTCTTTATCTCCACCTAAAAATACCATGGAAAGCTCTATTAGTTCTCAATAGTCATCTCTGGCAATTAGGCTGTTAAGTTCAGTACTGTAATTTAATGCGGCTACTAACTTCGGAATAATAAAATCTTTTCTCATTACTACTCGATTGGTCTCAGGTTCTTGGTTTTTGATCACTGTTGGCAAATCTTCATGTGATTCTATAAATTCACTTGAATCAGAAGAGGAATCATTAGGAAATGGTTCATGTAGTACCGATGAAGTTGACGGGAAAACAGATTTGTTTCGCCGATTTTCTTCTTTAATAGCTCGAATTCGCGCTCTTTCCTCTTTAGCAGTCAATTATTTTTTATCGGCTCCACCAAAATGACCAGGTCGACCCGGCTTTCTATGACTCAGTAAGAACAGCATATCTTCTTCAATTTTAATTAGTTGAAGTGCCTCCGCATGAACAATATCAAATAAATTGTCAAGATTACTTACAAATTCTTCTTGACGTCGCTTAAACACATCTTGTGATTTATTTGCATTTTTTGTAAGTCTCTCCAAGCTTGATACAGGTTAACAAGTTTCTTCACACAATTCGATAATGATTTGGTAGGAATTAGTGGCTTCTCCCAAAAGATAACACACTCCCGAATAGTGAGATTAGAGCTTTCATTCACAGTTAAATTCACTTCGCGGATATTATAAAACAATATTGCGAGAACTTGTCCAATTGAAGGAAGTTTCGAACCCGTCATTTGATGTTTAGGGCCATCTATTAAATATATATATATTTTTTTTACAACTACGTAATTCCACCGACATGTTTAGGTACTAATCAAGAAGAACATATATAACTGGCAAAGCTTTCATAAACTATAAGCATAATAAGAAGTAGGCGTGCACGCGCTCAAGTCAACAAGTCCTGCCAAGTTTATTTTGCAAGTCGGCACGGGTTCCCGTAGTTTAAATTGCATGAAATTTTATTTACATCAAGCAGAGGACAACCTCATTCATTTTTCTTTATAAAAGAAATAAATCGGATTTTTTGTGTTACAAAAAATCTTATTGAATTTTCACAAAATGAGCTCAATCTTTAGAAGACGAACAATGAAAATATTTTCTCATGTCGTAAAGAATCAATCGTGAGATTCTTTCCAGATTCACTTTATCTGGCATCCATTAATATTTCCTCTTCTTCTTTTTTAGTATTTTGCTAAGATTCCTTCCGTCTCCCTCTCGTCTTTATTTACGAGAGATTTTATTCAGTCAAGAAGAATTGTTTGACCGATAACCTTATGAATATATACAAAACAGACTGAGGGAGCTGGCGAAGAAGCCCACTCCTCGCTTTCATATGATAAATATACATCTTAATAAAGTGGCCGAAGATTTTTCCATAGGCTAATGAGGCTGAAGTGAAAAAAGTCTAGATGGCCGCCACCAGGGAAAAGGCTTCGAGATAGTTCTTGAATTAATCAACTCTTTCGAAACATCGATCACTGTCGCATGTTCTGGAATGCGGAATACAGAATAGAAACCCCTCTACTAGACTTACGGCCCTTAAACTTATTTTTTTTTAAATAATAATAGTTTTTGAAAGCTTAATCTAATATATAGGTAAATATATATATCAGCGGTGTGGTTCATGGATGCTGTGGATGCGGCGCATCCCGCAAATTCCAAAATATCGAGAGTATTCTCATCCGAGTTATATTTGAAAATTTGTAAAATTTTAAAAAGACTTTCAATAAATTCTATACAAGTAATTCATTTAAAGTTATATTAGTTAGTTAACTTAGTAAATTGGATTGTATCTAACTTTCTGAGATTTGGCTTGTGATCCCGGCTTCTTTCCTTCTACTCTGTTCTTTTCACGATGGAGGGGCCATCCCATACAGACCTTTAGGGGATTCACCTTCTGGTGTATCTCCTTCTCACATCAATATCATTAAAAAATATAAAATTTAAAATTTTCGGAGCTTTTAACGTTAGCAAATTTAAAGAATATGAAAAAATATTCCTAGATTTCCTATTTTAATCACTTCAGCTATCTTGTGGAAAATACTTTGATTTTATGAGGTTAAAAAGTGAATTAATTTACATGTACTCGTCCCATGACTTTCATTTAAAATCTATAAATTGCATTAAAAAAATAATCGTGAAAGATGAACTAAAAGATGTTTGGGCAAAAGTATTTGCTTTAATGAAGTCCAATTGAATATTCTCTCTCTATATAACGAGTATCGTTTTGGTCCGAGTGCAAAAGGCCATTCCTAGAATAATAGAAATTAAGAAATTAATCTCTAATAGTCTGAAACAGGTTTGAACATGTATTTGACCAGGTTTGAACTTGTATTTGGCATCCTTGCAAAACACCTTAGCTCTAAAGAATGAGAGATCATTCTATCCGCGCTCTTTGTAGTTATTTTCATCGATCAGATTCTAATGAAAGAATCGCTCACCCGCACACTAAATAATAAAAAAGTGAAAACTTTTTCAAAACTCGGTACACTAGAGATGTCCTATTGTAATTATTAATAAACTTAAATATAAATTATTACTCATTTATGGCTATACTATATATAACATCCTCTTAAAATCTCAATAGAATATTCCAAAAATATTTTCTGCCTTTTGAACCAGATATTGCAAAATCTAATAGTATGTAGGTGCTATGTATTGATACAAAAGAACTTTTTGACTTTCCGTTCTTGGGTTAACGTGGGTATCGGAATTCAGACACACAAAGAGAAAAAAAATCATAGGTGAGAAGTATTTTTCTTCGCGTTTCAGACATTTTAATAATTATTTATTTTTATGCGTGATTTAATCAATAGGCTATTTTTTCCTTATTTCCTATGGGTTTCGCAGATAACCTATAGTTTTCTATAATAATAAAAAAAACTTCCGTCCTGGGCCCCCAATAGTCCGAGCCCCAACACTTTTATGTGGATTTAATATTATTGTAGGCTTGCAATTAAAATTAATTTCGCAATATTGAATGCTTGTTGTCATGGTATAAAGATGGGATGGCTACCGCAGTGAAGCGGGAGGGTTGATTTCTGAACTTGAGGGCGAGGGTGACAATCAGGAAACAACCCACAGATACAGGACATTTAATATCGAAATGGAAAATTGAATTTTAACCAAAAGATTGGCTCCTGCTTGCAATTTGATTAATCTCGTCCAGCAGATTGGTTCCTGGGTAGTTTAGTGACTTGTTTTCTTAAATAGCCCTAAAGGAAACAAGGATCGGTCTTGCTAAACCGGCTGTTGAAAGAGTCCGAGGCTTCCGGTAAAAGGCACCTCGGAAACATTTGCCCTTATCCTTATTCTGCAAGCTTGCGATTTTGTTATCAAACTTCTAGACAGCGTGTTAAGTTTTCCTCTTCATGGATCTAAATTTATCTATTTTTTATTTATATGAAGAAATTATGATTGTTGGGTCAATCCAAAAAAACAAGGACTCAGTTAAAAAAATACTGAGCGTTGATCTATAGCACAGCTTCTTTAGAGGAATGATCCCTTGTCCTTTATAATAGGTGTGTGTGTGCAGTTAGAACACACGTTTGAATAGTAACTTTGTATTTGACAAATATTTTTTTTATTAATTTATCTCCACATCTTCTCCATGTTCATTTGTTGATTATATGAAAGTGATAGGAGATAAATTTAGCAATGGATATTTATATACTAAACATAGATCTGTTGTGTAAATTTGTATTATATTATAAATGGACTCGATAAAATAGAACCGATACTTGTCACGTAACTCTATTCAGTATTTTTAAAATTAAAGGTATTTTAGCAGTGAGTAGGGAGAGGGTTTTGTTTTCTAAATTGATGCATTTTCACCAAGAGTTACGTAATTTGGCATTAATAAGCAGATTAACTAAATGTAATTCTGTATAATAGATAAAATCCACACATGAATTGTAATTATTGTTAATTGCCTTGGTAGGTATTTAGACGATCAACTAATTTAACATAATTTGGCAAGTTGTGGTTATACTTTTTAGGTAGTTCTTCTTCTTTTCCATGGGTCCACCCCGAACTAGAGAAGTTAAACCTTCTTGCATGAATATATTTAAAAAAGTTATAGGAATAGCAACAAAAGAGACTGCAGTGACCGCCTCCCCCAAAGAAAATAATTCCAAACACTATATAAATTTTCACTTGTGATCCTCCCTCAATTTCCAGTTTTTACTTTCACATATATTAGTCCAGTCAACAAATGCTCAAAAAAGGAGTATAGAAATCATTGAAGAGGGTAGAATTTTTTTCTTGAGGAATGTGTTTGGAGTAGTTAGAAGATAAAAATACTCGATCGTAGCTTAGGGGGAGCAGTTGCCTAGGTAAAGGGGGGTTCAAGAGGTTCAAACCCCCCCCCCCTTTATACATATGTCAGTTAAATTTTTCTTTTGATTTTCTTTTCGAACCACATTCTATTACTACAGATGTTAGCTAAGCCTAAATTAGGTATATTAGAAAAGCATTTCACTATAATTATGGAGTGAGGAGGACAAGATACAGGGTGCGGCAGCATAACTTCCTTTTTTCAAAATTCAATAAAACTCATTTTATGAATCAGACAATTTTTTTTTCACAATTTAGATAGACATCTTAAGTTTAATTATACATACTTTTGAAAAAAAATAATTCGATATTTTATTTAGAGTACCACTTTAAAAAAATTCAGCTAAGTATTTTAAACTAGGTTTAAATAAGAATCTGCTAATAAATATTATATAATATAAATATTAGGTATGGAATCCTCTTCCACTTCTCCCTTTTTTTTAATAATTTCTCGCCTAACTTCTTCAGAATCATTCCCTATATATATACACCCTCCCGTATTACAACGATAAACCGTGAACAGGGGTTAGGGCAATTACGACAGTCCTGAAGATAAAAATTTTTAAAAATAAAACTCTCATAGATTTCTAGTTATGTGCATTTTTGGAAAATGATTAAAATCGCTACCCTGAATTAAATATCGAAATGCTGTGTCTACAAATTTACATATTTTATTATTCTAATTTTTGTAATGAAATCCTGAATAATCCTGGTATCGACCATAATTCAAAATAAAACAATAAGTACTATACTTGTGGAGAAGAAAAATATTTTTGCCCGGCTTATGTTTTAAAAAATTTTCATCAGCTAATTTTGAATAATCTTTAATGTAAAAAAGTCATAGTAAACAAGCATGGCAAGTTATTTAAAAAATTGGCCCATTTAGTCATGATTTCAAAATGGTACAGCACTTTGTACTTCCTTCTTTAGAAAAAAATATTGATATTTTTTTGGCAAAATTAGCTTAATTTAAAATCATATTTTGATAGTGTTTTTTTATTTATATTGTTAATCAATTATGTCGCATCTTAAGTGAACTAATCTTTGGCTATTAATGGCATTATTAATAGCTATTATAGTATTAATGTCTATAATAGTCAAAGATTAGTTCAATTAAATGATGCAACATAATTGATTAACTTATTAAATAAGAAACACTATCAAAATATGATTTTAAATTAGCTAATTTTGTCAAAAAAATATAAATATTTTATTTTTAGAAGTACAAAGTGTTGTACCATTTTTAAAATCTTGAGCCAATTTTTTACATAACTTGCCATGCTTGTTTACTAGACTTTTTACATTTAAGATGATTCAAATTTTACAGATGAAATTTTTTTAAAACATAAGTCGGCAAAAAATATTTTTTTTCTCCAAAAGTATAATCCTTATTGTTTTATTTTAAATTCTGGTCAATAGCAGGATTATTCAGGATTGCGTAACAAAAATTAGAATAATAAAATATGTAAATCTGTAGCCACAGCATCTCAATATTTAGGGGAGGCTAGTGATTTTCTCTATTTTCAAACAAATGCCTATAACTTGAAAACTATGAGACTTTTATTAAAAAAAAAATTTATGTTACGGAACGTCGTAAATTGCTCTATCCCCTGTTCACGGTTTATCGTTATGATACGGGACATCCTGTATATGTAGTATGTATGTTTATTTCCATCATCCAGAAGACCCACACTTTGATTTACTCTTTAAAATATTTAAATAATGATTAATATGGTAAACATTGTCTTTAATTCCCTTTTCTCCCGTAAGTACATATATTGACCATCGATGAAAGTAACGTATTTCGTCGATCACTCTCTAACATGTAATAAAATTGAAAACCGAACTGACAATCCATCTATCTATTCCTTTATCAACAGAAATCATGCGTAACTGATTGCATTATCATATTTGGTAAATATTCATGTTTTGTTTAGATGAAGATGGATATGGTGTGTGTCCCCTTGGTCCATCAAAATTATTTTAGGCTCTCCTTGCTTTTGTCCTCCACTTCTTAGAGAATGACGCAAGGTTCTTGTGGCCGATGACTCGTGTCAGTGTGGCAGTCAGTCCTGGGCTGAGTCACAATCCCATTTGCAATTCGCCCCTACATCTCTCAACTGCTATCAGCTGGTCTATCTGTCCCCTTTGCCCCGGTCTGCTTAGCAATCATATTTCCCTAAAACCAGTCACCCTCATTGTCATTTTGAGTCACCATTCTGGCTCATTGAAAAGTCAAGCAATTATCCCTACTTATATAATTATGAATCTCGATATCCAAAGGAATTTGTCCCAACACTTCATAATTTTAGAACAACTTTCGTGATTCAAAGGGTCTTGTCTTTGAAGCTTAAGTCGTTCAAAGGCTGATTGACACATATAGGACTGTGCACCGGCTGTGGATAGACTTTCCCAGTAGCGTGAGTGAAAAACTAAAATCAAAATTTTGAAACGGGCTTATGCGGAAAAGTTGCTTAATAAATAAATAAATAAATAAATCTTTATTACTCGACCTGCTTAGAGGCACAAGTCCTCGGTGAGCTAGGTCAACAAAACATCAATACAAATTAACTACAGAAATTAATAAACATAAATACAAATCAATTAAAAGAAATTAACAATTAACAAACAAGAAAAAAAAAAAAAATAGAAATGTATGCTCATTTACAAATAACATGATCATAGATTTCCATCAAAAGACAAAACGTAATTTTAATAATTCCGCGTAAAAACCCGATACCAGGAGGAAACGACGCATTAGCCATCCCGACATTTGCCATAAATTGTTAAGGAAACCTGGTCAAAACCTTAACAAGGATGGTATGACCTCTCTCTACCTCAGCTAATCTCTGCTTGCGAGAACTAAATAAAATTTTGCACAACTCTAGGACATTAGGACTTGACAAAATTTATAATTGATTTAATCATAGGGGGCAGAGGACTATAATCCCAAGTAGTAACAGACAGGAGAGGCGCCGACACCCGTTTCGGGTATGGCACTCGAAGAAGAAGAAGTAACAGACAAAGTCTAATAGTCTTAATACAAAGTCTATTTATAATACAAATTCTCAGCTAAATTAAATTATATCTTAAGGTGCCCCTTCAAGTGTGTATTGCGCCGGCTCGTCGCGAATGCACTTTAGACGCTGACTGATGATTTCTCTCTGAAAACCACCGAAAAAATGCCGCGCTGGTCAATAAAAATGCACATTGCACAAGCTGGAAATAATTTTAATCGACGTTAAGCACTACAAATAAGAGTTATATGAGTTTTCGACGGTTTCAAGCTTGTGCTAAATTTTTGAGGGACTACAAACTACGAAAATTCTGGACTTTTTTCATATTTTGATTATAACCCGAAAATCATGCGTTCTACAGAAAATGTTACACTTATAAAAATAAAAGAGCATAACATTACGCGTCGAATAATCTTAAAATTGATTCAGCCGTTTAGCTACAATCGATCGTCAAAATAGGCAAATTTTACCAATTTTTACCACAGTTAATTATGCCCATTAGGTGGTCACAAGAAGCATCTCTTCAAATTTTTGCGGCGCTGGCCTCCAGAATTGTTACCAATTGGTTAAAAAACGAGATTGGCAATCATTAATCTTAATCGGACAACGGTAACCCATGCCGCAATGAGGTTGAAAAATTGCAGTTTTTCATTCATAAAATGAAAACCACTCATCCTAGAAACTTGATTCTTGTCTCATTTTCTAAGAAATTTTGTTGTCTTGAAGTTTTACTTCAGCCACTTTTTTGTTAAAACTTTTAGATTTGAAGATATCCAGAATTTTCCAAGACAGGACATGATCCGACCTTATTGCGGCACGGGTTACCGTTGTCCAATTAAGATGAAACTTTGCCAATCTCATTTTTTAGCCAATTGGCAACTATTATGGGGTCAGCACCAAAATTCGAAAAGTGGTTTCTTGTGATCACATAATGAGAATAATTCACTTTTACGCAAAGTTGGTAAAACTTGCCTATCTTTGACGATCGATTGTGGCTAAACGGCTAAACTGATTTTAACTTTTCAGTAGGTTATTCAACGCGAAATTCTATGCTCTTTCATTTTGGTAAGAGTAAAATTTTCCGTAGGACCCATGGTTTTCGAGTTATAAGCAAAAATCTGAAAAAAGTCCCAAATTTTCGTGGTGGCAAAGGGGCACCTTAAGATTGCATCGTAGGAAGTTCAAATTTCACACACATGATTACACTTATAGGTGGCAACTTTTCCGCATACAGCCTAATAAACTAAGCTTTTTTTGGGGTGAGGGGGGCTTTTTTGGTCCACCCTACTGCACAGATTCCTCTCATATGATATTTTCTCGCCTTACAGAATCATTATAAAAGTCCCAAGTATTTTCTTATGAGATCTTTAAAATTTGAATAGCCATCAAAATAATTGGACAAGAACTCCCTAAGTGTATAATGTAAAATTGGAGGAAAAAGTGAAACTTTTTCCAAGACTCGGTACTCTTCAGTTTCGGTAAATTAATAATTTTAAATGATAAATATAAATCTGATAGTCATTTCGTTAATATTTTCTTATTTAGACTAGAAGAGCCGAATTTTTAGGTAAGAACTAAAAAAGCTACATCTTAGGATTTCGCAATCTGCCGGGGCCTCAAATTTAAAAAAAAAATATTTGTGAGCCTCATCAACATAAACTCGCGGGGGAAGTGAAACTTCTTTAACCGTAGATGTTATTTGTATATAACGGCTAAAAAGTTTATCCCCCTTAAAACATCATACTCCAGAGACACATTTATTAGGCTTAAAAAATTTTTTATGTAGACTTTTAATTATTCGGAGGCATTAGATATATATTTATCTTATGTTACTTTTAAATATATTATTATTATACATATTTAATTTTTAGTTGTTGTTGCTTTTATTTTTTTTATTTTACTTTTTATTCAGATTTTGAACTATGACGTAAGCATTTTGATTTTTAGCATAGGTAAGTATGTCTCAGGGGGTCTCTTAGGGGCCGTCCATAAATTACGTAACAAAGTAAGGGGCATCTCAGATTTGTGACAAAATGTGACAGGGGGGCCCAGGAATCTTAAAAATTGTGATATCACAAAAGTCAGATTAATTAATTAAACTTAAAATATATTAAATCACTTTAGTTGAGTTTAATTTATTAAAAAAACTCTACAATTGTTAAATTGTAGGTTATAAAAGTAATAGTTTGACGTCTCAATACAGGGTGGGCTCAATGAAAATGTGACAGAATGTGACACCGAGGGAGAGGTCTAAAAATCTTGAAATTCGTGTAACGTAATTTATGGTCGCCCCCAATATTCTATTTGATAAAGATAAATATAAGGATGTATATTAGGAAAAATTTCTGATAGTAATCATAAGATTAATTTAATTTCTATCTTATAGCTTTCACTGAGCACATCGTCATTGCCTTCCTTATGGATGCAAAGATACGCGCGCATTCTCTTCTCGTTCACTTTTAGTTGCCTACTCTACAGGCAAAAACTATAGATTAAAAGAAAACATCAGTTTTTATTTGGAGGTGCTCATTACTCCCTATATAATTATGTATAAAACACAAAGGAGATTACAATCAGAAATGGGGATTAATCAGTATAACAATTAAAAATATAATTTTCATTTTTTATTTGATTTCAATTAAACTAAACGTTGTACAAAGCCCAAATCGAATTTTATTCCATTTTTTTTCAATTAAAATATATAAACATACTTAAAATATACGTGTTATATTTTAAGTTGTAAATTAAACATTCCATGCAAAGGTACTCATACGCAGAAAACAAATAGGTATACTATCGTATAAGAAAGATTGAAGATGAAGGTCAAGCCTTTGAAACTATATAGTCTATCAAATTATACATACATATATATTTATATATATATAGAGATTTATTTGTATCAAGCAGAGGACATCCTCATTGATTTCCTGTTGAAGATAACATATTTTGTCAAACTTGTTCATACATGTGATTGAAGCCCCATACTTTAATGAATATCATCATTTACGTATTTTTACTTTCACATTTATATTCTATAGAATATAATGGGAGAGTATTGCGATGGCAAGTCTGCGTCCTGACTCTGTGAGAGTTTGTATTTCAGAAATGAAAAAAGTTAATTTCATTTTGTAACTTCTAGGTGGAAGGAATCGTTGCCCTTAATAGTTGGAAACCGGATTTAGGACATAAAACCGGAAATTGTGGTCCCCAGAGGCCAAAAAGGGGTCCAAAATCCATTGGTCAGTGCGTATGTACGTATGTACCCCCCTGCGTTTCGCAACCATAAGTCTCAGAGCTACGAAATTCGAAACTTAAGCTCAATATAGGCTAGAAGGAGTACAGCAAGCTTTTGGTTGAAATCAGAAAACCGGAAGTGGACATTTACATGAAAGATTTTTCGTTTTTTTTTTTTGATTTTCTCAAAAACGGCTTTAACGATTTTTTTTTAAATTAGTAGATTTATCAAATGTCATGAGTTATTAATTGTGTCAAATTTTTAATCCGATTAAAAAAGAGGAAGGGGTTGTAAATTAGTAATGTCGTAAAATAAATATTTTAATCGTTCATATCTCGTCTTCGGAAAGTCGCAGAGCCTTGAAATTTAAAACTTAAGCTATCTAGAGTCTACAAGAAGTATAACAAGATTTTGGCTAAAATAAAAAAACCAGAAGTTGGTGTTTACGTACGCAAAAATTTACCCCCCTTGCGTTTCGCAACCATAAGTCTCAGAGATACGAAATCCAAAACTTAAGCTTGATATAGGCTAGAAGGAGTAGATCAAGCTTTTCGCTGAAATCGGAAGACGGAAGTGTCATGAGCTATTAGTTATAGAGGATCAAATTTTTAAAAAAATCGTTGGAGCCGTTTTTGAGAAAATTAAAAAAACGAAATAAAGGAAGGGGGTGTAAATTGGTAGAGACGCGTTGAATTCAAATAAATCAAAATGTGAAAGTTGTGTGGTGAACACACCAGTTGATTTAGTAATACGTTATATGTACAAGAAAAAAGTAAAGTAACAATTTATTTTTGTATTTTCTTATGTTATTTTTTACAAAAAACAAACAAAAAATTGCAATTACATGCATCTCAACTTTAAATCCGAATGCCCGGCGAGCGAAAAAATATTTCTATTAAGTAGAAGATATAATCTTTAAATTGTTTCTTCTATAAATTAAACAACTGTGCTACTGTTTGCGAGTTACCGTGGGTATCTGGGTCCAGCCAGCTATAGTGACAGTTAAATAGAAAAAAATAATTATTATATGATTATTTTTAATTATGTATTAGAAGGGTTGTTTTTGCCCCCTCGGTAATCGAACTCGAATGCCAAAATTAACACTCTGGGCGAAATGGATATCCTGTGAGGTGAACATATCTTTGACATACTTATGTATCGCATTAAATATTTGACTCAAAGCGATAAATAATGTAAAAATGAGTACTAGGACCCTCCCACAGCGCCATTTTAAAAAAGTTAATATAATTATACTTAATGAGATGTATGTAGTCCATGAAACAAAATGTTTTTTTTTTATGTATGACCCCACCTATAATTCGAACATTCACAAAATAATAAATTTCGGAGGAAATATATAAATATAACTTATAAATCTCAAGTTTGTATCTTATTCAGCTTACAAGCTATAATGTGACAGACAGACATTAGCGTGCGACACTAAAAGGGGTTCTATTGTTCTATTTTACTTTTGTAAGCCACCCTTGGATACAGAAAAAATAAGCTGACGTGTTCTGATGTGGCCATACACTTGACTTTACCATATAACCTGGCCCCCTAAAATTATTTATAATCATGTAGGGGGAGAGGGTTAGTTTTTACATTTTTATACTTCTGGGGTCCCACTGATTATGTATACAAAATTTGGTTGAGTTTGGTAAATGGACAAGATTTTCATTTTTTGACCTTATACCACCCCTTCCCCCCATTTTGAGCGGTTAGTTTTTACATTTTTAGACTTCTGGGGTCGCACAGATTATGTATACAAAATTTGGTTGAGTTTGGTAAATGGTCAAGATTTTCATTTTTTTACCCTATACCCCCCCCCCTCATTTTGGGCGGTTAGTTTTTACATTTTTAGACTTCTGGGGGACCACTGATTATGTATAAAAATTTGGTTGAGTTTGCTCAAACGGCCTAGATTTTTAATTTTTAACCCCGGGTCGATATGCACCAAAACTAACTAACTGACATTTTGACAAAACAATTATTATCTCGAAAAATATAATTTTTTCGATGTTCACATATGAGGGCTTTTTTGTAGAGCGAAATGCCATGGTTCCGCTCAAATTTTTTTTAATCAAAATAGTTTCAGCCGTTTTTTAGATATTTCGAAAAACAGAAGGAAAAAAACCACTTTTTTCATGTACGATTACAATACTTGACCATACCCTGTATGGTAAAGTAAAAAAAGAAAAATTCATTTGAAATTTTTCTTTTTTTTTTTTAAGTTTCATATTATTTATTTTTCGAAAAGTAGTTGATTACATCTATGTGTATTTCGTAACAATGCCATTTCAAATTAAAATAATTTTCTCTTTAGATAATATTAACTATTTTAAAATATAGAATTTCAATTATAAACATTTTGACTTTCTTTCATCAGCGACATTTAACTTAAATATTTATTTCCACTAAATAAATTTAAAAAATGTTATTTTTTCAAAATAATTTACCAAATGATTTAGTTTAATTAAAGCACCAGTTTAATTTAATTTAAATCGCCTTGGCATTCTATCCAAAGCACTCCACAATTAAGTAACATAGGCGCCATTGCTTCTTGGATTGGTAACCAAACAGATATAAACTCGATTCTTACAGAAGGGGTATTTAATGTACTAGTGATATATTTTTATTGGATTTTAGACAACCACGGCCAATGAATGACCTGGAAATTACTCGTGTACATACCACACGACTTGCACTTGCTCCTCCTTTACAGAGTTTTCATTCTTAAGCGTGTTCAATTTCGCTTTGTCATTAATTTGTTATTGGAGCTACCAAATCGATTAAATATACAGAGTACTAACATTTTTTAAGGCAATTGAAGAGGTGGAAATCAAAAAACAATTCAGTTATTTCGATTTTTTTTCCATTTTCATGAAATTTTATACATGTACATTATAGATATAATTAAAACTTGAAAAATATTATGTAAACATTAACAATAAATTTGACAGCTCTCAGAATATTATTTAAGTCAAAGAGTATTTTTAGGGTTCCGTTTAAAAAGTAAAATGGGGCTCTATAATATTATTTCCTATCTATTTGTATTGTAAATATAATTGTAAATATATAGTAAATTTAAACAAATTTTAACAGTGTGGCTAGGCACGGTGTACATTAAAATAAACAAAATGCGATACTTTTTTTTTATATAACTATTTAGCGACTTAAAGACCGGTCCACCAAACATAAATAAAAAATAACCTAAAAAGCTACTCATTTTCTCCAAGTTTCTTGTTTTTTCCCATTTGATTTTGGTTAGATATAAATAGTGAGAGCGGAGGGCGCTAAAGATAGGGCGGGTGCATCGCCCCCTTTCGCCCTACCTTGGCTACGCCATGGTCTTACCTAGGGGAAGGGGGGGGGTCTAGAAGGCTAACTGTCCAGAGAGGCTAATTTGAACACCGTCAAAATTAGAATAAAAACTAATAAAAAAGTATTTTATCATGATAAGACTTTCTGAAAAAATGATAGAAAAAAGTGACTGATACATGCTTGAATATGGTATCAATATTTATATATATATATAAAATTATTAATAATAAATATATTAAATATAAAAAATTGCAAAAATTATTTTGTCCTAAACTGTGAATAAGGCTGATCCTATCGTGCGAATCGTAAGAAAAACTTTATTTATTTAACATTAAAAACCATCAATTGAAAAGATTTAGTTTCCCGAAAGTAGTCAAATTGTTAATTCATAAGGAGAAATCAATGTGGCCCTTTGCTTAGTGCAATTAAACCTATACCTGTATATAAGTGAATATATATATAAGTACAACTCTTCTTTTACATGGCAGATAGGTTCCATCAAGGAACGTTCAAAAATATTTTCGTGTAAAGAAAGATGTTTTATATAGTGGTTTCAAAAAACCGCGAAAAATGAAAAGTGGGGTTAATGAAAAACCGTGTATAAAAAATAATAATGAAAACTTAATATATTTTCTGAAAATATACCAATTTCTTTAAGATAGTATTTCGAATAAAGGATTATGTTTAGAACTGTATTTTAATTCAAAAATTGCTGATTATCGAATGAAATCCTCATATTTTTATTGTTCCGATGGTCGATTCTGTCACGCCAAAACTTTTCCCAACAGATTTTGGGTATTCGAAATCGCTTTTCTCTTTCGGTTATTTTTACTTTCACATTTATATTCTATAGAATATAGTAATATGAATTATTGGGATGCCCTGTTTGGGTCCTGACTCTTTGAGCTCTTGTATAATATCTCAGAGATGAAAAAAGTTAATTTCATTTCATTTTGTAACTTCAAGGTGAAAGGAATAGATGCCCTTAATAGTTGGAAATCGGATTTGGGACATAAAACCGACAATTGTAGTCCCCAGAGGCCAAAAAGGGACAAAAAATCCATTGGTCAGTGCGTATGTACATATGTACCCCCCTGCGTTTCGCAACCATAAGTCTCTGAGCTACGAAATTCGAAACTTAAGCTCGATATAGGCTATCAGGAGTACAGAAAGCTTTTGGTTGAAATCGGAAAACCGGAAGTGGACATTTACATGAAAGATTTTTCGATTTTTTGATTTTCTCAAATACAGCTCCTACGATTTTTTCAAAAATTAGTGTATTTATCAAGTGTCATGGGTTATTAGTTATGTCAAATTTTTAATTCAATTCAAATAAAGGAAGAGGGTGTAAATTAGGAGTGTCTCGATGATTTCAAATAAGAGAAAATGTGAAAGTTGTGTGGTGACCACATCAGTTGATTTTTTTGGTTTTGACCTAGGGCCCCTTTACTCGTAGTGGGTCTTAAAATAATCATTTAAATTTATTAATTTTAATAAATTTTATTTGTCATAAACTATTTGTGGGTTTTCCCATTTATTAAGTCATTCTCCTTATAGTAACAAAACCATTCAAACAGATACGTCACTAAATAGAAGTTTTTTGAATGGGGAGGGCTCATTTTCAAAATAAATCAATTGTTAACCAATTTTTAACCGTCTTCAAAAAAAGGAGGAGGTTATCAATCGTCGGAATCTTTTTTTTTATGTATTAGGAAATTTAAATGATTATTTTAAAAGCCACTGCGGAGTCCAGAGAGTCTAGTCCCCTGGCCAGCAAGATGCCCGTCGAAGGCGGGTTTCACAGCTGGTATATACAATATTACAAATAAAAGCAAGCAAACATAAGAATGACTTAGACCAATTAAATAAAGCGCAATTATATCATTAGGAATTCATGAAATATTATCTAAACTCATAATAGAAGCAATGCGGGTACTTCCGACACCAGAAATGAGATAATTATCCCCTAAAATATCAGTTTTTCCATAGGTTTTAATCCTACAAAATTTATCAGAATATTACAAGGCTTATCATATAAGCAAAAAAATGCATATAGTATTCATTCAATCAATTGTTATTTTTGAAAAAAAATATTCATATAAAAACTAAAATAATGATCCCCATCAGAGGATTTGCTGCATTGGTGTTTGAGTTGTTTATCTGTAGAAAGTTAAGGCTGAATCCATGCATGTCTAATCTAGTTGGTTTCATCCCGAACTTTTTTCTATATTTAATCCCAACGGTTTTTTATCTTTAATTTCGTTGTTATTTATTATCAGTTAAGTGAATAGTTGGAGTAGTCCACCTAATACGAAATAACTAAGAGTGCTATAGACAAGCTTATAGTAATAGAATTAGTAGAAATTTAAGATTTTCTTATAGGACAGGATGATTCATTGTGGAAGATGGTCGATTTGCATCTCAGGGACTGTGGAGTTTAAGTCACAAGATTTAATTTCTGACTCCTACCCTCACTCACACAACGTAGGCAAAAAAAGCTAGGATTAAAATAAAATTTCATAAAATGAAGGGTACTTATTTGGAAAGTCACCAACCTCCCCTGATATATACGAGGGATGAACCGTGATTGGAATTAGGTGTACACTGTCTTTGGAATTACTTGGAATTACTTTGGAATTCATTAGATAACATATTGTCATCTATTGTCTTCTACTTGAAAATGAAAGTGGAAGTAGGTGTACACGATTTTAGGCCGCGGTTCATCCCTCGGATATATATATTTATATATATGTAAATGACTCAGAAAACAAACAAAAATAGTAATACATAGTATCTGGTTTCCCCATTAAAAACGTTATGGAAATGAATACATTCCCTAATGGAAATAAAAAAAATCATTTTAATTATTGACTTCTTGATTTGATTAGGATGATTTCAACTGTAATCTTCACCACTAAATTTTCCGCGAAGTGGTAAATTTATTCATCGGTCTAAATGGCTGATGATTTCTCTGGGCTGCTTATTAATATGTTGACTTCTCTCTGAACAGTCATGCGAGTCGAAGCCCTTCCAGGAACGGATTATTATCAGTTGACTGTATCCTCTTCCTTCTGTTCTACCAAGGGAAATATTATTTTTTTGATACTTGTCTCTATGAAATTCAATCGATTTCATGCTCAGGAATGACCAGATGGTCCTCCAATTTTCAGATAGCTAGGCCTCATTCGAAGCCACCCTCGTGACCACACCTGGTTTATGAGGTCACTAGTCCAGACGGAAATTCAAGTCATTATGACTCAATTGTTTCGTTTATTTTAGAACCTAAGCCGCATTTACTGGCTGATAAGAATTGATCATAATATTTAATTAGTGAAAGAGATTTATTAAGTACTTTTTATTGTCGAAATTCAATTAGTTATTTAACTATTTCATTGTACAAAATAAAAAATTCAAACAAAATGATATTTGTAAATATTGAAAAGCTTTCTCCTTATTTAGGGTTCAATATTAAAATAAAAGGGAACTCTATTAGGGTAGCTACAATGTCTGTCTGTTCGTCTGTCCTTCAGAGCATTGTCGCTCATAAACTAAACAATATACAAACTTGATATTTAGAATTAATATGTATTCATTTTTTCAAAAGTCAATTGATATGATATACTAATGTATATGGTCTGATAGATATATGATTGATTAATTAAATGATTATTTTAGATAGTCAAATTTTAAGTACGATTATGCTTAAATTGACCAGACGTCCCAAATTTGGGTTTCTTGTTCCACATCGAAAGTGTCCCACAAAATGTCACATATTGGACAATATTTTGTCTTTTGGATTAAAAAAAATTATATTTATTAATTATTTATATTTTTACAAGGTCGATATTCGGATTTAGCGACACTACCGCCAGTCTTAAAAGACTTTTGTAATCGTGATGATGTGGAATTACGTGTTTACTAGGATACAACAAAACCAGATAGTTAGCATTACTTCCTTCAATAGAAAGAGTTCTAATTCTATATTACCCTTTAAAATCATATTTTTGTCTACTGATAGCTTTGCATTAAATAATGTAAAAATGGCTTTTTTTGCTGGGTAGTCATACCATTAACTGATCTGCCAATTTAATTGTTTAAATATCAGAGGCTCCCATTATACGAGGTGTAGCTATTAAATGCTGGGACTGTTCTTAGAAACGTTGAAGGCTATATTGCAAGTGAAATGCAATTTCTCCAATACTTGTGAGGAATTTTATAACAAAATATCACAAAATGATGAATTATTGAAAAAAGTTCATATTTAATGGGAAAAGTACGAGTGATTATATCTTGTTTTAATTTGATCTATGACTACTCTTATTCCATTGAAAATTTTTTATTTTGTCGAGAGCAGCAGAGTTGTTGATTCATAAAGAGAAACAAAGAGGTTGTCCTCTGCTTGATGCAAATAAACATACACACATATATATATGTATATATATTATTTATTTATTTGATCGAACGTAATAAATTAAAAATCAAGAGAAAATTGAAAGGAGATCAAATCGAATAAAATCTAATGTGTAATATATACGAGTCCGTCCTATCTCAATTGGCCCACCAATATTTTTTCTTTTTAAATAAAATTATGCTATTCACGCCCCGTCTTGTTGGAACACAAAATTATTATTATTCTACAATGCATCTGCCATTGTTGGAAGTAACGATTTTTTTAAAATCTCTAAATATTTATCGGTGTTTACAATTCCATCAATGAAGTGAAGTTTTCCAACATCTCTAGCAGACATTGAACACCATACCATAACTGAAGCAGGAAATTTTACTTTCTTTTTTATACAATTTGAATTGAAAGCTTCATTTTTCTGACGAATAACTTTGCTTCGATTGTCCCCAAAATAAACTTCAAAACGAGACTCATCACTCCAATGGTCACAATTCCATTCATCACTCGTCCAATTAATGTGACTTTTAGCCCATTTAAGCCGGTTTTTCTTTTGTTTTAATGTCAAGAGTGGCTTTTCTTTCGCCTAAAAA
This sequence comes from Forficula auricularia, assembly GCA_024734495.1. Taxonomy (NCBI): domain Eukaryota; kingdom Metazoa; phylum Arthropoda; class Insecta; order Dermaptera; family Forficulidae; genus Forficula; species Forficula auricularia. Next base: position 4,534,545 of record JALMQS010000127.1, read on the forward strand.
AAATTAGTAAAATTACAAAAAAAAAAAAAATTTGGAAGTTGCAATAAAATTACCTTGTAAGTTTTAAAACCTAACTTAAGGGCTTCTCTATGGCACGTGGATCTTAAAACACATCGCTCCAAAGAACAGATAATTCACCATAGTTCGAACGCCTGTTTTTTCTAATAATCTTCTTCAATGCCCGTCTATCAGCATCTGATATTTTGGATTTCGACGCATACCGAGGTTTTGTAGCTATTGTCCGTTGTTTTATAAACTCGAATAATATTTCTGACAATAAACTTTGATAAATTAACTAGATCGCCAATTTCCGCGTTTGATTTTCCCTTTTTAAATAAATTGATAATAATTGAGCGAATTTTTTCATCAACAACCTTTCCACGAGTCATTTTTACTAATAATAAACAAAACAAACTTTCTTTTGTTTGAAAAAGGCAAAGCCTACTTGATTATTTCACATATTCAAAGATTCTTAAAAAAAAAAATCGTGAATATTTTTTATATAAAAATATGTTTTTAACAATTAAAAAATAATTTTAAGTTAAATGTTACAATAAAATGTTTTAAATTGTTTAAAATGTTGTTCCAAATGATAATAAAAATAAATATTTACCGTGAATTTGCATAATTTTATTTAAATAGAATAAATATTGGTGGGCCAATTGAGATGGGACGGGGCTCGTATATATATATATATATATATATTTAATATAGATAATACTGGAATCTCAACAGCTCTTCACTTTTCTTGAATCTTGGATTTTAAAATACTTGATGTGACAGCTCGATACTTGAGTAGGGAAATACTTTTTTTTTTTAAGGCGTGGGTGATTGGTGTCTCGTTTATTTTCAATCGACACTTTAAAGGAAACAAGCCTATTCAAATAAATAGTCACCAAATAGATTTCACTTTCAAACAAGATTCGCGTCCTTTTATTTAAACACGCACGGAATTGTCACTTTTTTAAGAAATGAACTCGTAGGAAACTCATCCGCCAAAGAAACAGCCTATCGGCTGTTCATATCCCTTGCAATATTAATTTCTCTTTTATACTTGACGATTAGCCGTTCATGCGGGTGCGAACCGCCTCTTCCCCATAACCCAATATGCTAATCAACTCAGTCAAATCCGTAATCTGTCCAAGCGTACTTCCGTACATCCGTTCGCATTTCATGTATAGGATATTTTTCTATTTGAATATGCAAAATCAACTTTTTAAAGCTCTACAATAATAATATTTATTATGTAAATAAAATTGGTAAAAAAATATTTCAAGATATATTTTAATATATTATTTGATATCAATTTCTAAATGACTAAATGGCTTACAGGGGAGAAGTTTCCTCTCCTACCCTCCCCACTCCTTTTTATCTCTATCTTTCTCTCTTTCACTTAAATATTTTATAATATGAGAGAAAATAATTTTTTCCATATAGATATTTGATGTTTGACGATATCTTATTTGTCACGAGATCACTTCTATAAGCAGATCACATTTGCGGAATCGAACTATAAATAAATAAACATATTTATTCCCAGAGATGAAAAAAAGGGAAAAATGCTCTACTCTATATAAGAAATATATATCTTATTAGTGATCAAAAATGGAAGAAAAAAATGCAGTATTTTGGTATACCAACAATCGATCGGGTGTCTTATTTGTACACTTGCGGACATCATCGGTCAACAGTCCAACTCGCTCACCATGGCCAATTATCTTTTTCAGTCCTTTTCAGTCAGATATTTCCTTTTTACCGAGTGTAATGATATGTTTAATTTATTGGGCTTAAATCAAAGAGTTTATAAATATAAAAATTTTTAGAATGAATTCAAATGTTGTATAATATATTTTTCATTTGAAGTTCAATTTCACTATTTCCATTTTTTAGGATATTTAAATAAGTAAAATTAAATCATAGTACACATGATATAATGTCTATTTATCCGTCTGTCACAGTATTGCAAAACCTCAAGTAAATAAAATATGTGGTGACTTGGAATTTAGAAATATGGTATTGATTTTATCATCTTCATGTTGGGCTAAAATTCTAATAGTATCTATAATTTTTACTGGGTATCAAATTTTGTTAAAAAAAATGTAATTCAAAATTATATAGTATACTTGCATAGGGATCATTAAGTAGAATAAGGGTATATATATTTTTTTTAAATTTAATTCACTCAAAACTGATATGTGGCTGAGCAAGATTTACGGAACTCTCACTACTTGGTATTTGGTCATATTTTCTTATTTTTAACCGACTTCAAAAAGAGGAAGAGATTATCAATTAGTCAGATTTTTTTATGTATGTTCAGCGATAACTTTTTACCATGTGGACCGATTTCGATGATTTTTTTTTGGAAAAGAGGCACCTTATAGGTGGTCCCATATTAATTTGGTCAAGTTCTGATGAATTGATCAATCACAAAATAATGGAACTCTTCAATTATTATATGAGCAATAATGGAAATTATAAAAATAACCCCTATACTTAACTCTACGGCAAATTTTGTTATAATCAAAGTTGTAGTTGATGTGAATTTCTTTTGTTTTAAAGAGATTCTCCCAAAAAAATCAAAAGGAGGGAGGGTCAAAAAATGAAAATTCTAGCGCTTTAAACCAAACACAATCAAAATGTGTATACCTACATAATCTGTTGCCCCCAAAAGATTAGAAATGCAAAAACTTGAAATTACGAATTTTCATAAAAACGGCTGGAGATATTCTTTAATGAAATTTCGTATTTGAATAAGATGTCTTATAATTTAAAATGATTGATATTGAACATTTTGATATTTTGACTGCAAAAGGGGGCTTGGGGGTGGAGGGGGGCACTACTGGAAATCATCAAATAGCTAAACTATAATATTAACTCTACGGCAAATTCGGTTAGAAGCAACGTTGTAGATTATTGTTAACATCACTAAAAAGAGAAAAATAATTTTTATAAAAAAAATTGACTTCAAAAAAATTAAATGCAAAAATAAAATAATATGAACTGAATAAACAAATAAAATGCACTCTAAAGAATACAATCTAATTTAGTTACTTGATGTAGGTGCCAAACAAACTATACAAGCGAGCTTACACGATGTTGTCTTTATTCATTACCCACCAAAAGCAGTAAGTACGATCCGTCGAGTGCGATTCATAAAATGTTTATGTTTGGCACCCACTTCAAAAAGTGATTTCATTTTTTTCTTAAAAAAAGGGTCATTTGTCTGCTGCGGCCAACGAAACAAAGCTCGAATATGTTCCCTGTATTGGTTGGGATAGGCGCCGGGCTGGTTTGATTGGTAAGTTGCCGATAGGCTAGATGTTTGGTTTGCGGGTAGATATTGGCTGTCTTGTGTCTTGAGCACGTGGCCAACTGGCACCCACCTGCCTGCCCTGCGCAACAGCTGCTCTTGCCCCCTCAACAACACGGCACGCCACTTGATAAACACACAGGAATGCCCCCCCACTCGGGGGTCCAGCTGTTTTTGCCCAGCTGCCCCCCCCCCCCCCAAAAAAAAAAAAGCTGACCACATTTTAATCTCCCATGATACCCTCGTTCAAGGTTTAAGCCTTTTTCAGCAACTAGAACTTTAGCAACTTGGGCCTTCCCTCTCCTCACTTCTTTAATCAATTATTTAACTCCATCATATTAAATATTTTAATTACACGGTACGCCCAGCAGGCATTCAATTCCAAAGGCACCGCCGCTCGCATGGCCACTGGAGCCTGATCAACTTCCAATCGTGATGACTCGAGATCTAATCATTTTTCAGTCAGAAAATTTTTTCCACCCGCAAAAATTCAATATGTCTCACTACGTACTGGCAAAGTCAACAGAAAACACTCCCTGTGAACAATTTCTTCAAAAATATTACTTTGAAAAGAATAACGTCAATGCTCGAAATCGTGAGTACGACACAAAGAAGAATGATATCAATTAAGAACAGTTTTAAATAAACAATTAATTATTAAAAATAAAATTGGAGAAAAAAGGAAAAACTTTCTAAAGACTTTAAACGTTATCCGCAAATTTTAATGAGATGGCAATTTTCTGTCAGCTAACTGTCGGAGCTGGAAAGCTAATGTCTATAGTATTCATTTGTGAGGTGACCAGCTTACTGCTATACTATAACAAAACAAAAAGATAGAAAAAAAACATAGAATATTTGAAATTAAAAATATTGATATGGAGGCAGGGGCGGACTGGCCATAAAATTTTGATGTGGAAAAAAATTATTATCAACCCATCCCACATATAAAAACAATGTATTTTCCTTAGTAGTAACAATGTTTTCACTATATAGTGCCTATATAGATTCTCAAAATCTATATAGGCACTATGTAGTTACTATATAGTTTGAAACATTATGCTACTAGGGTTTTTTCTACTTAATGTTTAAATATATCTGTCTAGCCGAGTCACTTCATTAAATAGTTCACTATGGAAACGGAATCGGGTTCTTATTTGTGTGCATAATCTATACAGGGTGTTTCAGGAGGAATAATAAAAATTTTACGAGGTGGTAGTATATATTAGACGAATTGCAATAAAAAATGCCATATAGCATGTGTCCAGTTTTTATTTAGTACTGAGCTCAATGCATTTTCGTTTCGTGTGTTACTACACCGGTTGCTATGGGTTTCTAAGGCCGTATTTATCGAATGTCAGAAGTAGAGTGTTGATGTTCAAGTTGTGGAGTTGTGTTTCAGTTTACGTTGAAGTTTTCATTGTGATTTGTTAGCCAAGTCTACTGTACTGTAGCGTGTAAACATGCCGCACGTATTTACACATGGTGACTATGCCGAAATGGTATTTGTGTATGAGTTTTGTAATGGAAACGCTGCTGTTGCTTGTAGAGAATACGGCATACGATTTCCTAACCGCAGATTCAAGAGTGTTTACTCCTGTGTTCAATACACTGGTACAGTGCCCAGCAGTCATATTGCATATTGCATCAGCTGTATCTCTGTACTCAATAAAAATTGGACACATGTTATATGGCATTTTTTTATTAAAATTCTTCTATACTACCACCTCCTAAAATATTTACTCTTCCTCCTGAAACACCCTGTATATATAAAGTTAGAAAAAAACGACTTCAAAAAAATATTAAGAACTGAAAAATCAAAATAATAAAATGCACTACACAGTATAAAATAAATATCTAATTTAGTTACAACTAAAAGATGACGTTTTTACATGAAATCACTTTTGAATTCTATGCCAAACTGGGGGTGCCTGCTTATTTTCTGGACCAGAATCGCAAGAGAACTGCGATATTAGTTTTTTCACAAAACATTGATAATAGGTATGCTGATTACTCATGTTTCTGACGAAGGCAATGTCTTAATCTTATTATATTAAACCAGCAATTTATATATATATATATATATATATATATATATATATGAATCGGTTTATCGAAAACGGCTCTAACGATTTCGCTAAAAATTGGTGAACTTATCAAGTCTCATGAGTTATTAGTCGTCTATAATTTTAATCTGATTGAAATAAAGGAAGGTAATGTAAATTAGCCATGTCGAAAAATAGATATTTTAATCGTTCATATCTCGTCTTCGGTAAGTCGCAGAGCCTTAAAATTTGAAACTTAAGCTATTTAGAGTCAAAAAGTTACTGAGCATCGCTCGGTGCTCCAGGCACTAAATATTAATAGAGATACAAACTGAATATTGAATGTTATTCAAGACATACTTTTGAGACTTCACTGGCTGAAAGCACAAACGTGCTTTTCTGATCAATTATGATGAAGATATACAAATTTTTGCTTAACAAAAAGTCGGAAAGTAAATCTGTGATTGCATTTGTAAACAGTCTCATTTGCATTTATTTAGTAATCAAATCACTAATCAACTAATCAGAGTTGTCTTTTTAATATCACCCTAAATATTATACTCTCTTCTCTTTAAAATATTCTTATCTAATCCAAATATAATGTACAATGACAAAAGACCTAAATCCGGCTCATCACCTCTATTCCAATCATATTGCACCCATCATCCTGAAATTGATTGACACACTTTAAATGGGGAATCCTGGTATTTATGCAACTATTCCACTCAGCTTGGACTCCAACGCCTATACCCTCCCGGGTCCTTGCCCACTACAAGCAGGAGTTGCTATTGAAAAAATTGAATTTATTTTGATGAATACGAAATTTAATTTAATTTTCAAGCCTTATACCCGCTGGCTAAAAAGAAATATCAGTGAATTTAGAAAACTTTCAACCCCTCTTTTTCAGTTCTTAGAGGTCGAATATACGTATATATATTGCCTAGAGCCTAAAAGGAACCTTTATGCAAATTTCAAATTTCCAGACCCAGGGTTTTAGTAAATAATGCTCTCGAAAGCGAAATCTCCGACAGCAATTAGATAAAAATAATAAGCAAATATTCCAAGCACTGATTTGATTGGTCATTGTTTAAACATTATCAAAGATGGGGTAGAACGGCAAGGAGGAAAGTGAATAAAATAATAAATGACAGGGTCGATAGGTTCGGAAACTTTTTTCATAAAGAAATCGCCTGAGGATTTGGCAACCTAGTTAGAGATTTGATTTCCATATGATTTATATATCTCGGGATCAACTCGAGAAAAGTTGCCAGCTGTTCTAAGCAAATCAAGTGCTACGAGATACAGTTTTATTCGCAAGAGTCGAAATAGCATTCATTGAGTCGGCCTTTCGAGAAGTTTGTATGGCAATAGCGTCGTTCAAAACCATCAAGTACCTTTAATTTTTTTTTTTACATTTAATGAAAAATATATACAAGAAGTATAATGATCTCACAACCTAGAAGAAATGGTTAAATTAAAAGAAGATTCAGTACTCACAAACTCCTCGATTCGCTGGCCAAACATAAAGAGGCGTCTCAGTTTTGTTACTTTTTAAGCGTTCTGTTCAAAAGAAAAACGAGACCCCATTAGTGTCGCTACAATGTCTGTCTGCCTGTCTGTCAGATCATTTTAGTCTAGAAACTAAATAAATTTTTTATAATTTTACTAATTAATATATGGATCATTGGTGATCCATCCGAATGTCTAGCGGGCTATACGCGAAATGACGTTGGATTGTAGCTAAGTGGATCACATCTTTTTCTCTCTTGGTCCAGACTTAAGACTCCACAGACTTCAATAGCGTAATCCGCAATAGTCTCGTGATAAATATATTTTTCAAATAAGCGCGGTCAAAACAATTCTCATTGATATCATTTGATAGCAATTATTCTTTGTTATATTAATTAGTAAAATTATAAAAAATTTATTTAAGATCATTATTTCAAGTTAGAAATATATAAGTTCAAATATTATTTTCACTCAATATTTGACAAAAATTCCCTACAGTTGGATTCGCGATTGAATCAAATGTAGAAAACATTCGGTTAGAAACTAAATAAGATCCCACCAAAAACATAAATGTGAAAAGGAGGCCTCACTTGCAGGGGGCTCCACGCCCTGGGTCCCCGGAGTGAGCGTATGCTTTTTAAAAAATAAATAATTAAATACGAAATATTTAATTAGTTTTAACTTTGCTCAAATTCACCCACGGCGCTCGTGTATAAAAGGCGCGTCTCATGCTAGCCAGATGGTTTCGCTTCCTGAGGACCTCCACCCATTTTGGTTAGTTGGTTGTTGAGTTTCTAGTTCCATAGGGGTCTACAGTTTGTGTATACAAATTTTGGTTGAGTTTGCTCTAAAGACTTGAAATTTTAATTTTTTGGCCCTCCATTTTGGCTGTTTAGTTTTTGAATTTCTTTACACAATAATTATCAGCAATCACATCATCTACAACTTTACTTCTAATTGAAGTTTCCATAGAGTTAATAGTTTAGGAGCTATTTAATATTTACAGTAGTGCCCTCCCCAAAGCCCCCTTTTGCAGTCAAAATATCAAAATATTGTATAGCAGTCATTTTAAGTTAGAAGACATCTGATCCAAATACAAAATTTCATAAGAATATCTCCAGCCGTTTTTATGACAATTGCGAATGCAATTTCAATTTTTTGACCCCTCCCATTTTGGTTAACAAATTTTTGCAGTTCTAGATTTTAGATTATGTTTGGTTCAAAGCTCTAGAATTTACATTTTTGGACCCTTCTCTCCCTATTGGGTGGGTTTTCGGGGAATTTTTTAAACAAAAATTTCTGAAATCACATCCTCTACAACTTTGATTCTGGAAAAATTTGCCATAGAATTAATAGTATAGGTGTTTATTTTATAATTTCCATTATTGACCTCCCAAAGCCCCTTTTGGGGTCAAAATATCAAAATATTTTGTATCTTAGAAGATAAATACAAAATTTTATAAGAATATCTCCAGCCGTTTTTATGTCCAATGGACACAAAAGAGTTGCGGACAGACAGAAAACAGACATACCGACAGAGAGATGAATTCTGTTGAATCTGTTTTCAGTGATAACTTAGCTTAAATCGTGTGCATCCAAAATTGGAGGCGATTTGGGCTAATGTACACACAAAACCTTAATTATATATATATTAGGTATGGAACCTCTATCTAGGTATGGGAAACTGACTCGACTGTCCAGTTTATTTATACTTTATCCAATGCGAAGCATTGATAAATTATTGTAATCGGTCTTGCGCCATGTGCGAGTTCAAAGGGTCCTCAGTTAAAGACTACGGAACCCATGGTCTCAATTAAAGTCACAAATTGTAGTATTAATTTATGTTTGAATTTTAGCACGTGACGGTTTTTCCAAAAATTACATGGGGTATCGCCCAGAGGCCAAAAGTGCGAATTTGTCATTGTGTGCGTGCGGATGGATGGATGACGTCGTTTTTTACGTCCACGAGTTTTTCCACACAGTTGAACCGATTGAAATGAAAATGAAAACCTACCATTAGTTTAACAAAATGAAGGTCTGATTAGTTTTTGGTACAAATCGGTACACAAACATTAGTACTTTATTTCAGTAATTTTTTAATTTTTTCTAAATATCTTGAAAATGACTTAACCAATTTTGATGAAATTTAATATTCTAATTAAGTAAGCACCTTAGTTGTTAAATAAAGTTTTTAGTAAAATTATATTTTAGTGTACTTTACCTAAGAGTAAGATAGTAATTTTTTAAATTCTTTGAAATTTATACATTTAATCGGTTTAATATAGCTCATTTAACCTTGCTTAAGTAAGAATAGATAGGCTTTTCTCTTTGGGAAGAAATTTTATAAGTAACCATAGCAACTGCGTTGTTTTCTTTTCCGTTACTTTTGCTGAAGTCATAGAGGAATCATCTTAAAATCAAAAATAGTCATCGATTTTCATTTAATACTTGATGAATAACCATTCTTCTTTGGATTTTTGACGTTTCTATTATCATTGGTAACAATTGCTGAAGACATGTAGGAATCGACTTAAAATAAAAATAACAATCGATTCTTATCTAACACAAGATGAATAAACTTATTGCATTCCATTTTTGATGTTTTGACCATTAATCGTAACCTTCTACTGAAAACATGGAAGAATCGACTTAAAACCAAAAAGACTAAATTCTTTTTTGGTAAACAACTCAACCTTGACTCATACATACATATGTTTACTATAAAAGAATTTAGTCTTTTTGATTTTAAGTCGATTCTTCCATGTTTTGAGTAGAGGTTACCATTAATGCTCAAAACACCAAAAATGGAATGCAATAAGGTTATTCAACTAGTATTAGATAAGAATCGATCGTTATTTTTGATTTTAAGTCGATTCCTACATGTCTTCATCAATTAGTTGAAAAGTTTTTGTTTTGCCGAGAGTAGCAGAGTTGTTGATTCACAAAGAGAAACAAAGAGATTGTCCTCTGCTTGATGCAAATAAACATATACACATATATATCAAGATGATATATATGTATATATATATATTATTTATTTGTTTGAGACTATAGTTTCGAAGACTTCAATCAGTTCTTCAATTATAACGTTTTTCATGGAGTCAATATCATATGGATATTGAAAACTTGGTGTTCTTCGTCACTGGAAAGCTAGCATTCCAGTGACGAAGGAACACTCAAGTTTTCAATATCCATATGATATTGACTCCATGAAAACATTTATAATTGAAGAAAGACTGATGATGAAGACCAAGTCTTCGAAACTATAGTCTCAAACAAATAAATAATATATATATATATACAGATATATCATCTTGATATATATGTGTATATGTTTATTTGCATCAAGCAGAGGACAATTTCTTTGTTTCTCTTTGTCTTCATCAATTGTTACCAATGATAATCGAAACGTCAAAAATCCAAAGTAGAATGGTTATTCCTCAAGTATTAGATGAGAATCGATGGCTATTTTTGAATTTAAGTCAACATGGACTACAAATAGCCAATGATATCTGATTAATAATAAAGGAATAAACATATTAATATTTTAAATGACATTGAATAAAGTTTAGCAACGATCCGCTGCAGTTTATTTTATTATATTTTACATCTAATGTCTTAGAATTAGTAAAATTATCCAGTTGGATTTGCAGTTGAAGGTTTTTTTTCAACTCCGCAGCTTTCCTTTTAAATTTTCCCATCTAAACTTATTTAACAATTATTATTTTTGATTTTCCAAGTAAAATAAACATTGTTTCCATTTCTCTCGTGTTCGCTATAGGTCGAGATTTTCATGCATTAAAAATTTTATTAAGGTGTAATTTAAAGCGAGTGCTTTGTTTTATATTAAAGTCTCGTCCCCAATGGGGAAATTTTTAAGAAACTGCTTCATTATGTATGTAGACAAGAAAGTAAATGACAAAAAAGCGAAAAACTAAAATTCAACTTCTTTTTCTTTTTTTTTCTTTTTTCTTTGTTTCTCCCTGACTAGCGGATATTTTAAGACAGGGTTCTCTCACAAGCGTGTTTGATTAATTAACAAATATTTGATTTGCAATATTGCAATACGCAAACTAGTTAATGCAAATTAGAATTCAAACTAATATACAGGCGATCGATCACTTTACTATCCGCCTCACTGAATGTAAATGGATTGATTCTCCTCCTGAATTTACTGTTTTATACAAATAAATGAAATTATCGAAACATTATCCTGCGTTCTGCCTTTCAGATCTGCCTTTTTCCATTGTACTTGATGTTGTCAACATTACATTTTTATTAAAGTATAAATAGACATAAAATTTTTGGACAGCGTGCAATTGAATAGACATAATATCTTAAAAATTATTCATCGTTTTATTTAGTATGGTTATGCATTGTTGAATAAAATGGGAGATCTCGTACTGTTAATGCGAATGCGCATCAAAAACCGCTCCTGTCTTGCTTTTTGCTTAGAAACTGAGTTTCTTTTTTCAATTTTATTACACTACATTCCTGGAGCCATTAGCAAATGGTGTTTTGTTTTCATATAATTGTGTATTTTTTTTTAAATTATATAAATTAGTTAGGCTTTTGTTGGCGAGAAAGCCTAGAGCCTTTGTAACTTTGGAATAAAATGTTCCAAGTGCAAATGGTCTTTTCTATCCGAAGACCAAACAATCAAAACGAATTCGTAGCAAACATAATTTAATGAAAGAAAGACAGACATACACATGACATACCCTGGATGAGTGCGTTTTTACCATTCAAAACTATTTCTTATTTATCTAAGAGACGATGTCTTCAAGAAATGAAAAAAAGGCATTCAAGGTGTGATTAAATAATTGTAATCTTAATTATATTATCGACTTTTTGGCAACATTATTTTGGCCTTTTCAGGACATATAATTTATCGTTAGTATGATGTAAGCACTATCATTCAATGTTTTCGAAACGTCGTCGATATAACTATAATTAATATTAAAATTATTTAAGCAACTCTACACCAAATTTAGAAACGTTAAATAGTTTGACCTTTATTTACTTATATATGTAGTGCTATTTTAATTTATCTTTCATTTAAAATAAAAACTTTTTTTTCTAAAAATGATGTTTTTTTGAATAATTTTTTAAAGAATTTATTTGGCTTTTATAGTAAAAAATAATATATAATCGAACAGGTATGTTTTGCATTATTCATCAAAACTGGAAGTTTCACTTTTAATTTGATAAATATTTAGAGCTAAAAATCATCATCATCATCATCATCATTGAGTATACAGTCCTAAGACTGGTTTGATGCAACAATCCGTCTCCACTCGACTCTGTCCCCCGCCAGCTGTTTGACCTCTCTAAGTGTCTGGCATCCCATATCCCCAATTATTTGGTTGAAATATTCTAATCTGGGTCTTCCCCTTCCCCCTTTCTTTCCCACCTCCTCCAAGATATCCCTAAGCAGTCCCCCATGTCTCAGTGTGTGCCCCATCATCTGACCTCTTCTCTTCTTCAGACTCTTCCACAAGGTTCTTCTTTCTCCGATTCTTCCAAGAACTTTTTCATTTGTAATTTTATCCATCCATTTGATATTCATCATTCTTCTGTAGCACCATATTTCGAAAGCCTCCAATCTCTTTCTCTCCGCTTTTCCAATTGTCCAGGTTTCACACCCGTACATGGCTATGCTCCATACATATGTCTTCAATAGCAACTTCCTGTTTGCTAAGCTGATTGAGGAGGAGCATAGTAGTTTTTGTTTTGAACTAAACCCCACTTTTGCTTGGGCAATTCTTGATTTAATTTCGTTTTTGCTCCTCCCATCCCATGTTATTTTACTTCCTAGGTAGCAGAATTCCTTAACTCCTTCTAGGTTTTCTTGGTTAATTTTGATGCATTCCTGTCTCGTTTGCTCTTTTTTTGTACATACTAGGACCTTGGTTTTATTCTTGTTTATTTTCTTCTATTAGGATTTGGTTAATTCCATTCAGGCGTCCTCTAATTCTTTTTTATTGCTTCCTAGAGGGGCAATGTCATCGGCAAATCTTAACATAGCGATCTTTTGACCTTGGATTTCGATACCTGTATCAATTTTGTCTTTGAATTCTTTAATCGCTTCTTCTATGTATAAGTTGAAAATCATGGGTGATAGCACATATCCTTGTCTTACACCTTTTTTTATTTTGGCTTCTCTTTGCTCATCTCCAATATTTATAATTGCCGTCTGGTTTTGATATAGATTGTATATTAGTCTTCTCTCCCTGAATTTTATTCCCGCCTGTTTTAATATTTTAAACATAATTTCCCAATTGACGTTATCGAATGCTTTTTCTAGGTCTATGAATCCAATGTAGCCAGATTCTTCCCTGATAAAAGCCCTTTCTATTATTAGTCTAAGAGAGAGAATTGCTTCTCGGGTGCCTTTCCCTTTTCTACAGATACTACCACGGCAGGTGCTCAGATGAGATAAAATCAATCATTCCCCCCAAAGCATGCTTTGCACGTAGCACGCGTTTTGCCGACTCCCAACACTCTTTCGCGGTCAAATTGGAAAAGTGCCGGACCACTTCATTCGCCAATACATATATCCCCATGACTTCAAGGAACTGGAACTCTCTCCCAGCCTCCATCTTTCCCAGCACCTATAATCTTCAAACCTTCAAAACCGGGGTGCATAGACACCTACGTCTACACCCTCTCACTTAATCAACTTTCCCTTCTCTTCGGTAATGCAAGGGTCTTTCGAGATCCATAGGAGCTGCATCTTTACTGGTGCACCCCTTCTTGCATTCGATTGCATTAAAAAAAGTGCTGCACAGCGATGCAAGTTTCCCATCTAAATAACATAGGGTTTTTGACATTGAACGATCAATTTTTAATTCAGGCCAAAGTAATAGTTCCAGAAATTTGAAACTTTGTAGACTTTATTCTCATAATTCTAGCTATCTTTCAGAATTTTTACAGATTTTTAGCTATTATAATTTTAGAGTTCGGTAGATAAAATACTTCTATATTTCATCATTATTAAGTTATAGAATCCAAAATTATAATATTATAGCTAAAAATCTGTAAAAATTCTGAGGGATAGCTACTATTATAAGGATAAAGAGTTTCAAATTTTTTGAACCATTATTTGGCCGGAAAAATAAAATTGAAAGTCCAATGTCCAAATCCCCTCGCTGTTTAGATGGGAAACTTGCATCGATGTGGGGCACAGGTTAAAATTGAGATAGAGACTTGAAACTTGGGGGGATATTTTTTTTTATTTATTTCGAACTATATGAGCTTCTGTCAGCGAAAATTCGCAAATACCCAAAATAAGGACCACCCTAATGTACTTGTACACAAATAGGTATACCTACGTTAAACAGTAAATATACGATAGGTAGGTATACGCTATCTAATATATTATTATATCGGACATCATCCTAGAGTGGTCCTCCATTAAGGGTAGGCCTGTCTGCCTCCTTGCCAAAACGTTATGTTTAAAAAAATCTTGCTTAATACTTTACTATTTTTATTTAAGTGTAAGTAAAAATAATTATATTGATAGCCCCGCGTTGAACAAAATAACTGGTAAATTTTATTTTTTTTATTAATTTTATACTAGTTTACTTTTGCCATTGTTTAAGTAGAAGATTTCCTTGTCACTCCCCAAACAATTATAAATCAAAAATGAATGTTAGGTGGTTAATAAATATTTATTCTAATAACTCGAGAAAAACGATTAGTTTCCCATTGAATGTGACAATCAATATATTCAATATAAGAACAAACAAACAGAATGATTTATTGGGTTTTCGGAGTCACGATTATTAATGGATGGGTTAAAAAATAATTTCCCAAAAAAAGAAGTAAATAATTTATCTTTGATTAATATTAAATCTTTAGTTTTTCTGTTATTGATTCTGGTTTTATTTCTGAGCTATTTATTTGTATAGGAACATTTTGTTTAATGTACAACTCTACTAGCAAAATAGCTGTATAATTTTAGGTTATACAACTGTTATGTTTTATTGATGTTGTATAAGCGTTATGGAGCACTTATAAAACAGCAACAAAACATAAAAGTTATATAACCTAAAATTATACAGCTACTTTGCTAGTTGGGAATATGAGCACAAAAGTTTTTGAAATATGTTTTTTTTCTTTTTTGAAAGAAAAGAAATTGCATGCCACATGATGAAACGATATCTTTGCCTATAGAGCCGTAAGCTAATTTGGTTATTAAGTTTGTAGGAGCTATAAAATGGAGATGCCTGGTCTCCGATTTGAATTGTATTTTTAATTTGCTCAATTAATATTTACCACTTAAAATGTTGATTATAATTAGTGGACTGTTTGCTGTTTGGCTCTAAGTTTCATTGTCTGGACTGATACTTGCTCGCACAGTATAACAGGCCAACTTGAAATATTTTCTGAAAAAGCCCCGTGTAAAGCCAACAGGGAAAAATCAGCCTGACTGAACTAGCTTCAAATTGCAAGTAAAGCAAACAAGTAAGGAGTAAGTAGCAGAAAAAGCCCCGTGTTAACCAGCCTTTAGATGTGTTAGGAGATGGACTGGAGTAGGGATTGCAATCTCGCAGTGTTTTCAATCCCGCGGGATTATTGCGGGATTGGTGCTAATCTCGCAAGATCCCGAGTAGGTATTTTACATTTTAAGAAATTCAATAAATAAAACGTTTATTTTGTCAATAATCAAACCAAAAAAATCTTCCAACTATTTTCAAAAAAAAGATGCTCAAAACTTTAATTATACAATCAAACCAAGTTTAATAAAAAGTACAAAAATCAAAAATTGGTAGTACTCTAGTTAACAAAATTATTTTTAAGTTTGACTTCTTATTTATTAGTTAACTGCACAACAAATCACATAATTTGTTTATAAATGACTATGACTTTGTTAGCTTTTTCAATGCAAGTAACTTTGGGCGAATTAAACTTATTTATTTTTATATTTATCTAATATTCTCTATCTAGTCTATAACTTGTCTAAAAGAGATAATTGTATTAAATTTTAATAGTTACTAAAGTAAATCACAATAATTATCACATTAATTTGTATGTAAGTAGGATTTGGATAACTATATAAACAATCTTTTCAATCTCCTATATTTATAGTATTAAATAATTTAACATCAAATTTGAAAATAATTATAAAAGTATTTTAAATAAAATTAAGTCACTCCTCTTTTTTGGAAAAATGATCTTAAAAAACAAATAGCATCAATTGTGACTCTCTTCTACACAATATTTCGACGCCCAATTTAAAGGGCTGCATTCTGACAATTAATTCTTTGATTTGACTGAATTTTGGGCCATTTGTCGACGAGTTCACGACTTTGGGGATTCGCAAGCTGAAGCGGGATCTTGCAAGTCTTCAATTGATGCGGGATTGCAACCCCTAGACTGGAGTCACTTTGTTTAATAAGGGCTTTGTCTCTTCGTTGAAGAAGTCTCTTTAAAATGTCGGACATTGAATAATATTTATAAAACCAAATTTCAATATAAAGAATCTTAGAAGTAAACAATATTAAATGAAGAGCATACCTTTGAAGTCCGTACAAATGCTTATTCTATTCAAACCAGCAGCGACAATATTAATTAGTAAATATTTCCTCTATAGATATTTCGAATAGGGAAGGTGTATTTTGCTTTGAGCTTGAATGGAAAAGAGAGAGCATGGCTTGTGTTTCTACAGACGCCACGTGCTTAAGGAATCAAAAGAAATATTATTGGAACTTATCAATTTGAATAAAGTATTTTTCCTTCCTCACTACCCCTGGCCTGCTTTCCATTACTTTCAATTAAAAGTTCTACCACCGTCTCTCTCCAGAGAAGATTTCCTTGTCAATAAACTTAACTATAGTTTTAAGAAAATATATGATTTAATTTAAGTGCCTGCATCCACGTGGGGTTTATGAACTTTTGAAAAAGATGATTTAAAAATTTGTAAGTCTTATTGAATTTTTATAAAAAGAAGATATGACTCTATCAGCTCCAACCTATATATATATTTTTTATATTCCTTGTTTGTACATATTATTACTATTTTAATAGTTCCTCAGCGAGAATAATTTTTATTTGTCTAAAAACTCGCCTGGACTTGTCTTTGACATGCTTAAACTGGAAGATATACCAGGCAGGAACTTCAAACCTTCTATCCGCACACTTTTCGGAAAAATAATTCATTTTATTTGCCCGTTGAAACTATGCAACAATTTCCTTTCATTTCCAGAACCAATAGGTATACTTTTCAAATTAAAAAAAATGTTTTTTATAGAAATATTTGAAATAACAGATAATAATTTGAAAATTTAAAAGATCCTCCTGAATTTATGAAAATACTCTAAATGTTTGAAATTTTAGGGATGCGACGCATCTACAGCATCCATGGACCGCATTCTATTGATATATACCTATATTTCTACTACCACTTTCATACCATTTACGCTGATCTTGCCCTATCTCAATTTCCCTTGTCGTCTGATATTATCTTGTTTGATTTCTCAATATGCGGTTTGTATGTAATTAGTGACCATCTCTATTTGAAAATAGAAATTGATTCACGGAGAGTTTCTATCCGGTACAAAATGAATACTATGTCAGGATTTGTTGACTTAATTGATCGAACTGGCCGGCAACTCCACGTGGACTCCACATGTGAACCCACCTCCAAATTAGAGTTGAGTGAAAATAAACTATGCAAATCTGCCTGTCAATAAAACCAATTTGAACTCTCATTTCTTCAAATGCCCTAAATAGATTAAAATTATCCCTCGGTCTAAATAGTTTGCAATTTGAACGCTTGAAGGAATTAATCAATTCATTAATTTGTAACTTGGTTGAATGGAAAGGTTGATCAGCGTTTTCGTATGTTTTCATTTCGAGAATTTGATAAATTTATTTACTTTCCTAAGGTTGTATTCATATAAAATAATTAAAAACTCATCTAGATTACTAAAGGAGTGTCAAAGTGTGGGTTTCGAAATGCGAAACCTAATATTAAATCCTCATCAGCTGCTAAGATTAATCATGAAACAGAGAGAAAGACAAACCAACAACCTAATAACAGAGTTCTCACATTCGATTTAGTTCTACGTTTATCAAATGCAATAGAGAGCAATTACCAATTATTTGCTTGTTTCATGAATTCTCCCCCCAACACAGTTGGAATTCTCATTCAAAAATATATTGACTTTGATTAATTTGTAATTTTAGACTTTGTTTTTCAAAACATACTGTTACATTTACTAATCTGTACATAATCGGCCGACGAACCAGGCGAAGCCGGCCGCCAGAGCTCAACTGTCTTATCCTATGTCCGAAATGTTAAGTGATAAAAATAAACCTTATTTGAAAAATTCAAACCCAAAATCAAAAAACTGAGAGCTGAGAACTAACCGTCACCAATTTCCTCGTTAGAATTTAAAGTGCAATTCTGGACCAGACTAAAAATGATATGATTATTTTTATTTTATTAAATAATTCATGAAAAAAGATAATAATAGTTTTTACTTTAAAAAATGATTGTTCGTAAAAACTAGATAGATACTATGCTCTTGAGCCAAGCATTAATAGTACCCAGTGGCGGATTTACGCTTAGCCCCGGGCCTAGGGCGGAAAAATTTTAAGGGCTTTAAAATTTTAAGGACTCCAAAATTTAGAAGCCCAGGAAAGTTTAGACACTGCAAAAAATAAAGAACTATTAAAATTTAAAAATCGATTTGGTTTAGTTTTATCTGATATATGATTAGTCATAAAAATTTATTTAGGTATTGTTTAATTTAAAGAAATTTTTTATAATATCTAAATTAATAGACCTCAAAATAAAATATTTTTAATATTCGTAAATTAGATGTTTGATTATAATAATTACTACTACAATGCAAAATGGCGCTATATCGGACAGGACCTAGAGCGCTGTCGAACCTAAATCCGCCACTGATACTTAGATTTAAACGAGGGTGTCTTTGGCTTGATGCAAATAAATATACACGAAAATAGTAGATTATATACACAGTATATTGGCAAACTTCTGCCTATACTGGGAATTATATATACTCGTATTTATATATATGCATCAAACAGGGCACACCCTCTTTAATTTACTCTTTAAAAAATCAAAAACTCAATTTTTTCGACAAAAAACTTTTTCATTTTTTACTAATGTTATCCGAAAAGGATCATTCATTATTCATTGGTGAATTTGATCCATAAATTCCCGACAATTTTTAAATGAATCTTTGCGAAAACTTCAACGAGCCATTAATTTACAATCTGTGCGATGACATATTAATTAATACTGAAACCGCCAAAGGATTATACAGAACATAGATCATTGTTTTAACAGGATTAGAAATTTCACAATCCGTGGATTTCGATGATGAAAGAAAATCAGCAACTGATTTCCTGATTAACAACTACTAAAAACGCCCCGAAATAGACATCTCGTCCTCAAATTCCTTGAAAAAGAATATTAAGAAAAACTCAAGAGAATGCAAAAATTGCTTCTGGCTGAATACAAGTTCGAAGATGTTCCGATAAAACAAGTCAATACCTCATTTGGAATTCGTTTGTTTTGTAAGAAGCTTGCTGAGATAAACTCATAAAAAAGGGATTCTTATGACCTTATCTTTTAAAAATATGCAATCTAAGTGGTTTCAGATGAAACTTTTTTTGTTAAACAAATTAACTACCAAAGAATCAATTAACAATTAAAACTCTATTTCCTTCCCTTGATTGGGAAGTCAATTTCAATTTCCTATTGCTTTCTGCCTCTTTGCATCGCTATCATTTAAATATGTAAATGATTAATTAAATCGAAATTATGAATATTTAAGAGTATAATTTTTTATAATCAATAATAAAAAGGATGGATTATATTACCGATTCCTCTGATTTGATTGTTTTACGTTACATCAATCATCACTTGATTAATTATTTATTACAATCAAGGATATAAAAATTGGAACCTCGTGTATTAATAAGCGACAAAATAAAAAAATAAATAATAGTCAATTTCCTCCTCAAACTCAATGCAAATTTAATTTTTGTTCACATTTATTATCCTTTGTTTTGAATTTTTTTTTTTTTAGAAAAGACAAAGAAAATACTTAAGAAGACCATCTGGTCTAAGCCACAGTCTATCCAAGGTTGATTAGACAAAATACACAATGAGAGAAAATAATATAGTAACCATCTTTCGGTATTCAATACGAATAAGTTGACTGCGCCTCTACTCCTTTGTCCTGGATTTCTATTTAAGAAAATGTGTTTCTTTTAGTGCGACAAATAATTCAAATGTCAGTGGTTTCCCTTTTCGGGGTGTATTGTTGTTAGTTTCACTTTCATCCCTTAACCATGGAACACTACCCGGGGTACGGTAGTACCTCAGCATTGCTCGAAAATTCTGTTATTTTTAGACACATGTCAGCAAAATTGTAGTGCCTGCTAATCCCTTATATTCACATGTCAGTTGATTTGCTACAGTCGTTGCAGTGACACGTGTTTTTGTTTGATATAAAATCTCTGTTTGGGGTACAGGCTTGCCCCTGGGTAGTATTAGTGTGACATTTTTGTTAAGGGAGAATGGTGCAGGTTCTTATTTAGTAGAGAAACATATTTTAATAAAATAAAGAAAATTTAAAATATATAAAATTCTAGGTAGGTTTCACAAAAATAAAACACAAGATGCTTATTAGCATGACTCTATATATATTTCGGTGTACGAGACCATCTTCAGGAGTTCAAAGAGAAAACTTTTCTCCATGAGCTCCTGAAGATGGGCTCGTACCCCGAAATATAAATATATAGAGCCATGCTAATAAGCATCTTGTGTTTTATTTTTGTGAAATCTACCTAGAATTTTATATTTTTAAAATTATTTTTAATTTATTAGTGTGACAAGTTTATAATTTACAAATATCCACTTTATCCGCAGAACTCCAAGCCGTTATTGAGAGAATATTAAGCTTGAAGCCAGAACCCAATATTCCAATACCTAAACAGCCATCGTATTCCAGAAAAAAAGATCGAAAATTGTGGTAAAAATTGTAATAAGTTCATATGTTTAGAGCATCAAACCAAAGTTTGCCCTGAGTACTCAAAGTGACTCAAAATTGTTAACATTCATTTACTTAGAGCCTAGGTTTGTCACGAGATATGTTTTTAGTATATAATAAAAGTTTTATGATTTTTTATTGGGGTACACCTGTACCCCGGGGTAGTAAAATAAAATATTTTTTGATTGGTAGAGTTCCAGGGTTAAATACATCTTTAATTATTCATAATCTTGATTTGAGCTACTATTTCTATTTTTCAGTCAATTTTGAATAATTCATATTTTCTTACTTATTTTGTTGAGAAACCAGGTTGAGCTCTTTTTGTAAGTAAAATCCCCTGTCATAGGGTACAATTCTCCGTTGTTCAGGACGAGACAAGAGACATGACTAAGAGGATACCTATAATATTTAGTTATAAATTATAATCCATTTGGAGATAAAGTCCATTTAAGTATAACATAACCTAGTCTATTCACGAGAGAAACCCTAATTTGTTGTTATTGTTCTGGGTGCCAATAAACTTTATTTTACCAAAAGCACAACTCAATAGAAAAATCGAAATTTTGTTTATTTTGTTACTATGCAAATCATTTAGAATGATTTATAATTCATAATTCAGATGCATAGTGGTCTACAATAATTGGTTATTAGTGGAATGAAGTTTTTGCTGTTAAGATATTTATAAGAACAACATTTTTATTAATAAACACAGTGAACAATCGTCACATCGTTTATCCTATTGACTCCCAAATACTTAAATTCTCTTTTTGTAATCGATTTCCTTGAAATCCGCTTAAAACTATTAAGGGCAACGATTCCTTTCACCTAAAAGTGACAAATTGAAATTAACTTTTTTCCCCTCGGAGATAGAAGATCTCAAATTGTCAAGAGCCCGGGAGGCGATACAATAATACTTACATATTATGTTTTTTAAATATAAATGTGAAAGTAAAAATGCACTGGCTGCCTGCTCAATAAATACTAAAAATTTGCTTATAATGGGTTTGTTGCATCAGATGTAGTTTTAGAATCATAACTATCCACTTTATCACGAAGAAAAAATTTAAAATTAAATCAAAAATTCAATATTTCTCAATTATTTTATTTTATTATTTAATTCCAAAAATTATAAAGTTGATTTTTGCTATCTCTACAATTATATATCAAATAAGAATATAAAATGCTATAAAAATAATTTTTAAGAAAAAAATAAAAACCGACTTCAAAAAATTAAAAGCAACAAATAAAAATACACTAAAAGGTATAAAATAATTATTATCTTATTTAGTTACAACTAAACGACGAAATATTAACATGAAATTACTTTTCGAAGTCGATACCAAACAAACTATACCTATAAGCGAGCGTACCCGCCAAACGTACTAAGTAAGATCCGTCGAGTGCGATTCATAAAAGGTATATGTTTGGCACCGACTTCAAAACGTAATTTCATGTTAATATTTCGTCGTTTAGTTGTAACTAAATAAGATAATAATTATTTTATACCTTTTAGTGTATTTTATTTGTTGCATTTAATTTTTTGAAGTCGGTTTTTATTTTTTCTTAAAAATTATTTTTATTTTTCTCTTTTAGTGATGTTATTAATAGTGATCCTATCATCAGAACTTGACCAAAATAATATGACACCATCCCTAAGACACCCCCTTTCGGATAAAAAAAGAACCATCGAAATCGGTTCATAAACAAAGAAGTTAGGTCTAAACAAACCTAATAAAAAAGGTCTAATACCTATGAAAAAAAAAACGAAAAAAATGGGACCAATCGGAAGCTAGACTGGACCCAATGCAAAAAAATTTTTCAAAATCGGTTGACAATTGGCGGAGATATGAGGTAACATAGGCACAAAAAAAAAAAAAAAAAAATTCAGTCGAATAGAGAACCTCCTCCTTTTTTGAAGTCGGTTAAAAATACTACTTTAATCTCTACTGTCTTTATGTATCTCCGGACATCATGTAATCTTATTCCTCTCTAGAGAAAACTCTCATTGGTAAATATTTTAATCAAGTTTTTATTCATAATTTTCAGATGACTTTTATTATCATATTTACATATTAAAAATAGTATTTCAATGAAGGTGGCATTGATATCTGACATAATCCATCGGCCTGCCGCCGAAACTCTGCAAGTTGTTAGAAAGTTTTCTTTCAGACCGTAGTATTAAGGTTGTCATTGATGGAATATCATCTTCCTCCTCCCACAACAACGCTGGAGTTCCTCAGGGAACGGTTATCTCCCCTACGCTCTTTCTTATCTATATCAACGACCTTCTATATTTGCCCTCCAACCCGATACATTGTTACGCAGATGACAGCATCCTACATAACGCCCCTGCATCGCATAAAAACGATGCAGACATTGACTCTTCAATTAAATTAGAATTATGCAGACTTAAAAACTGGAGATCCCAAAACTTAGTTAACTTCAATTCAGTAAAAACTCAGTGTTACCTAATTTCTAGGCGCGTCGATAGAAGTCCCCCAAACATATAATTAGATTCTAACTCACTAAAATTCAGTGATAAAATTTTAAAGCTAGCCGTCACTCTAGGGTCTGACCTTTCTTGGAATGACCATATCTCAACCACTGCTGAAGCTGCAGGGCGCAAGCTTGGTCTCCTATTTAGGTCTAGACGCTAGTATACTCCAAATCAACTTCTTACATTGCATAAAGCTCAAATTCGTCCCTATCTCGAATATGGCTTTCATCTGCGGAGAGGAGCCTCCAAGCATTCTCTTGCCACACTGGATGCAATTCAGAAGCGAGCAATTAAACTAAGGAGACCCGGCCCTAACAAACCCACTCGACTCCCTGGTTCACCGAAGAATCGTTTTTGACCTTTCCCTGTACTATAGATAATATCATGGTGTCTGTTTAGTAAAGCTAAAATCAATTATCCCCCCTAAAGCCCTCTTTGCTAGAAACACGCGGTTTCCGAAAGCTCAGCACCCTTTCGCTGTCAAATTGGATAAAAGCCGAACCAACGCTATCGCCAACTCTTTTATCCCTATGACCTCCAGAGACTGGAACTCACTTCCAGCCACCGTCTTCTCCGAAACTTATAACCTTCAGTTGTTTAAGACCCGCATCCAAAGATAACTTCAACTGCTACCCATCCCATAAAATCCCCTCATCTTCTTTTCACTATGGAGGGGCCAACCCAGGCCTTTAAGTGATGCACCTTTTTGGTGTATCTCCTTCTCACATCAATATCATTAAAAAAAAAAAACTGGCTATGATCATCCCCATTTTTACATTGCTTCTATTTCAATCTTAAACTGTTTTCTACCACTTTTTTAAGCATTCAATAATGTTATTTGGGGTATTATGCTGAAAATTTTATAACAGATGGGAATAAAATTTAGAGACAGAAAGATTAATTTATAATTTACTAGATATGTATGTGTGTGTGTGTGTGTGTGACTAATTTAATTATTTGCATTGAATCGCTTTGAAAGGTTATATTTTACTTTTTTACTAAAAAATTATTTCATACGTTTTTAAATTATAACGATAGATTGAGAGTATAATTCTTTTTCATGTGTTTTTATTTTGCAATTTGTTTAACATATTTCAACTGTATAGAATAGACTTTGCATGCAATTTTATTATTAGTAATAAAATAGTTAGCTTGTGGTAAGGAGAAGTAGACGCTTTGATAAAACTCTTACTATACTTGATTAATAGAAAATTCTTTATTTCGTGTCTGAGCTTGTTTCAATGTCTCCAATGGATATAGACAGGTATCGACATGTATCCGGGATTGTTATAAAATCGCCCAAGCTTATATTTCGCACCCTTTTCTTTCTATACCATGGTGAGACATTCTACCGCAATTGCATTTCAGACAATTTATTATTTTTTTTAATATTTTGTTTTTAAAATAGTTTCAATGAAATAAGGGAATTATTTTTTTCAAATTACGGTAGATTATTTTCATTTGCATTTAGGGAAAGAAAAAATTTATCGAATACATTTTTTATCAGTAAATAATTATATATAAAAATTTATTTTTATTAAGTAGATTTTTTAATCAAATAAATAAGAATTAATAGATATTTATTATGGGGTGTTCATTTTAGAAAATCAATTCATGCAAAATTTGTCTTTAATTAATAATTTATTTTTCTAATAAAATTTCCTCTCTATGCTTGCAAGCTAAAGCCTGCTGGGTGTGTTTAATTTGATAATAAAATTTCCAAATCAAAATGATTAAATTTTTTATTTTCGTAAAAAAATTCGAATTCGAATTTTTTCTGAAATTTTTCACTACCTTGTTGAAAATCTTTCTCTCTATCTATCTGCGTGTGTGTGTGTATGTGATCAAATAAAATAGACATTTTTTGGCACTAGAACGAATTGAACGATTCTGCTTTCTTTGCTAGTGATAAGAATGGGGAATCCAGACCAACAAAAATTTTTTTTATGACTTTACGTTTTTGAATTATCATAGATTATGGGCATTTAGGCAAATCGACATACGAGTATTATTATGGGACCTGAATGAAATTTCTACGAGCATTCGTTTTTTCGCTATCGTGGGTTAGAAATCCGAATTAACATAGATGAACGAATGAACATTTCTCACTTTCAAACATTTCTCAACCCAAAACACAAACACTAAAGAAAGCAAAATATTAATTACTTACTACTTAAAAAAATTAATAACTCGTACAGATATTTATTTTTATTTCAAATTATTTATTTCCAGTAATGAAGTTGTTGAAGCTTTTATTTTTGTGATTAATTTTATTAATATTTGAATTTTTAGTTAAATCTTATTTATTTATTGGCTAACTAGTCAAAAAACAAAGTGAGAAGCTAAAAATTTATTTATTAATTATTTTTATCTCTTACTTTTACGATTAGACATACTTTTACGTAGGGTAGGGCGCCCTGGAAGAATTTTAATTGAAAAAAGGCGCCGCGACTCGGAAAAGCTTGGGAAACCCAGGGTTATTTTATATTAGTATTTCCTATATATTTTTATACCTACCTCATATTTTTATATAAGAGTATATTTTTTAATAATACTATTATATTCTTATTGCTAACCTTGCAAACAGTTTAATTTTTTCCAAGCTAAAATAGCATCGTTGTATAATTAATGAGTAAATGGAACATGCTCAGGTAATTTTTTGCTTTAGTTAAAATCGACATATTAATATTATTTTTAATTTTAAATCGGTAACAAAGGTCGATTTTTATTTGAAGCTATAATTAAATAAAATTTAATTATTTTTTTCCAACCATTTTTTTGATCCGCTTCGGTCTTGATGATCAAGGCATGATTATGCACGAAGTTTCTAACTTAATTGCAATTAAATTGATTGTGAATTATTTTGTTAGTTTCTAAGTAACTCAGATCATGTAAGATTCAATAGGTGGCACAGACCTTATCCTTGAGCTTCTGCACCCAAAGTTACTCTTATCCAACATCGAGTTCGCAATCTCTTTTGTCGAATTGAGCTCTTAAAATAAATAACGCTGTTATCCCTAAGGTACCTTTTCCTTTTTACTAACCAAAAACTTGGTTGATTACCATTTACATTATTTTAGAAAGAAAGAAAATGATTGTGATAAGTCTGTAATTGATAATTTGAGATGGGTCACCTTTTTTAGGAATAGGTGTAATTCCCTCCGAAAGTCATATTCACGAGAAATATAGAATTTATAAATATTCAACACTCATTTACGTTCCAGATGATAAACCAACCAAGCCGTCTCATTTACTTCAATCGTTCACTTGGTTCTACAAATACCTTGGTCTTTATTCTATTATCTTCAATATCCCTAAAGGTCTTTTCCTCCTTTTTTTTCAACGATACAATAAGTATTCCTGGCTTACAAGTATTATAGTTTTAGTCAACTATATCATTAAAAAAAAGTTTATAAAAAAGTTCTCTTGATCTATAGCAGTGTTCTTCAACCTTTGTCATCACACGGAACCCTTTTTTGAGATAATTTTTTTATGGAACCCTTCGTTCAGTAGCACACCCAGATTTGATTTTAGGGGGAGTGTCGTATTAAATATTACATGTTATGAAAAAGGGGCCGCCCAAAAATTACGTTACACAGTAGGAGAGGGCATTAAATATGTGTGACAAAATGTGACAGGAGGGCCTTGGGATCTTAAAAATAGTTATGTCACAAAAGCCAAATTAAAATTTTTTAAAAATTTCAAATGTATTTTTTAGATTTCATGTATGAATAAAAATAAGTAAAACTTAAAATATATTGAATCACTTTAGTTAAGGTGAATTTATAAAAAAAAAAATTCTACAATTATTAAATTATAGGGTATACAAGTGATAGTGTGACGTCACAATACAGGTGGGGCTCAATGAAAATGTCACAGAATGTGGAACAGGGGATGGGTCTCAAAATCTTGAAATTCGTGTGACGTAATTTATGGACGGCCTCCAAGGCGCGTCCCTGCCTTTGTTATAAAAACTTTATTTAAGATATAAATTTGCATTTATTCAAACAAAAAGATAAATATTCAATATAAAATATAAAGTATTTGTATTATACCAGCGTTTCCCAAAGTGTGAGTCGCGACCCGGCACCGGGTCGTAGAAAATTTTTAGCGGGTCGCGAAAAAAGATTGTTAAAAATCAAAAAAAAATTTTTTACATCAGTTAAACACTAGGAATTGAATAGATTCAAGAACATCTTTCGGAGCTAATAAATAGTTTTAAAGACTACTTTCCGGATATTTCTTCAAATAATATTTGGATTAAAGATCTTTTTTCTGTCGAAATTGAAAAAGAAGAAATGTTTAATCTTAGTGAACAAGAAGTTGGTAATTTAATTGAAATTTCATGCGACACCGATCTGAAAAAGTGTTTGAAACTGCACCTCTAATTAATTTTTGGTTGCGCTGTCAAAAGGAGTATCCAAGGGTAAGCGAAAAACCGATACAATTTTTAATGCCTTTTGTCACCACTTATACGTGTGAAGCTGCGTTCTCAGCCTTGGTGTACTTAAAAAATAAGTATCGAAACAGATTGGATGTCGAACCTAATTTGAGAATAAAATTAACATCATCATTACCTCTTAATTTGAAATTGTTATGTGATGACAAACAACATCATCCTTCGCACTAAGGACAAAATATGTGGAAACAAAGTTTACTTCATTTAATAAAGTTTTAAATACAATTGTTAATATTTTAATTAGTTATATTTTTCTTATATAATTATTTTGCAATTTTTGGGTATTAAATAAACAAACGAATAACTTGATTTTTATTAAAAAATAAAATTTGTTTTGTGAATAAATGGATTTTTTTTCATAAGGTGGGTCGCGAATAATTTTAAAACCTCGTACCGGGCCGCGGTGAAAAAAGTTTGGGAAACGCTAGTATTATACCATCGAATTTAGCATTGACTTGCGGAACCCCTAATGTGTTTGAGTGGAACCCCGGTGTTCCGCGGAACACAGGTTGTAGAAAACTGCTCTATCTACTCTTATTAAACGAGCAAAAATTGTATATTTATTTATTTATATATATATTTATTTATTTGTTTATATATTTGTATCTTGGTTATATTTTGAAAATGACTCTACCGATTTTGATGAAATTCACGGGTTAGGAGGTTTTTGGGGTGACAATTCGATCTGTCACGGTCTCATCTTCGACAAAATTGTTTTTGATGGGTTTTTCGTAATCAAATAAATTATTCTCAGGTAGACAAATCCCATTCTTAGGGTTTTAAAAAAAGGTTTCCCTTTTCCTTTTATACCCAGGCAGACAATGGGTTGTTTGTTTCATTGTTCTAAAAGGCCTTGAAGAAGTATTGTGATTGTGGATTTTAACATATTTTGTTCTCCATAAACGTTAGAAATATTAATAAACGTTTTATAATTGTTTTTATAAAGAACTTTATTTATTTAATAGAATAAAAAATAATCAAGAATTTATTTAAAAATATATTTCGCATAAGCAGGTCTCAATTTTCTGAAAAAACAACACATTTTGATAGGTTTTATTTATTAACAATTGGATGAATAAAAATGAATTATATGGTTGAATCAAAACAGGTGCAGAAGGTGGGGCGCAGTGGTGGGGAATCCGGCGGTAGGGAGAGGTTTTGGGGTTGGGGTCGAGCGGGGTTAGGTGGGGGGGGGGGGGCTACATTGGGCGACTATTATATATTTTTGTATTTTTTTTAATTTGAAAGCGGCTCTCAAATAAAAATCGACCTTTTTATCAGAATTTTAAATTAAAAATAATATTAAAATAAAGCTTTTAACTGAAGGAAGAAGTTACCGAGCATCCCTCGGTGCCTCCAGGTACTAGTATACTTAAAGTGGCATCATATTTAAAATGTTGAGCATCTAATCGAAATGAAATTTCCTTTCTAGCTATCTTCAAATGAAACATAATCAAACCAAGAAATATTTCGGTCTTTAATTCCCTATCTCTATCAATAATATTATCAGAAGATAAAATAATTCTGATGGAATTTTTCAATTGGCCGCTTGAAATCTGCTTGGAATGTCTTTGAATTTCTTTTCGCTTTGCTTTTTAACAAAGAGTAAAATAATTAAATTAATGTTTTTTTATTAGGAATTTCCTTGTGGGAATGAGGACCCCTTGCCCTTTCTCTCTTTCTCTTTTCCTCTTTCCATTCTTCCTTGAAAGTGAATGATCAATATAAGAAATTAGCTTCTTTTCATGGCGGCCAATACACGCTTGATATAATTTCTTTTAATTTTTCTCGATCACGAAGAGGTAGAATATTTCAATCAGACCCAGTAAATGTCGTCGTCGTCGTTATTTCAAGTCCCTTCGGAACAGTTGTTGCTCACTCGCTTTGACGCTGATGACTTGCAAAAGACAATCGCGAGATAAGGAAAAGGAAACGACACACCAACACTTGCCGCGGTCTCTTTCTTACAGCGCATATCTGATTATGAGTAACAATTTTGTTAAAGTCGAAATTACCAGACAAGGTGTCTTAAACACGAGTGATTTAAACTGGGTTCACCCCAAAATACCGATTGTCAAAATCCCGACACCCCAAAATACCGACATGTGAAAATTTAGACGTTATTTTAATATTTTATTAAACTTTTAAATATTTTGTTAAGGGAATATGGTATAGGTTCTTGGTGAAACATATTAAATAAAGTAAAGAAAATTTTTGAAATTTTTTTTTACAAACTTTTTAAATTAAATTGAAAGTTTTTGCCGAGAGTAGCAGAATTTTTATATATTGAAGGAGACATGACGACACACTCTTTTATTGTCTCCTTCAAAACTTTTTAAAATTTAAAATATAAAATTCTAGGTAGGTTTCACATAAATAGAAGATCAGATGCGTGTTTAGCATGACTCTATATATATTTCGGGGTATAAGCCCATCTTCAGAAGTTCAGAAGGTCCTTTGTGAACTCCCGAAGATGGGCTTATATCCCAAAATATATATAGAGTCGTGCTAAACAATCATCTGATCTTTTATTTATGTGAAACCTACTCTATTATTTAAAATTTTTCAAAAATTTTCTTTTCTTTACTTTTAAATTTAAAAAAAAAAATATATAAATATACGATACTTAATTATCTCTGATAGTAAAATCAGATACCCGTTTTCTTTCCTACACTAACTATTTCGATGTAAACAGCATATACTATGATTTTTTAAAGCTAAGTTTGGGCCTCTTTTGTCAAAATTTTTCGGTATGTGACTGATATCTATGAATTATTTACTCTTTAAATAAATTATAATTGATATATATATATATTCCATTATATAAAGTATTGTTTTCAAAGAAAATTCTTTTAGTTTTAATCGCTAGTTTTCTTAGAGTGTTTCGGACACCTTCATCTATATATATAAAATTAAGATTTTGTCTGTACATTGCTCCAAATCACGCCAAATTTTGGTTGCACACGTTTCAAGCAAAGTTATGAACGAAAACACCCTCAACAAAATTCCTGTCTGTATGTATGTCTGTCTGTTTCAGTGGTTTCCGAAAAGTTGCTCACGATTCACGTAAAAACGGCTGAAGGGATTATTATGAAATTTCATATTTACATCAAATGTCTTCTAACTTACGTTTTTATCTATATAACGTTTTGATATTTTTGACCCCAGAAGGAGGTTTGGGGGGCGCACGAATGAAAATCTTCAAATAACTCCTAAACTATTAACCCTACGGCAAATTTTATGATTAACAAAGTTGTAGGGGATGTGATTTCTGACAACTTTTGTTTAAAAAAATTCCCCCAAAAACTCACCTAAAAGGGGGGGGGGTGAAAAAATATAAATTCTTTCTCTTCGGCCAAACTCAACCAAATTTTGTATACATAATCTGTGGGTCACTAGAAGGCCAGAAATGGGAAAACTGGGTGCGGGGGTCCAGGGGGCATAGCGGGGGTGGGGTCCAGGGGCTAGGCGGGGGTGTGGTGCGCAGGGTTGGAGGGCACCGGGTGGATGGGGTGCGGGGTCCGAGGTGGGTAGGGTGCGGGTTGTTGTGTGGGGGCGGGGGTTGGGAACGGGTGCGGGGTGGGGGTGCTGTAGGGGGTTTGGGGTGGGTTAGTGTGCAGAATGGAGTGTTGGGGTGGTGGTGTGGGGCGGAGGTTGGGCATGGTGCGGGGGGTGGTGGGTAGGGTTCGAGGGCTGGGGTCCGGGGGGCGTGCCCCTGGCTAGCAAGAGGGCCGCCAAAGGCGGGCTTTGCAGCTGGTTATAAAATAAAAGAACATAGCAGATTTATGAAGTTGGTGCGCCTGTATTTAGGCAATAGATTGCGCGCAGAAGAACGAAAGCTGCGTAAGAGCTAGGAGACTCCAGTCGTTGATGGAATGGTCGAGAGCTTAGGGCATGGAGGCCATCAAGTACGAGTATCTATGAAAGGATAATTTTTACATAGATAGAGAATAGAAAAGGTAGAGTTTACTATATAAACTTTCGAGTTTTCCCGATTTGCTGCCTCAGTTGTATTTTATTAATTGTGATTTTGCTCTTTACTTTACTTTATCATGGGTAAATTATTGGAATCGGTCTCGAATGGCTAGAAAATATCACATTTCCATTATTATTATCATGTTATTTAGAATAAAATACATAATTCATTTTATCCGATAGTTAATAAATATTTGGCTTGATATTTATTTAATCAACCATTTTTATCTTTTAATTCTAGTAAATTTTTTAATTAATATTAAAAACAGCAATAAAATAAAGTAGCATTTGTATTTATTATTATTTCTGTTCTATATTTAATATAGTATTATTTTTATTATTAATTTTATTATTATTATTTTATCACCCTCTAGAGTATAAATAATAATTCTCCAGATATGAATACAAAAAGGTGTTAAAATTTATGCAAATTAATGTTGATAAAAAGACTATTTAATTACAAAATTTTCCATTTTTAAATTAGAAAATAAAAATTAAGGTTGGTGTAATTATCAAGTATCAAATTCTATTTGAAAATTACACGAGGCTCTGCAGAATAAAGAGATAATTACGGAGCCCTGAATTAGCCAGGCGTTGTGCGCGGCAGCAAATGTCAGCCGTTTCGGCATTTGCATCCCCCAGCCATAGGGGCATTAATGTCCTTGTTTCTCACCCTTCCGACGGTCATGCTAATATCCACCTCAGCCATATGCCTTTCTTGAAATGGACAAACAACATTCCTATTGATTTCTCAATTGATCTGTTTATATGAAATCTCCATTTTATTTCCAGTCATTACCCGCAGACGCTTCCACCTGAAAAAGTTTATTCGATATCAATTAATCTGATTGTACGGAGTAGATTATTTATTTCAAGGAAATTATTGAATTCTTGTAAGCAATAGGTTCATTCGTGTTCAATTCATGCGCAGACCATTCAATGACACACATTTCTCGAAGTTACTTATTGCCCTTATAAGATCTATTAGTATGACAGTGACACCAATAATACCAAAGCAAAACAATTTAGAAAATCACTAGAGTAAAAGCAATTAAAAAAAGTGAGCAATTGCATGGAGGGCTCGCACATATTTATGGAATCCTTTAATCACATTCATATGTGGTAAATTTCCCATCGAAAATGTCGTGGCGCCCATCTCTCCGATTTCGAAACAAAAACTATATTGATCCCAGCAACATATTATAATACTTTATAAACAAGATATCACTAGAAAATTAACAAACAAATTAAATATTGAAATTAAAATCCTTTCTAGCTACTAAAATATTGATCTGAGCTAATTATATATAATGAGCATTATTTTAGGATATTAAATTATCAAAATGATACTTCCTGAGAGTTTTTTTATAGATTGTATATCTAGAGCAATAGATCAGTATTTATCTAACTTTCCACATAAATTTCACCATTACTGCCTAGCCCTTTCTTTGAGGTACACACATTTGATATAATGACCATTATTAAAGAATATTTAATTTCCAACAGAAAAGTTCATATGAGTGAAAAGTCTAAAATCAATAGTTTACCAGTTAAAGATATTCCGAAATTGTATGTAGAGTGAGTGAGATCCTCTCGATATAATAACAGATATTTCATTTAAATAGTTAATAATTCATTTACACAATTTTATGTTTTATTTTAATTATAATTTTCAAACTATCCATAATAAAGTAGATACCCTTCTCCCCTTAGGAATTTATACTTTTATTTATTTTTTAATCTCGCCCCCCCCCCCCAACTTTCCCCATTTCGGAATACTATCAATTTTTCCTGGATAGTCATTCTCGTAATATCTTAGAGTCTAACTAAAAGAAATTTGGAACACATCGAATAAAGTGTCTAGAACTTATACCGATAAATTTATGTTTTGTTCTATATAAGACTCACTATTATGTAAAAAATTAAAGTAAGTACTTTTTATATAATCATGTCATATTTGATCTGATATTCATGGCTTCAAATATCCGGTTGGATTTATATAAATGTGTTTTTTCCTAATAGGTCACTGAACAACCATTCATAACCGGAAATAACAGATCAAATATTTCTAATTAAAAATACTCATGATAAACATCAAACCTTCTTGAAACTATAGTCTCAAATAAATATATACATATATTTATTTATTTATATAAAGTAAAGGACAACCTCATTGATTTCTTTTTATGTATTTAATTTTTCAGGCAAAGCTTTTTCACGGCCTAGAACGTTCGCCAGTTAGAACAAGTGTTTTTTTCACATTATTTTCTGAATTTTATTGAAGTCCAATTAAATATTTTCTCTTTATATAACGAGAATAATTTTGATCCAAGAAGAAAAGGCCATTCCTAGAATAATAGAAATTAAAATTTGAATCTTTAATAGTCTGAACAGGTTTTGACTAGTATTTCGCATCCTTGCATTTCATACGCTAAGAAGTTAGATAATTCTATCCACGCCCTTTTTCTCGATCGGATTCTAATGAAAGAATCGCTCGCCCGCACATTTATTAATTAAGAAAAAAAAGTGAAAACTTTTTCAAGACTCGGCTCAATAGATATGCCGTAGTAATTAATAATAAACTTAAATATAAATTGATTATTTATGCCTATTTTCGGACTTTGCATTAAAATCTCAATAAAATTTTTTGAACTGGGACTCCTAAGCTAGAGAGTCCCCCTGTAAGGTCCAGGTGGTTTGAGTTAAATAATAGTAAGATAAATAGTACAAATATATTTTTATCCTATTCCAAAGTTAGGAGTCGAAATAGTATTAAACTGATGATAATATTTATTCAAATATCTAATCTAGGTGGTTCATGGATATTTTCCTGTTATCGAAATGACTATTTTGGTAAGCCAAGTTTGACGCGGAACTTCATGACGTTGAAATATCCTATATTCTAAGAAAATCGTTTAAAGCAGTGATTCCTAACCTTTTTCTTTTTTCCTACCCGTGTGACCAAGCAAGCCATATTTCTTTAACCCATCTTAAAAAAATTTGAGAAAATAATTTAAAAAATTTATTAGGATTATTGATTGTTTACCATTTTTTTTTTACTAAAAAACTCTCATTTTTGTTTCCGTTTCAATTTATAGAACTTTGATGGTGATGAAAATTACCTAAACATATGACAATAAAAACAAATATACTTTGAGAACTATAAAAATTTTCAGCGCTACTATATTATTAATTAATCTAATTAACCCCTTCAAATAGCTATTATCCCCATGATGGTAATTATCCCTAGGTTAGAAACTGTGGATATAAAGGATCCTCTAATAATAATTAAACCTGACTCTTGTTTAAAGGAGGTTTGCAAAAATGCTCAAACAGTGAGTAATTTCCATGGTGAATTAAAGTTCTGAAGTGAAAAGAAGAGGAAGCTTTATGAAAGTGAAAATTTAGAGCGGCAGGTCAGATGACAGACAGAGACAGGCGCTATTTTAAATTTCGTGTCAGCAAAAGTTAACCCGTGCCAGCGAGATCCATCCCCAGTTCTGCGTGACAAATCCTTTCTAGGACTCTCCGAACAGGTTATACATTCTTTAATCTTGTATTCCTTATCAGAGTAGGATGATTTTTGGGAAAAACTCGGACCTTCTTCAATATTTCTCTATGTGTCGATTTTTATTTTCAGATAAATAACGAAATCACAAAAATTGCAGACTAGAGACTTAAGGTTCTTGGAAAGGAGGTTAAATAAATATTATCTAATCAAAACAATATTAATTAAAGCCGAAACGTTTTCTATAATTGGGAGTTTTTTATTCAGCAGAGGCTACCCATTGGCTGAATCCCTCTCCATTACTTAACTATATACATATACAGCCATCAAAATTGTATCAACTTTATAACCATTGAGGAATATCATCATGCTCGGACACCTTATATACAAATATGGCTCTCGTCTTCAAGGACTCATCAACTCTTAGGAACTGATGATGGCATTATTTAATTAAAGCCGAAACGTTTTTTATAATTGGGAGTTTTTTATTCAGCAGAGGCTACCCATTGGCTGAATCCTCTCCATTACTTAATTATAATCAAAACAATTTTGTAATAACCTCCTCCTTTTTTGAAGTCGGTTAAAAAAGGCCAAGTTCAATTATTAAACCTTTTGTACAAAACAAGTAGTAAGATCTTATGGGCTGTCAAGTTATCTACACCAATAGTAATTGAGTCGAAAAAATAGTACTTTCAATTAAAAAGCATGCTTTCCATTTAACATGTCGATTAATGAATTCTATATTTTTAATAGGAATTCTCCTGAAATGTTTGGATTTCTAGTAAACACATTGAGATTATTTTGATAAAAGAATTTTATTTATTTAATACTGAAATCAATCAATACATTATTTCAATAAAATATACTTAATAGAATATAGACTTCTGTAATAAGCAAATAACGCTTTTAATTGTTTTTCGAGGTCCCTCAAAAACATTTTGCAGCTGTGAAAAATGTCTCACTGAAATCCGACCTCAGAATGTGACATTTAAGATGTAGACTCAACAAAAATCTCAAAGTGGCTTTATATATATATGTATCAGTGGTGTGCGGTCCATGGATGCTATGGATGCGGCGCATCCCTGAAATTTAAAACATTTAGAGTATTTTCATAAATATATAATTAAGGTCGACTTCAAAATTTCAGGAGGATCTTGAAATTTTCAAATTATTATCCGTTATTTCAAATATTTCTATAAAAACATTTTTTTATTTTGAAAAGTATATTAGTTCTCGAAATGAAATAAAATTGTTCCATCGTTTCAATGGGCAATTAAAATGATTTTCCCGAAAAGGGCGCGGATAGAAGGTTTGATGTCCCTGTCTGGTATAATTATATTCCAGTTCAAGCATGTCAAAGACAAGTCCAGTCGAGTTTTAGTCCAATAAAAATTGTTCTAGATGAAGAACTATTAAAATAGAAATAATCCAAAAAGGAATGAATAAAGATGATTCTTGAAACTTTGGAATAATTCTATTATAAGAACTCTCAATATATAAGATCGGAAATAACTAAGAGTGCTATAGACAAGTCATAGCTTGCTTATAGCAATAGAATTAGGAGAAATTTAAGATTTTCTTATAGGAGAGGCTGATTCATTGAGGAAGATGGTCGATTTCCATCTCAGGGACTGTGAACTTGAAGTCCCAAGATTTAATTTCTGACTCCTACCCTCACTCACACAAAGCAGAATCCGTTTGTGGCGAAGGTCCTAAAATATATTTAAAAAAATCTAATGTTAAATTTGAAAAATAACTAAAGTGCGGCCGTATTCGATGAAATTTGCAAAAAAAAATCAAAGATTAAAATAAAATTTCAGTAAAATGAAGGGTACTTTTTTGGACAACATCCCCTGGTTGAAAATTCACCAACCTCCACTGATATGTATATATTTTTAATTTATTTTTTCAATGAAAATTTACTGATTCATTTGATCCTTTGCTATAAATTTGTTCATCGGGTAGATGGAAAATTATTTGAATTTTTGATTAGATACGCGATTATTCGGATCGTGGAGCCCATTTCACATGTAGGTACGTAGTGTAAATTAAATAGCCCAGATCGTTGCCATTAGAAAATGTATGGGCTAAAAGCCCAACCAAGTCTCTTTTCCAATTAATCCGTACGATAAATCAATACTCGATTACCGGCCCGGAAATAGGAGTCAAAACGAGGTTCATTTATTAAAAAATTCAATTAAATTTCTACACCAAACCTATTTTGAAAAAGATTAAAAACAAATGAAGTTACAGCAAACCACATAAGATATATTTATTTGATAAAAATAAACTAATATTCCTTTTTTTTTCTTTTTTAAATAAAAAATTAAAACGATATAAACTTCACCAACGGTTGTGACCGTGTTACTTTATCCATAGCAAAACAAGAGCATCTTCAACAGGTCTTCAGGTAAAAACTGGAATCAACCAAACTCACAAATTGTACTATTCATTCAGGTTGAATTTTAGGACCTGACAGTTTTTCCAAAAATCACATGGGGGTCTCGACCGGAAGCCTAAAAGTGCGAATTTTTCATTTAATCAGTGGGGATGAATGGATTTCTTTTTTTCGTCGACGGTTTTTCCACATCATACAATCGATTGAAATGAAATTAAAAACATACCATTTCTTTTACAAAATCAAGCGCTGCATAGGTTTTGATACACATCGGCCCACAAACATTAGTGCTTTATTCTAGCATTTTTTTAGTTTTTTTACATATCGTGAAAATAGCTTAACAAATCATTTTGATCAAATTTAACATTCAATTCAACATTGAGGACCTCAAAAATGGTTATATAAAGTTTTTAGGAAAATGACAAAGTACTTTACTCTACACCAAGATAGTACTTTTTAAAATTTTTTAAAATTTATTTAGTCAGTTTAATATAGGTAGCTCATTTTACATTGCTTACCCAAGAATGGTTAGGCTTCTCTTTGCAAAATGCTAAACTTGGGATAAAATAATTCACAGTTGCGTTGTTATCGTATCCGTAACCTTTGCTGAAGATCTAGAGGAGAGTTAAGTAATTTTACCTTAATATTTTTGGATGTCGATTGCCGATATAATTAAAATAAATCTTAAGATTCATTACTACTGAAAAAAGATTTTCTCAAAAAATACTTAGCAATTTTTTTTTTAAATAAACTGAAATGTATTGTTGCTAGAATTTAGATATCTATAGTAGTATGAAATATTAATATGTTTATTCCTTTATTAATAACCAGATATCACTGTCTATTTGAAGTCAATGTTGACTGTAAATCAAAAACATTGATGATTCTTATCTAATACTTGAGAAAAACTATTCTAGATTTCATTTTTGACGTTTCGATTATTATTCGTAACCAACCATTGCTAAAGACATGAGGGAATCTAATTTACTTAAAATCTAATATAGTTACCAATAATGATCGAAAAATCAAAATTGTTATCCCTCAAGTATTAGATGAGAATGAATTGCTATTTTTGATTTTAAGTCAATATTGACTTCAAATGGCCAGTGATTTCTGATTAATAACAAACTAATAAACGTATTAATATTTCAAACGTCTATAGATACCTAACATCTAGCAACAATACATTTTAATTTATTTTTAAAAAAAATTGCTAAATATTCCTTGGGAAAAGGTTTTTCAGTAGCAATGAATTAAAAGATTTATTTTAATATATTGGCAATCGACACCCAAAAATATCAGTTCAAATTACTCTACTTAATAAATTAAACATGAAGTAATGCTGTTATCCTTGTATTTTGCTTAATATTGGATATCATTGGAAAATCGTTCAAAATAGCATGACCTCTAACGCTGGTCACTTCTAAAGCCTCTTTCAAAGTTATATTGAATTTTTTCTCCAAGCCGCCTTCAACTGAGAAGCAAAAAGGTGGAGATAAAATAATATTCAATTCAATTTAATTTTTAATTTCACTTAGATAGCGAAGCATGAAAGTTAAAAGTATCCCATTCACTTTCACGTGTCCTATTTCTGAAGTCTTCTATCAGCGAAACTATAAAAGTTAATAACAACTCCCAAGTATTCCAAGTATTTGATGCTCTTTAGATATAGAAACAGTCTTCTTTCTTCTAAAACAAGGACAACTCAAAGTGACCATCACACCTTTAAGATATATTGTAGAAAACTGAATTTAGGAAAATAAAAAGAGTTTACTGGACGTCGCGAAAAAATTCAATAGTTAAGGTGTGCTCTAATATATCTCAGCATCAGTAACTTACAGTTTGCAACAAAATTTGAACCTTAATCTAGGAATCATCCAGTATCGGTATGGTAAGCTTTTGGTCCAAATCGACATACCCTTGTAGCTCTTTACTTTAGGGTAACTTAGATTTTTCTCAAAAAACGAATCCTACAATTTCTTTTTAAATTACTGTGCTTCTTAACAAGTACGTATACACACTGACCAATAGATTTTTGGCCCTCTTTATCCTCTGGGGACCACAATATCCGGTTTTATGTCCTAAATTTGGTTCCAAACTATTAAGGGCATCGATTCCTTCTATCTAAAATTTACAAATGAAATTAACTTTTTTCATCTCTGAGATACAAGCTCTCAGATTCAAGACCCAGGTAGACGATCGCAATACTTCACATTATATTTTATAGAATGTAAATGTGAAAGTTAAAAATGTTGTGCTTTGATTTCCAACGCAAACGTCAATCATCATATTATAAGCACCTGCAAAAATAGATCAAGTGTTTCCAAAAGCCCATTTTAAACTTTGCTGGCTAATAGATAACCAAAAAATGCGTAGATCTTATCAATATTCCATTCAATTAAACCAGGGGTCCCCAAATCCATATATATATATATATATATAGATATAATTTAATTTTTCAAATAAAATGTTTTGTAAAACTTTTTTGAAATTTTTTTTAATATTTAGTAATTAATTAAAGAAATATAAGCTTATTTGTTTGAAAAACTTTTTGTTTCCCAGTTATTTAAAAAATGAATCAAGCATTTTAGAGTCCAATTTTTCATAAACTCTAATAAATGTCAGATTTTCTTACTACAAAATATATATATATATATATTCATTTATTTTTTTGTTTCATGATAACTATTATTTTGCTGGCCAACTCTTTAAGTGTATATCCAACTATAAATTACTTTGCATTGAAAAAATAAATGGTGCCCGATGCCGGACAGATATTCTAGAATGTGCTCTTATAGATACAAAAAGGTTGAGGACCACTGAATTAAACTATAAAATGTTTATTATTAAGTTGTTGAAGATCTTTTAGTTTGCAGATGATTATTTAGTGAGAGGCATGGCCCATATAAATCCAAGGGAGCCTGTTGCTTTGTTCGACCCTGGGAGGCCGATCCCATTTTCAATGACATCAATCTTAGGAAGTCACGACATTTCATATTGGTTTATTTTTTATAATCGAAACCCGACTTAGAAATGGGATCTTTGTCACGAATTTCATTTTGATCGAGGTTGCTTTCAATAAATTAAATTTATCTATCGAAGATGTGGAAAACTGCAAGCTGAGTGTCGTTGAAAAAAAACAAATGTATATAGGAAACAACGAGAGAAGACGCAGAAGAAGAAAAAATCGAAAAAAGAATATTCAATGCACTCAAAATATCTCAATTTTAAGGGTTCAGTGCAAAACAAAAACGGTACCCTTTTTCGATGCTTGTCTCTCCGGTGTCAGAGCATTGTAGTTTGTAAACTAAATAAGATACAAACTTGAATTTAACATGTTAAATATTTACATTCCCCGAAATCAAATATTGTATTAAAGTTTTTAATCCCATGATTATTTTTTATAAATAAAAAGTCCCTGAAGCACCGAGCGATGCTCAGTAGCTTTTTGCCTCTAAATTGCTTAAGTTTCAAATTTTAAGGCTCTGCGACTTTCCGAAGACGAGATGAACGATTAAAATATTTATTTTGCGACATGACTAATTTACACCCCCTTACTTTATTACAATCGGATTAAAATTTATACACGACTAATAACTCATGAGACTTAATAAGTACACCAATTTTTAGTGAAATCGTTAGATCTGTTTTCTAGAAACCGATTTTCTATATACTAATATATATATAAAAGAATTGCTCGTTTAATATAATAAGATAAGATAATATATATTTTTATCTTGAGGTTTCGGGTATTCCTGTAACTATCTCATTTAGGAATAGACTGAGTTTTTTTTTGATTCAATTCACTTTAAAATGACATCTTATGAAGGCCTTAAAATACTCATTTTAAACGATTTTTTAATAGAAATTAAAATTGAATCTTTAATAGTCTGAACAGGTCTTGACTAGTATTTAGCATCCTTGCATTTCATTCTCTATAAAGGAAGAAGTTAGATCATTCTATCCACGCCCTTTACCTCGATCGGATTTTAACGAAAGAATCGCTCACTGTAATCTGTCTCGCCCCATTCGCGAATTCAAAGAGTTCTCAGGCAACCACCACGGCACCCATGGTCTAAATCAAAGTCACAAATTGTAGTTTACTTCATGTTGAATTTAAGGACCTGACGGTTTTGCCAAAAATTACATGTGGTCTCGTCCAGAGCCCCAAAAGAGCTATTTTTTCTCATTCAGCTCTGACTTGGGTCGGCTACCTGGGAGGCCCACGCATATTTTACAGACAAATTTTCAAAGATATTTTCTTTTTTGAACTATTTTTATGAAGTATTTCTTCGAAGCAAAAATCTTATCTTATCAAGAAATATTTTCTTATAGACTGCGTGCTGGGGTGGGAAGAGCAGAAACAAAATGTACAGATGGGGCTACACCAACCACACGTCGTGTCGTGCTTGAGTGAAGCCACAGAGACCATGTGACACCTCCGCTCCACATTAAAAGCATTGAATTGGGAAATATTATTGCACCCGCCGTACTCTCCAGACCTCGACCCGTCCGACTAACACCTTTTCGCATCGATGGGACATTCACTCGTAGAGCAGTGCTTCGCCAATTTTGAAGAAGTCGAAAAATGGCTCGTCGAAAGAGAAAAAGTTTTTTTTGGAATGGTATCCATGATTTGCCTGAAAGATGGGCAAAATGTGTAGAATCCAATGGTCAATACTTTGAATAAATTTTTTTTGAGATTCCCTTGAGAATTAAGTGTTTTCTTTATCGAAAAAACCGGCAAATTTCAACTAACATCCCTGGTATAACGGGTGGAACTCGAAACCCCGGCAACCCAAATTCCCGACAAGCCAAAATTCCAACATGTAATTATGATTTTTATTGATCTTTTTGATATTTGAACAAATATATATACTATCTGTATGTATTTGACCATATTAACCTAATTAACCTAATTAAGACAAAAAGTACTAATCAAATATCAAAATAATAAAAAAAATTTTATCAATCTTTTTAATACATATTTAAAAAAATATATTTAACATGATTAATCGAATAAATATAAAGAGTACATAATTGAAATATCAAAATAACAAATAAATAAATTAAATTTTATTAAATTTGTAAAAATACAATTTTTTTCCCCCTAAGTGGATTGACAAAATACTAAAATTCTTAAATTTATATTATGTTTTTATGGATTATTATTTTTATCTTTTATTTATTTATTTTATTATTTATTTACCAATAAATAAATTTTAACCAATCAAATATTGAAATAAAAAAAAAAATGAGGCTAATTTGGACACCAAGACAATTTGTATAAAATATTTAATTTCTTTGTTGTTGCATTTTAAATCTTAGAAAAAGCAAATTTTATTTCATTTTTTTCCACTAATTTATTTAATTACTGATTTTATTTTCTTGGTAACTTTGAAATTAGAAAAACAATTGGGACCAGGCCCCCTTCGCCCGGACTAAACGTGGTGAGGTTCGATTCGGTTAGGATATATTCAGTTCGGCTCGGTTCAGTTCGTATATCTCCATTTCGGGGGGGGGGGGGGGGGGGGGTTAGAAAGTTCGGTTGTCTGAATGATAAGATCTCGTATTTTTAAATAAACTTTGTTTATTTTTGTGCTGTTATTTTTGCATGACAGGTAGATATGATAAACATCCCCTATGGATGTTTCGTCACACTCACATTAGGCCTGCTCTCTAAGTCCGAATTTATAAAGATATTCGGGCGTTATTGAATGCCTGTTTCTTAGGGCCGGTTGTATGTCGCAAAGCACTGAAAGTTCCTGTCATCTGATTGGCCATCCCAGCCCCTCCATTTACCATCTACCTTTGGTTAGTGGTAAAAAGCATTTACTTTGCGACATACAACTGTTACCATAGTCTTCTAAATTTTTTTATAATTTCAAACCATGGTGTGATTGATATATTCGGCATTATACTATGAAGATATTTTCCTTTATGTTGGCTACTGGAGTCCCATAAGGATTTCCATTCCAAGAAACTTTTTTTTAAGCCATGAATATGCATCCCCAATCGAAAGGTCGAAAGTGTTAATAAGTTCATCTAATGTTAAGGATTCCCGAGCCAGTTGGTCAACTCTTTCGTTATTTTAAATTCCAGAGTAACTAGGGATCCAGAGAAATTTAATAAATTTGTTATTATTTTTTAACATTAAGGTTTCATTGATGATTTCCATTATAAGATATGAGGATTTTTTATTTTTTGAAAACCATTCATTGCTGTAATTATCTATTATGTGCATATTAATACTTGATTAATACTTGGTAACATTTTAACATATTTTATTGGCTCTCTGACAGCTATGCATTTAGCCGTAAATATAGAAGACATTGCTTCAAGCTTATAAATTTTATATTCATTTACTGATGGACACCACCAAGCTTCTTTCTCTCTTGGGCCACTGTCGACGGTTGCTTGAGAAAATCCACCATTAAATATCTTCAGCAAATACTCCCACTCACATCTACTCTTATTAAACGAGCAAAAATATTATAATATATATAATTGGATGTT
Organism: Forficula auricularia; assembly: GCA_024734495.1. Taxonomy (NCBI): domain Eukaryota; kingdom Metazoa; phylum Arthropoda; class Insecta; order Dermaptera; family Forficulidae; genus Forficula; species Forficula auricularia. The sequence goes on from JALMQS010000127.1 coordinate 4,578,795, forward strand.
GATGAAGGCAGTCCACGGTGGTTGTAAAAAATAAGACTATAATGGTTTTATTGTTTTACATTTATTTGTTAAAACCGACGTTTCGGAGATTTATTCTCTCCTTCTTCAGGGTAACAAAAAGTCAATGAAAGTAGTTCAAATCATAATTACTTCCTGTCTCCTTTGACAATGCCAAAAAAAACATTATAAAATTTTTTCATCTCGAATAGAAAAAAGCAATTGATATTCGAGATGAAAACATTTTATAATGTTTTTTTGGCATTGTCAAAGGAGACAGGAAGTAATTATGATTTGAACTACTTTCATTGACTTTTTGTTACCCTGAAGAAGGAGAGAATAAATCTCCGAAACGTCGGTTTTAACAAATAAATGTAAAACAAAAAACCATTATAGTCTTATTTTTTATAACCACCGTGGACTGCCTTCATCAACATCCAATTACATATTTATACCAGTCCGTCTCCTAAAGAAAAACGCTATCAATTATAATATATATATATATATATATATATATATATATTTGTATCTTAGTTCTATTTTGAAAACGGCTCTACCGATTTTGATGAAACAAATTCTATTAACAAGTTTTGAGGATGAGAAAGCGATCTGGCTAGGTCTGGACCTGGACAAATTTAATCTTTATTGATCTTTTCTTAATTAAAGTAATTATTGATAGATGAAAATCTCAATAAAAAAGTTTGTTTACATTTTTCAATTATCTATTATTTTTAATTGTTTTTTTTTAATTTTAAGACCCACTAATAGGTTATAGCAAATATTAATATATATATATATATTAAAATTAGGAATTTTTTGTTTGTTTTTAATTAACAGGTGTCTAAATCATAACAAAACAGATGTGTTTACAAATAAAGTGGTTGAAGTGGCTTTTTAATATAACTTGGAAACAAATCTTATTTAATTTTATGTTTTTAACTCAGATCCTATACGATTATTTTTTTTATTATTATTTTCCTATTTATTTTTTTATAATGTTTATCAATATGAACGAATGTGTGTAAATTGGTGTACGAGTAAACAAATATACACATAATATGTAGACCATTAGAAAGCTAGAAATGCAAAAACTGGGTGCCGGGTGAGGTGGATGTGGGGGTGCAGGAGGTGGGGGATCCTGGGGTGGGAGGCGCTGTTGGAGTGAGGTGGGGCGGAGTGGGGGTGTAGTGGTGGGGGCAAGGTGTGTGGTTTCGGGAGAGGGGGGGTCAGGGGTTACCGTGCATCGCTCGGTGGCTCCAGGTACTAGATTATTAATAAGAATTTTTTTCAATTAATCTAAAATAAATCTTTGAGAACGCGGTGTTGGTTTATGGTGAAACATTATTTAAATTCTCTTTGAAAATCATAAGATGATATCATTTATTAAATCCAATGGAATGAACTATTTTTAATTAATGTCAGAAGGGTTGTTTTTCACCCCTCGGGAATCGAACCCGAGTGCCAGTAACAGCAATCCGGGCAATCTGGTTCACTTGTGAGATGCGAATCTCTCTGACATATGTATTATTGATGACATATTTAAATTATATTAGGTGGTGTTTCACAAAGAGTGAAACACCACCAACTCCAACCTAATATAATTTAATCTAAAATACTTTTCCTTGATTAATTACTTTTTTCTTGTATATAATTTTCGACTATAGTAATGTAAATTTAATTATTTATCCATTTTCTTAATTAATTGCTCATTTAATGACTCTCCGCGTGTCATTCAATTATTCTCATTGTCTCTTTCTATCTTCAGTCAATAAATATATACATTTCTATACTTGAAATTATTTATCGTTCACTTCCCCCTTCCCTATTTGGTTAAATAACAGATTTCGATCCATCGCCACCCCTACATATAACATCTCATATTACTTCATTTAATTAGTTTTTTGTTCAGAAGAAATTGGTTTTTATTAACTATGTTTTCTTTATTTAGAATCCAAACATGCCTTTGTTATTAACTAAATTGTCATTTGCTCAAAATAGATTGTTTTTGGTAATTATCAGTTAGAGTTTCAGAATCCTATTATCAAAATTATTCGCCTGTTTTACCTAATTTTAAAACTAATTTATGAGGATGCTTTGATCTGTGATAAGGCCTCCTTCTCATTTTTCGCGCTAGGCCACACAGGTGTAAATTGTAATTTAATCAAGTGTTCAATTAAGTATACGTGGTATTAGTTCCTGGTTATGGAACTGTTTTAAAATTTTGATGGGTATAGTAGAATCAATCTAGCCAGCCAGCACATTTCCCTATATCCAGACAATACCTAAACCTGTTTAGCCAAACCAACTTTTGATAATCAACAATACTTAGAGACAACTGATGAGGTGTTATTAGATTTACTAAATGACTTTGATTAGTATCAACTATTCTAAAATATATAATCTATTTAATATGGAGTCTGAAAATTCATCAACAATTCCAAAAGTGATTTCCTGTATTCGAAAAACTATTACCTAATATTAATATTTTAATTAAGCTAAGGTTATTCTGATGTGAACATCTTCCGAATCAACAAATCGACGACCAAAATCCTAAAATATCAGACCATCATTCGACCACATTTCAGATCATTAATGAAATAATTTAATTTTTATTTTTTGACCTCGAATACTAGTCTATTTAGTCAGATCTTAAATACAGTAAACTCCCGATTATCCGTGTGCGGGTTATCCGTGCATGAATTTAATTAAAAAATAATTATTCGAGTATAACGACATAATAGCTCTTAGAAAAATTCGAACTGATATTAAAAAATCATTAAAAGATTTCTCCAAAAACCAAAATTACAGATTTTCTAAATAATAATGAGCATTAAACATGTTAATGTCTGCCTTCGAAATATATAATATGTTGTATTTTAGAAATAGATAAATAATTATAGTTCTGATTATCCGTGTTTTCCGATTATATCCTCTTCCCACCATTATCCAGGATAATCAGGAGTTTACTGTATTAGCAAATTAAAAGTGCTTATATAAATAATGACGTGCTATCTTTTCAAAGGAGATACGATAAAGAGAATATTTACTTGAGGATAACTGAGTTTCAACTTGACAAGGTTGGCGAAAGTTTCAGAGGAAGAATACTCAATTAAACAATCAACACTTTGTTCATCAATCCAATCGCTTTTTAAAGAGCAAACAAAATTCTGATCATTTTTCATTTATCCGTTGCACTGGAGCAACGAATGGTTGCTGAGCATTTTCCGGCTTCTTTTTTTCGTTATGGACATCGTTTATCGACGCTAACCAAAGTTCATGAGCTTTATATATCTACTTGTAAAAGTTGATAAGAAATGTGCCGGGATTTGTTGCTGACACTAATCTCTATATCAGATGGTCGATTTCTGCCTATGATATGTCTCACGACTGCTAGTACCACCTTGACCGGCCTTAAGCCATTTTGGCACAGGCTGGTACTCGATCAGATAGATCAGATGTGAAGAAGACCACAAAAAGCCCAGAACTAGCCTACTTATCCCGATCTCCTTTGGCTATTTTATTGCTCACTATTAAATTGTTATTTCTTGTTAAAAGTTTCTCTCTACTATTCCATCACTTCAAAACCGATAAAAAATAAACTGTAACGAATCGTTGATAGACTTTATCCGAAGTCATTTGAAATATTAATATGTTTATTCCTTTATTAGTAATCAGATATCACTGGCTATTTGAAGTACATGTTGACTTAAAATCAAAAATAACGATCGATTCTTATCTAATACTAGAGGAATAACCTTATTACATTACATGTTTGATGTACATATATTAAACCGATCAAATGAATAAATAAAAATTTCCTCTAACCTTTTGACTTACACGGGCCACATTTGAAGAAAAAAAATTGTCTCTGGCCGCGGATAAAATATTATAATTCTTTTGATATTTATTATTCAAAAAAGATAGTTAAAAATGTAGAAATAAGAACTTTATTATTTTTTTTAGCTCATAATGAGCTTCTAATTTTACTTTTCGTAAATTTTATACTTGAAAATAGCTTCTCGTATATGTAAATAGATACCTTCATACTTACAAAAAGTGATATTATGTATTAGGATTTGTAATATTTTTTCCTGACTAGATAATTAATATAAAATTCTAATTAAGAGACAATATTCAATTTTTCTTTCTGATCGGTATCTAATTGTTGTTCTAGAACATTCAATCAGAAAGTTTTCAAATAGAAAATTTAATTCTAAAGATAAAAATAATTTTTAAGAAAAAATAAAACAGACTTCAAAAAAATTAAATGCAACAAATAAAATACACTGAAAGGTATAAAATAATTATTATCTTATTTAGTTACAACTAAACTACGAAATATTAAGATGAAATTACTTTTGAAGTTGGTGCCAAACAAACTATACCTATAAGCGAGCGTACCCGCCAAACATACTAAGTAAGATTCGTCGAGTGCGATTCATAAAAGGTATATGTTTGGCACCGACTTCAAAAAGTAATTTCATGTTAATATTTCGTCGTTTAGTTGTAACTAAATAAGATAATAATTATTTTAACCTTTTAGTGTATTTTATTTGTTGCATTTAATTTTTTTGAAGTCGGTTTTATTTTTTCTTAAAAATTATTTTTATTTTCTCTTTTTAGTGATGTTATTAATAGTGATCATATTATCAGAACTTGACCAATTACCATTCCTAAGATACCCCTTTCCAATAAAAAAAGAATCATCGAAATCGGTTAATAAACAAAGAAGTTAGGCCTGAACAAACCTAACAAAAAAGGTCTAACACCTATGAAAAAAATGGGACCAATCGGAAGGTAGACTGAACCCAACGAAAAAAAATTCAAAATCTGTTCACAATTGGAGGAGATATGAGGTAACATAGGCACAAAAAAAACCAGTCGAATAGAGAACCTTCTCCTTTTTTGAAGTCGGTTAAAAATGGAGTCAAAAATAGACCAAAATTATGATTATTATTTCCGAAATGTTGAAATCTAGTTCCAGATTCGAAATTTAAAATTACCACTTTTATTTTTCGAAAACTTCACAGTAGATTTTCAGATTTCTTATTTTAAAGAAAAAAAAATCATCAGGCCAAATGTTTGTGTGTTTTCCAGTATGTACATATAAAATAAATCTCAATAAGAATTTTATGACTTTATATTGGGCCACGGGCTGGACAGCCCTGGTTTAAATCGAATTGGATTAAAGAAGGATATGAGGAATGATAATTTATTTTTTAAAAAAGTCACGGATATAATAATCCCTGACTATCCATTATTTATCTATTGACATGTAAGAACGTGCAAAGATATAAAAGACAAGTCCTGACAAGTTTCACTCCAGGAAAGAAATTATCAATTAATTGTGATTGTCCTAGAAAACCCCAATTCCTTGTCTCCTTGTATACTAGAATGTAAACTATGTAGACTTGGCTAGTGTCGTAACATAGAAATTATTTTTATTATTTTATGATGGGCCACACTCATTGCAGTGCTGGACCGCATGCGGTCGGTGGACCACTGGCTGGAGAGCCCTGCTAGTTTACAATATACTTTTACTAATAACTTTATATAACCTTTTTTGTGGTCCTCAAGGTACTTAATTAGAATATTAAATTTTATAAATATTGTTTAAGCCATTTTCAAGTTATTTAGAAAAATTAAAAATGTACTGAAATAAATTACTAATGTTTAATGGCCGATATGTACCAAAATCTAATCAAACCTACATTTTGTTAAAGCAATGGTAGGTTTTCAATTTAATTTCAATCGGTTGAACGGTGTGGAAAAATCGTCGATGAAAAAAAGAGAAACCTATTCAACCATCCATGCCCATGGACTAAATGAAAGAATCTCACTTTTCGGCCTCTGGTCGAGACCCCATGTAATTTTTGGCAAAACCGTCACATGCTAAAATCAAACCTGATTGAATGCTACAATTTGTGATTTTGTTTGAGACCATGGGTTCCGTAGTATTTACCTGAGGAACATTTGAAGTCGACGCTTGGCGCGAGGCCGATCCTAATAGCTTTACTCGTGCTTTGCATCGGATAAAGTAAAGAACAATATCACATTAATCAAATGCAACTGATGCACCAAATCAGCAAAACTCGAATAAACTCTACCTTTTCTATTCTTTACCTATTTAAAGCTTATGTAAAAATTATTCTTTCATACATACTCGCACTTGATGGCTTCCATGCAATAAAGCTCTGGAGCATTCTCGCGACTGAACTCGCCTAGCTCTTACGCAGCTTTCATTCTTCTGCGCGCAAAATGTTGCCTAAATACAGGCGCACCAACGTCATAAATCAAGTTCAAATTCAGACTACATTTTGAGGATTTTAATTAGTACAGTTATTTATTTATATTGTATAATTCAATATTTTTCTCATAGGTGTAAACAAATTGAATTAGTTAAAAAGCTCTAAATGAAAAAATAATTCAAATTCGATTTCGGACAAGAGCTACAATGTTCAATTATTTTTCCACTCGTGATTATAAAAGATAAAAGAATTGACTATTAGCTGATAAAATGAAATTAAAAATTATTATCTTTATGCGGACAAATGGGTGAAGTTCTCCAGGCGGCCAGAAATAATGAATTTTACAAAAATTCACTCAAAAACCTTAATATTTTTCTTATTCGTATTAACTATTGTTTATGTTGTAGAATTTCAAAGAAGCCTTCAAAGTTAAGCTATTTCGTTATTAGGTATGTACACCTATAGTCAGCCTCTTTTACTGAAATGAGGAACCGGAAACGACCAGCCAGTCGCCAAAGAGTCCACGATTACATTTTTCCGATAGATACTATCATGGTGTTTGTTCAGTGGAGCTGAAATCAATTATCCCCCCTAAAGCCCTCTTTGCGAGAATCACGCGGTTTTCGAACGCTCAATACCCCTTCGCTGTCAAATTGGATAACAATCGAACCTGCGCTTTCGCCAACTCTTTTATCCCTATGACCCTCCGGAGACTGGAACTCGGTTCCAGCTACCGTCTTCCCAGCGACTTTTAACCTTCAGCTGTTTAATACTCGCACCTGCAAAATCCTTAGACTCCTATCTAGCCCATAAAATCTCATCTTCTTCTTCTTTTCGAGATGGAGGGGCCAACTCAAGCCTTCAGGCGATGCACCTTATTCTCTCATCAATTTCATAAAAAAAAATTCCGGAGCTTAAATGAATTCTTATACTCTAATAAACTCAGATAAGATATAAGTATCTGTAGTCGTTTCGGCCCGAGCTATTCAACAACCTTTGTAAACGAACTACGAAAAAAAGTACATCCACAAGCACTAAATAAAAAAATCACACTTTTTGGCCTCTGGACGAGGCCCCGTGTAATTTCTGACAAAACCATCACTTATTAAAATTTAATATCATTAAATTCTACAATTTATGACTTTGTTTGAGACCATGGGTTCTGTAGTCCTTATCTGAGGCGCCAAGCGCGATTCCAAAACTTTGTCCGCTTCGCATTGGATAAAGTAATAATAATCAACTGGGTGACTGAAAATTAGCGACTATCCTCTATCTCATTATTCGTCTCAAACCGTCTTTAGGTCCTTTTTTAGATTTCTTTAATATAATTTTTTTTTCTTTTCTCCCTCTTCTCACTTAATGCAAGAGATTTATGCCTCGCCCTGAACTCTGTCTATAAATACAAAGCTCTCCCGCACTGTTTCCTAGATCTTGTCTAATCCTTTGAAGCTTCTTCTACTGCCAGGCAATCAATTTAATATTGGAGTGCTTAGGAGTTAAGCTTTTAATCCTGGGAAAATAATACTCCCTACAATGAAAAGCAATTATAACAAATATTTGCACTCCAAAAACATATATATATTAAGGATTAATCACGTAAAATAAAAACAGGTATAAACATGCTCCGAAATAAACAACAGTAAAAAGACTTGCTTGTGTCTGGGTAACGAACTGTTGTAAATTTTACAAGACAACATCGAGTAGATCAATTAAATTAGAAACGAACTATGAACTAGCTTTGTTGATTTGTTCATACGTATGATTCCCAAGATTTGTAATTGTTTTCATAAGTTTATCAAACCTAAATTTTTTCTTAAAGTACTTTTGTAGATAGGACGCGATTAAAAAACCCAACATTCCTTCCCCAACGGATAGAAATAATTTAACTCATTCATAAATTCGTTCATTCTTTTTGGTCTATGACTGGAATTTCCTCTCATTTTCTATCTTCCCGAAGTCTCACAACCTTCAATCATACGAAAGCCAAGGGCACAAACAACGCCTTCAACCTAATCCCGGGCATTTTCTTCCTTTCAGAAATGCCGGGGTCTGAGGTTTGATTTTTTCTTCATTCAACAAAAAAGCTATTCAGATACAAGCATATTTGATTTGGTCAGCCTCACTTAAGAAGGTCCTTTCGCTCCAGTTGAGTCAAAAGAAGTGCAGTATCTAATATTTAATAAAATAAGGTAAAATACAAATAAAAAAATAATAGAATTAAAAAATAAATAGTATGAAAGCCGTAAATGTTTGAAATAAAATCAATTATAAAAAAAATAATTCAAAACAAAGAGTTAGTTTGATTTATTCAAATCAGCTGATAATAAGTCTTGTATGATTTGGCAATGCGTTGTATTAATACTGTTTATGTTTAGATCCATAATCCTATATATTTATGTGATTTTTTAAAGTAAATTTCTCAGTAAATTCCTCGGTCAATGATTTATTTTATTGTAAAAAAGAAATCTGCATGTTTCATAAAGCTAATTTTTAGTTATTTTTAACTTTATCAATTCAACTAATAGTAGTATAATTTAAGAAAAAGTGTCAAGACCTTAATTTTCCATGACTCTAAGAAAATGTTTACATTTAAAAAAAAAATTTCAAAAATTTGCTCGCTTATGTGTGATTTAAACTTCACCAAAGCAGAGATAGAGACTTAAACTATTATAAAAAATTAAGTTATAGTTATAATCTAATATTTCTTATTTAACATTGGTGGCGAAAGTACCTCCCTAACAATGTAACACACTGTTTCTTTTGCTTTAATAAAATAATCTTAGCATTTATATTATTATTATTACTACTGCTACTCATTTTTTTTTATGTTACACTTTGATGTTTAAAATTTAGTTGTCCGACAGAAGATTTCTAAGTCTCTGAAAAATGTGGAACCATTTATGTTTATAAGTGGTCCAGACTAAATCGTTTTGATGCGTACAACGCATACTTGATGTTATTGTTTTCTATTTTTTGTATTTATATTTATATGTTGATGTTGTTGTTAAATAAATGTTTTAAATGAGATTACGAGTTCTTAATTAATATAATCGTAATATTGGCGCCCGAACAATGTGAAAATGATAAAAAATCTAGTAGACCAGTGGCGAAGAGGAATAAGAAAAATGATTTTTCGAATATGGAAACGAGGGAGGAGATATCGAAGATCAAGGATGATATAAAACAAGGTGAGCATAGAGTAATGGATTTGGGAGAGGAGGTGAATAAATTATAAAATAATTTTGAAGAAATAATAAAGAAATTAAAGGATGATTTGGACGAGGAAAGAAACAAGAGGATAGAATTGGAAGAAATGATAAAAAGGGAGAAAAATCCGGAAAAGGCTAGTGATTTCGAGATTAATAGGAATATTCAATTAGCAGACGTGGGAAAATTCCTTCCGGTGTTTAGAGCTCTCCCAGAGGAAGATCCGAATTTATTTTTAAAAAAGGTCGAGAATACTCTATTAAAATATAAAGTACCGGAAGATGTTTGGCTCATGGTGGTTTCGGATCAGTTGTTAGATAAGGCCAAGACATGGTGGCGGGTGGTGAATCAATTTCCCGAGTTGGATTGGAAAGATTTTAAAATGAAATTTCTCCGAGAATACGATAGTTTAATCGTAGTCTCAAAGTTAAAGGTTATGTTTTATGAGGAGAAACAGAGAAGGGACGAACCTATAAGGTTATTTATTGAGAATAAGATGGCTTTATATAAGAGAGTTTTTCCGGACGAAGATGCTGGTTCAATCTCTGCAAGTTTTAGTGGAGATGATTACTCCACGTATTAGATCGTCCATTAGGGGAATGAAATTCACTGATATTGAAGTGTTTATGCAGACGGTAGAAGAAATAGAAAAGGATTTAAAGGATGTTGATAAAGAAGAGAAGACGAGTCCCACTCAGGATAGAAGTTACATTCAGGATAGACGTTTTTGTGGATTCTGTAGGCGGGAAGGACATGGGGAAGAGACTTGCTTCAAGATGGGAAACGAGTGGAGGGCCAAGGAAAAAGGGAGTTCCTTGCTCAAAAAGCGGTAGGATTCCCTAAGAAAGTAAGAATAGAAAGTGAGATCTCTAGTCATATTAGTAATTCGAAAGTAAGGAAGAAGATATTAGATTGGCACCATATTTTATTTTAATTAACGAAGTGTTGTATAGATTGGACTGGGATAAGAATGGAGAGGAAGCTTATAGATTGGTAGTGACTCAAGAGGATGGAGCAAAAATTATTGAAAATAGTCACGAAAGGGGAAGGTTAGTTAAATATCATTCGAGTTATTTTAAACCTAGGAAGAAAGAAGAATGATCCTGTGAGAAGCTGCGTTCGTGTTCTAAGGAGGGCAGAATTGATGCGTACAACGCATACTTGATGTTATTGTTATTGTTTTCTATTTTTTGTATTTATATTTATATGTTGATGTTGTTGTTAAATAAATGTTTTAAATGAGATTACGAGTTCTTAATTAATATAATCGTAATAGTTTTTTGCGCTATTGGTTTCTCTATAGCTACCACCAGATAGCGGCTCATCGATTCTAGGCCAGTGGTAGATAAGCTTTTAAGAATAATCATACATGCTAGCAATTTAGTAAGTTGCCCAACTTCGCTTGGCCGCCGATACCATTATCATCACCGAAATCTCTTTTTGTGTTTCATTATTGGGCTATCAATAGTTGATTATGCCCGTTAATTATCATGTGTATTTTCTTTCAAATGACTTTCCATTCGACTGTGATTTTTTCTAAAATAGAGTATAGGTGCCGTGACGTCAGAATCACTTCTAGAAAATACAAGTTCGGTTCTATCTAGATCTAAGTTTGATTAAATAAAAAAAACAAAAAACTATTGACAACGAACATGGTGGCAATCTTTCTATGTGACGTCACGGCGTCTCTACGCCATTTTTACCAATTTGTTGCATTATAACATTCTCTCTTGTTATATAATAATAAAAAAATGGGTAAAATTGGAAGGTGGGTTTCACAAAAAAATGAAATAAAACGAAAATGAGTTTAGAATTCGATAGATTTCAGGTTGTCAGCTCATCATCAGGAGTCAGAGAAAACATTTCATTTTTTTGTAAAACCCACCTCCCAATTTTACCCAATTTTTTATTATTATATAAAAATGTTTCACCTAGAACCAACATTTATCTCCTTATTCTCTCTTTTGGTGATTGATGATTGATTATATATGTATATTTCCATCTTTACATACCTACATCAAACGGAGGACAACCTTATTGATTTCTCATCAAAAATACACTTTTTATTTTCTATTATTTAATTTGTATTTCCTTGATAATTTTCTTTGATCAATATTGAAAATATTAGAATAATCTCAAATTAAATAATTCAACGGATATTTAGATTCCTGGAACAATCCTAAAACAGATGATCTCTCCGTCAACCATCAGAATAAATATTTGTGCCTACCCGATCGATATCATATATAAGATGGAATTCCTTTCAAAAATGTAATCTTGATCATTTCATACATATTATATCACAAAGTGCATCGATTATTAAAGACTGATCAGCTATTCTGTTTTGAATTGAATGAATATGGCTACTAAGTAAAATTCAACAAAGAGGCCTCTCATTCAGTATTAGGGATTAGTTCCGTTCTATATTAGACATGACATGTTTTTGGATTCAAAATTTATAAGTACAATTCAAACTTCATTTAATAAATATTTCACATGTATAAAATTTTATTTCGCTCATTTAACTTAAATTTGTTATGACATTAACCCTAAATGATTTCTCACCATCATGATCAATGAAAAACAGTGTTATGTTCAGAGCCGGCCGCCAAGAACTTGAATGGACCTGTTATATCCTATCGCCCCTCCACCTCTTATTAAATTTTTTTTTAAATACATTTTTTTCTATAAATATAACTATATTTATTACATTGTAGAAAATTTTTATTTTTTGAGCTCCTGGTCCTCTTCAGAGCTCGGCGATCCGACCCGAAATTTGATCCCAATCGAATTTTTATTTTGGCCCAATTAGCAATAAACTAAAGGTTAAAAATAAATAGAAATATGAAAAAATAGTCATATTTTATCATAATCACTATAAAATAAATAATATTTTTTTAATTTAAAGTGATAATAGTTTTTAAAACGATTTAATTAGCTAGCTTTCTTGTCTGTTTGTTCGGGTACGAATTTTGCAATCGATTTTAAATTCACTTCCTGATGAGCTAAAGACTTGAAACTTTGAACATAGCTCAGAACTGGGAAACAATGCAATATAAACTCGTCATTTTGACCCCAAAGGGGGTTTAGGGGGGCTCTAATGGAAGTTATGAAATAACTCCTAAACTATTAACTCCACGGCAAATTCTGTTATTAGCAAAGTTGTAGAGGATGTGATTTCTGACAACTTTTGTTTAAAGAAATTCCAAAAAAAAAACACAGCCAAAAGGGGAGGGTCAAAAAAATGAAAATTCTAGCACATGTGCCAAACCCAACCAAAATTTTTATACATAATATGTAGGCCCACAGAAGACTAGACCTGCAAAAACTAGCCGCCAAAAATGTGTGTGTGTAGGGGGGTCAAAAAATTAAGAGAAACGGAAATAAACCTCTGAAATTTGCCACATGTCTATGTCATAATCTCACGATTGCAAAATTGAACACACAAGACTGAAAAGCAGAAAATAATTATTTAATTTAAAAAAAATTTAATCTACAGGATTTTTTAAAAACGGACTAAGAAGTATAAAATAATTTCTTCTAGCCCCATACGGATGTAACATTTAAAATGAAAAATTTGGGGCGCATGCAATAGATAATAATAATAAGTAAGTAGTGTAGGGAGTAGCTGTCTTTAAGAAAATTCAAACAACAGTTCATATCATTTGCAGTGCAATAAAATTGTTAGTGACCTAGGTGAACTATTTATGCATCCATTATCTATTACAGTGGTTCTTAACCTTTTTTAAGCTTCGACACAAATTTAAGAAATATGTTCATATCGCGACCAAAAAAAATTCAATGTTTTTTTTTCATTTTCTTTTTTTAGAACATACTCTAAGCAATTTTCTTCAATTTTACAATGATGACCTTTTTTTAACTCAACATACTTTTATATATATATATATTTTTTAACAATTAAAAATAAACAAAGGGAGCTATCTCTATTCCGCAAAATGCGTCTATTACAAAATTAGGCCTTTTTTGTCCCCCCACCACCCTTCGTCACGCTGGTTCACATCATTTTATGGAACCCCCTAACAAATATAATCAGTCAGTAAAAGCTAGACCCTCCCCTAAAATAAAATAAAATAAGCAACAAGTTAAGAAAAAATTAAAAAATTAAATTGAAGAACTGCGAACGTCACGCGTTTTGTTGTTTTATCAGACCCTCCTCCCACCTTGTCACATATCATCACGCTTAGCAATCCCCCCCCTGTTTGCGAACGTATTTTATGAATGGCCCTAAAGGTACTTTTCGATCCAAGGAAAATGTAATGAAAGCAATGCGTGTTTAATTATTGTACTTTTAATAGAGTTGAACAAATTAATATATATTTTTAAATTTATATTATATTATTTGGTTAACGACTCTGCGCGACCCAAAGAATATGCTGAGCGACCTAATTTTGGGTCGCGTCCCATAGGTTAAGAACCACTGATCTATTGCATATGCCCCGTTTTCGTTTAAATATTACATCCTGTATCGGACTAGGAGAAATTATTTTTATACTTTTAGTCCGTTTTAAAAAGGTTGTAGATTACAATTTTTGTTTATTTAAATACTTTTTATCTATAGCCTTTTTCTGTGTTCCTTTTACTTATGACACCCCAAGCAGTCGCATAACAATTTCTGACACTTTCAATGCAACAACATTATAAATGAATTTTCAACAAATTAAAACTTTAGTATCCAAAGTCAATTAGATAATCGATTAATTTAAGATGAATATATCCCTTTGACATCTGTTGTAGAAGAAGCGTTCCTATTCTACCATAAGAAAAATCCACCCATTCCTGTTAATTAATGCCTCTCATTTTCACCACTGAACATGACATCTATTCGAGATAAATTAATGATAACATACAAATTAGCAAAAAATTTGAATTTCTTAACAAAAATATTTTGAAGCTATTTATTTTATGTTTTACGTTAAAATTTTAAGGTAAATTAATATAGAAAAAAATATTTTCTTCTTTTTAGTCGATTTCACTAGTGTAAAAAAATTTCAGAAAAATAAAAAAATTTGTTATTTTTGTTGTGCTAAACTCTTACTCAAGAATTTTAAAGATCCTTTATATGAAAAATTGTACCTATCTTTTGTTCTTTGAATTTCTATCTTAACAAGCAATTTATTAAATAATCGCTGGATTTAATTTTGTTTTTCTCCCACGAAAATTCTTCTTTGTCTTGGCATTAATACCAAGAGGATGAGGAGAAATTCACCAAGATGATGGATCCACAATCGTTCTATCCGTCAGCGAGTTCACTCTGCATATAAGATCTTGATAACTCGGAGTGAAACGACAGGTTGAATTCTGTGCGTTATGGAAGTGGAAGCCGTTCCCGCTCTTTTCTGGATAAAGAAAACAACGACCATTTCTTTAGTCAAAACTTTGCTGAAAAGTTAAATCTCTCAAATGTAGTAAAAGGTATAGTTGGCGAAAGCATAATTCTTCAAATATCCAACGAATAAAAAATATTTTTATTGTTCTTGAGAAAGTGAGGACTAATGAATAATTGCGTTGATTAGATTTTTCTCTTAATTGACTACTGACTGGTAATTTGTTAATTTTTCTAGTTAATATTTAATAACGGATATTTTTGGAGATTGTGATTAGGTATTTAATCATCATTTTTACATAGGTTAGAATATTCTCTAACAGCTTAAAGCTCAAATTAATAAAAATATATATTTTTTATTAGTTGAATAAAAAGATTTCACTATACATTTTTATTTGGTTACCCACATATACGTAATTTGTAGGCCACAGAATACTAGAAATGTAAAAACTCCTTCTTCTTCGAGTGCCATACTCCGAAACGGGTGTGGGCTCCTCTCCTCATATAAAACATGTAAAAACTAGCTACTCAAAATGTGTGTATGGGACCTAGCCACCCAAATGAGGAGAGGCTAAAAAATGAAAATTCTATTCCTTTTGAAAAACTAAACCAAATTTTGAATACACTATTTTTGGACCCTAAATAACTTCTAGAAATTCAACAAGCAACCAATCAAAATGTGTGCAGGCTCAAAAAAATTAATCCTCGCCCGGGTTCGGTTGATGATCAGAGTTAAGGAAGCGGAGAGTTCAGATGGCATGTATAGGGTTTGTGAGGTAAATGATGATCTGAGGTGGGTCAGAGAGTGAATAGGGTCAGTAAATGGAAGGGATTAGAGAAGAAGCAGAAATCACGCCTCGCCTTTGCTGCCTTCTCTAATCCTTCCATCCACCTGTTTATCATGCTCCCTGGTTTCCTCTCTGTCATTATTCACTCCACCAACCTATTCATGCCCTCTGAGACCCTCTCCTCTTCCCCTAACTTTGATCATCTTCCAGGACTCTTCTTAGAAGATAATCATCGACTTAGGTTTATTAATTCTAAGACTGCTCTGATGCAACTAGTCGTCTCCATTTGGTTCTATCATATGGCAATTAATTTCTCTAACACTTCCTTATCTCTTATCAAAGAATAAATGTTATTCATTGTCTAAGAAAAATATTCTAGCAAGTTCATTCCATTTCTTTCAGCTTCTCTCTTTTAAAATATCCCTTGGCAAATGGCTCTGTCTCAACATGAACACTATTATCTAGCAAATACTTGAAAAAGTTATTTTAACATAACTTCTTTATTTGTAATCCTTTTTATCATTTAATCTTCAACATTCTTTTATAAGTTATAACGTTATTAGTTATAAAATAAGATTTCAAAACCTCCATATTCTATTGTCGTTGTAATTTTGTTATTATTAATTATAAGGAAGTGATTTTTGAGGACATGCATTTTCTTCTTAATTTTAATGTTTAAAGAATGGCAACAAATATTACAAAGCTCTAAGCTGTAGGGAATATACAATAGATGTTTTTTAAAAGATTACTTTTTTTAAGAAATTCTTCTTCAGAGATTCCATCATCTTAAAAACACCAGTCCAGAATCTAAGAGCCTAAGAATCGTTTAGAATTATTAATTAGAAGTTATAGATCACAGGAGGAAAACCATTATTGCAAGAATTAGAAAAGTTGAAGAAGCATGACATATTATAGTTAGGGGTTCTACTAAAATCTGACCAACCCACGAGGGAAGGGTAGGCGGGAAATACCTGCCTCGCATGGAAATAAATAGATTTTCGAAATATGTTTATTATATATTTTTTTGAAAATATAAATAAATATATTAAAAATATAAAATTTTTGTGTTAAATTTATATAAAGCTTATACTAGAGCGACATAAAAATAATTATATTTTTAAGAATATATAGAAATATCATAAATTTTATGTAAATTTAACACAAAAATTTTATATTTTTAATATATTTTCAAAAAGATACTAACAACATATTTCGAAAATCTATTTATTTCCATACGGGTGGATTTAGCGTGACGTATTTTATGTATGGCCCTTATGATTTACAGTAATATAAAATGTCCTAGCCAGCCAAAGACGCTGTAGATTTGAGTCCTTGGGATGTCTTCTAAAAACTATGCATGTATGGGCAATGTTTGTTTGCTGCGAGAGTGTTTCGCGCAAACTAACATGACGTCAGTGGTTTTCTCATATGACGAATATGTTCATGATTCATTCTATTTCAACAATAAAATGTTTCATTTCATGTATTGACTAGTGAACCTTTAGGTAGCATAAAAAAGAACAGGCGATCTGGTGAGTATTAGAAAATAAAAATGCCGTCTCTGAGAGAAGCCGCTCATCATACTTCTAGTATCAATTATATTAAGTTTTTTCTTTAGATTTTTATGGCATCGAGTTCTTCTTGACTTTACGTATTATTTATATGAGAGCAAAAGGAAAAATACAAGTGGAGAGCGTTTTCCCAGAGGATGTCTCGGTTGGCTGAATAGACAAGCGTCGCAATATCGTCGAAATAGAAATAAAGAGGTTAGATATCCGCTTGTAAGTTTTGTATATCTATAAAAAGGGGTCAGCTAACAACGTTGATAGGCATTTTGATGTCATTGGAGAACATTTTGCTGTGTCGTAGTGGCAATGGGGGAAAATAAAAAGTACGTTAAATTTTGATGCTTTTCGAAGGGATGTCAAAGAGATGTGACGGAAAACATCTTCAGGATGCTGGGCTATTCAATCTCGAATGGTCGCGGCCTCCAGTAGTTGGCGGGATAAACGGAGAGTGTAGCCAGTCTAATTGCTGCTCTGAAATAATTTGCCAGCCTCGCAAAATGGAACCTTTTCCAAAAAGGATTTTGTCGATTAGAAATGCGTGAAGAAGTTCTTCGAGGGGGTAAAATATTTTTACTCAAAGATTGTTATCTTAATTTGTAAAATTTCGCGATATAGTGATTCTAAATTTAAACATATAGCCATACCATATAATTTAAATAAAAAAGGTGGTTGAGTGTTTCGAATGACATATAATTAAATTTCTTCAAAATTGAAACACTCAACCACCTTTATTTAAATTATATAATGACTTCATATGTTTAAATTTAGAACATATATGCGAAAATTTACAAATGGAAAATATTTTACGCGTTTACATATGTCAGAGAGGTTCGTATCCCGCAGGTGAGCCAGGTGGCCCGGATTGCTGTTACTGGCACTCGGGTTCGATTCCCGAGGGGGTGAAAAACAACCCCTCTGACATATAATTAAAAATATTCCACTCCATCAGGAATTAATAGATGACAACATCTTTGATCTATGATTTTCTAGTAACTCTGCTTTAGTCTCGTCAATACAAAACTTTTCAATTGGATTAATCACGGTTTTAAAGAAGAGTAGGCGAAGTATTTTGGTGCGTACACCAAATGATTTTTTTTTCAGTTAAAACTCGGCATAAGTATCGAAATCCTGAAAGTCGCTTTCTGATTCTTCCTTCCCGTTTGAATCTTGGATCGTACTCGCCAATCCTCCTGTAGTCCTCACCCAGGGTGGCAGGTACGATCAAGACAGAGAAGGAAAGGACTTTCGAGACAAACTAACGCTGCCGAGTTTTGACTGGCAATTGGCCACTTAATACTCGCCTGTCTTCTTTAAAACCGTAATTATCCAATTGAAAAAGTCTTACATTGACAGCGTACAGAAAGACGTTGATCAAGCTATTGTCTCTGACAATTCCGGTAGTGGAATATTTTTGATTATATAGATCAGAGGGGCCGCCCCCCGGGAATCGAGGTTCCGAGTGCCAGCAACAGCATTCCGGCCACTTGAAGCTACCTGCGGGATACGAACCTTCCTGACATATGTGCAAAACGCGTAAAATATTTATCTCAAAGATTGGTATATTAATTTGTAAAATTTCGCGATATAGTGATTCTAAATTTAAACATATAGTACATGCCATATAATTTAAATAAGGTGGTTGAGTGTTTCGAATTTTGAAGAAATTTAATTATATGTCCTTCGAAACACTCCAACCACCTGCCTATTTAAATTATATGGCATGTAGTCATATATGTTTAAATTTAGAATCACTATATCGCGAAAATTTTACAAATTAAGATAACAATCTTTGAGTAAAATAATATTTACGCGTCTGCATATGTCAGAGAGGTTCGTATCCCGCAGGTGAGCCAGGTGGCCCGGATTGCTGTTACTGGCACTCGGGTTCGATTCCCGAGGGGTGAAAAACAACCCCTCTGACATATAATTAAAAATATTCCACTCCATCGGAATTAATAGATGACACCATCTTTGATCTATGATTTTCTAGTAAATTTGAATCTATTACCATCGGCAAATTAATATCTTTCATATTAAATTAGGAAAAGTCATTCCATTGCCCTTCGAATTTTGAATTTCTTCAAAATTCGAAACACTTCAACCACCTTTATTTAAATTATATGGCATGGCTATATGTTTAAATTTAGAATCACTATATCGCGAAATTTTACAAATTAAGATAACAATCTTTGAGTAAAATATTTTACGCGTTTGCATATGTCAGAGAGGTTCGTATCCCGCAGGTGAGCCAGGTGGCCCGGATTGCTGTTACTGGCACTCGGGTTCGATTCCCGAGGGGGTGAAAAACAACCCCTCTGACATATAATTAAAAATATTCCACTCCATCGGAATTAATAGATGACACCATCTTTGATCTATGATTTTCTAGTAAATTTGAATCTATTACCATCGGCAAATTAATACTCTTCTCATACTAGCAGAGTTGTTGATTCATAAAGAGAAACAAATATGTTGTCCTCTGTTTGATGCAAATAAACCTACACACATATATATCGAAATTATGTATCTGTATATATATTATTTATTATTTTGATTATTTTATGTCCATCGATTAAATTAATAAGTTGTTGTAGGGAAATGGACAATCAGCTTATGCAAATAATTTATTATTTTGCCAACGTTTCGTCAACTTTGTTGACTTCTTCAGTGTCAATCAAATTAACTTCTTTGCATTATTTGTCATTCTATTAATATTCATTCTTAACAGCAAACACACAGGGCCAGACATCGAAATTATTTTCAATCTGTTCGATGATCTGGCCTTATGTGTTTGCTAATAATGAATATTAATAGAATGACAAATATGCAAAGAAGTTAATTTGTTTGAGTCCTGAGGAAGTCAACAAAGTTGACGAAACGTTGACAAAAATAAAAATTATTTGCATAAGCTATTGTCCTTTATGTCCCTACAACAACTTATTATATTATTTATTTGTTTGAGACTATAGTTTCGGAGGCTTGGCCTTCATCATTAGTCTTTTTTATTTATAAATATTATTTTTCATGGGGTCAATATCTTTTTTATATATTTTTGAAAATATATTAAAATTATAAAATTTTAGTGTTAAATTTATATAAAGTTTATGTTTTCTATATATTCTTAAAATATAAACTATTTTTATGTAGCTCTAGTATAAATTTTATATAAATTTAACACAAAAATTTTATATTTTGATTCCCTCAGGACTCAAACAAATTAACTTCTTTGCATATTTGTCATTCTATTAATATTCATTATTAGCAAAACACATAAGGCCAGACATCGAACAGATTGAAAATAATTTCGATGTCTGGCCTTGTGTGTTTGCTGCTAAGAATGAATATTAATAGAATGACAAATATGCAAAGAAGTTAATTTGTTTGAGTCCTGAGGAAGTCAACAAAGTTGACGAAACGTTGACAAAAATAAAAATTATTTGCATAAGCTATTGTCCTTATGTCCCTACAACAACTTATTATATTATTTATTTGTTTGAGACTATAGTTTCGAAGGCTTGGCCTTCATCATTAGTCTTTTTTATTTATAAATATTATTTTTCATGGGGTCAATATCTTTTATATATTTTTGAAAATATATTAAAATTATAAAATTTTAGTGTTAAATTTATATAAAGTTTATGTTTTCTATATATTCTTAAAATATAAACTATTTTTATGTAGCTCTAGTATAAATTTTATATAAATTTAACACAAAAATTTTATATTTTTAATATATTTTCAAAAAATATATAAAAAACATATTTCGAAAATCTATTTATTTCCATACGGGATGGATATAGACTTCATGAAAAATAATATTTATAATTAAAAAAGACTGATGATGAAGGCCAAGTCTTCGAAACTATAGTCTCAAACAAATAAATAATATATATATAATTTCGATATAAATGTGTGTATGTTTATTTGCATCAAGCAAAGGACAACCTCTTTGTTTCTCTTTATGTATCATAAATAATCCTTGTCTCATAACAATTTCTCACTAAGCTTTTTACGAATTTATTTCAAAAGTAAAAGAGAACTCTATCTGTTTTGCTACAATGTCTGTCGGAGTATTGTAGCTCGTAAACTAAATATGATACTAACTTAAAATTTACAAGTTATATTTATTAATTTTTCCTGAAATCAAAAATCTCATCAAAAAATGATTATAACATATTTTGGGGGAGGGTTTTATACAGGATCAAAATATATATTTTTTAAAATGGAGTGTAAGTAGCTCTTTATAGAACTCTTTAAGAAGAAAGAATAATTAGGATATATATATCTTTTTTAATTTATGTACCGGATTATTGAATTCGAGAATTCCTGGAGCGATGGGTCATTCAAATACATATATATTTTAGGCTACCTACTCGCATAAACTTTTCTCAAGGGATTAGTACGCTCGGGGGTTAAATGATTGAGGACAGACACGACCTTACAAAAAAAAACATATTCCGAACCTCTAAACAGGAATGAAGCTATAATATTACTAATAAAGAGATTGTCCTCTGCTTGGTGCAAATAAACATACACATATATATGTATATACATTATTTATTTGTTTGAGACTATAGTTTCGAAGGCTTGGATTTGTTTCTTTTTTATTAACCTGCTTCAAAAAGGAGGAGGTTCTCTGTTCGACTCGAACTTTTTTTTTTTTTTTATCTCTATATTACCTCATATCTCCGCCAATTGTGAACCGATTTTGAAATTTTTTTGCATTGGGTTCAGTCTAGCTTCCGATTGGTCTCGTTTTTTTCATTGGTATTAGACCTTTTTTGTTAGGTTTGTTCAGGCCTAACTTCTTTGTTTATAAACCGATTTCGAAGATTCTTTTTTTATTGGAAAGGGGTATCTTTGGGATGGTGCCATATTAATTTGGTCAAGTTCTGATGATATGATCACTATTAATAACATCACTAAAAGAGAAAAAAATAAAAATAATTTTTAAAAAAATAAATAAAAAAACCGACTTCAAAAAAATTAAATGCAACAAATAAAATACACTAAAAGGTATAAAATAATTATTTTTTATTTAGTTGCAACTAAACGACGAAATATTAACATGAAATTGCTTTTTTTGAAGTCGGTGCCAAAACAAACTATACCTATAAGCGAGCGCTTATTACCCGCCAAACGTACTAAGTAAGATCCGTCGAGTGCGATTCATAAAATAAGGTAGTAGTGTTTGGCACCGACTTAAAAAAGTAATTTCATCTTAATATTTCGTAGTTTAGTTGTAACTAAATAAGATAATAATTATTTTATACCTCCTTTTTTAGTGTATTTTATTTGTTGCATTTTTAATTTTTTTGAAGTCGGTTTTTATTATTTTCTTAAAAAATTATGAGATAAACAACTCTGCTACTCTCCCGGCAAAATATAAGCTTTTCAATTATAATATTACTGATGAAATTATTTAAAATTTATACAACCATGAGTATTAATCTTCTAATTTTTGTTTTATTGACTGAACAGCTGCGGCAAACTAATAGATGCGCACAGGCCCTGCCTATCAACCGATTCACTCTTTTAAGAGGAAATCAATGAGGGCGTCCTCTGCTTGATATAAATATATACTTATATATATGTTCTTATATACGACATTCTCATATTGATTTCCGCTTAAAATCAACAACTCTACTACTCTAGGCAGAAAAATCTTTTGAAATTTACGTTTTTTTCGTTGCAATATAAGTTTTGGCTTTCAACCTAGAAATAGTCGAATTTTCCCATCGTCTCGTTCCATCTTGTTTTTTCAAACACGAGAATAAATTCAGCGAAAAAACAAAACAAAAAACTTTTGCTTTTTATATCGAACGTTTCAAAGCGGTTTGATAATGAGTTTTTTAAGAAGCCATTCTTAACCGTAGCGATTAAGAGGAAGGCTTTTAGGGGATGAATAATATAAGAACTCTGACAAAAAATAATGCGACAAATTTGAACCATGTACTTATGTTTAGGTAAAATAAATTATTCGATGAAGGCATATAATTTGAAAGGTAACAATGCGAGAAGAACC
>JALMQS010000127.1:4602071-4643919 GCA_024734495.1 Forficula auricularia
ATATATATATATATATTAAAATTAGGAATTTTTTGTTTGTTTTTAATTAACAGGTGTCTAAATCATAACAAAACAGATGTGTTTACAAATAAAGTGGTTGAAGTGGCTTTTTAATATAACTTGGAAACAAATCTTATTTAATTTTATGTTTTTAACTCAGATCCTATACGATTATTTTTTTTTTATTATTATTTTCCTATTTATTTTTTTATAATGTTTATCAATATGAACGAATGTGTGTAAATTGGTGTACGAGTAAACAAATATACACATAATATGTAGACCATTAGAAAGCTAGAAATGCAAAAACTGGGTGCCGGGTGAGGTGGATGTGGGGGTGCAGGAGGTGGGGGATCCTGGGGTGGGAGGCGCTGTTGGAGTGAGGTGGGGCGGAGTGGGGGTGTAGTGGTGGGGGCAAGGTGTGTGGTTTCGGGAAGGGGGGGGGGTCAGGGGTTACCGTGCATCGCTCGGTGGCTCCAGGTACTAGATTATTAATAAGAATTTTTTTTCAATTAATCTAAAATAAATCTTTGAGAACGCGGTGTTGGTTTATGGTGAAACATTATTTAAATTCTCTTTGAAAATCATAAGATGATATCATTTATTAAATCCAATGGAATGAACTATTTTTAATTAATGTCAGAAGGGTTGTTTTTCACCCCCTCGGGAATCGAACCCGAGTGCCAGTAACAGCAATCCGGGCAATCTGGTTCACTTGTGAGATGCGAATCTCTCTGACATATGTATTATTGATGACATATTTAAATTATATTAGGTGGTGTTTCACAAAGAGTGAAACACCACCAACTCCAACCTAATATAATTTAATCTAAAATACTTTTCCTTGATTAATTACTTTTTTCTTGTATATAATTTTCGACTATAGTAATGTAAATTTAATTATTTATCCATTTTCTTAATTAATTGCTCATTTAATGACTCTCCGCGTGTCATTCAATTATTCTCATTGTCTCTTTCTATCTTCAGTCAATAAATATATACATTTCTATACTTGAAATTATTTATCGTTCACTTCCCCCTTCCCTATTTGGTTAAATAACAGATTTCGATCCATCGCCACCCCTACATATAACATCTCATATTACTTCATTTAATTAGTTTTTTGTTCAGAAGAAATTGGTTTTTATTAACTATGTTTTCTTTATTTAGAATCCAAACATGCCTTTGTTATTAACTAAATTGTCATTTGCTCAAAATAGATTGTTTTTGGTAATTATCAGTTAGAGTTTCAGAATCCTATTATCAAAATTATTCGCCTGTTTTACCTAATTTTAAAACTAATTTATGAGGATGCTTTGATCTGTGATAAGGCCTCCTTCTCATTTTTCGCGCTAGGCCACACAGGTGTAAATTGTAATTTAATCAAGTGTTCAATTAAGTATACGTGGTATTAGTTCCTGGTTATGGAACTGTTTTAAAATTTTGATGGGTATAGTAGAATCAATCTAGCCAGCCAGCACATTTCCCTATATCCAGACAATACCTAAACCTGTTTAGCCAAACCAACTTTTGATAATCAACAATACTTAGAGACAACTGATGAGGTGTTATTAGATTTACTAAATGACTTTGATTAGTATCAACTATTCTAAAATATATAATCTATTTAATATGGAGTCTGAAAATTCATCAACAATTCCAAAAGTGATTTCCTGTATTCGAAAAACTATTACCTAATATTAATATTTTAATTAAGCTAAGGTTATTCTGATGTGAACATCTTCCGAATCAACAAATCGACGACCAAAATCCTAAAATATCAGACCATCATTCGACCACATTTCAGATCATTAATGAAATAATTTAATTTTTATTTTTTGACCTCGAATACTAGTCTATTTAGTCAGATCTTAAATACAGTAAACTCCCGATTATCCGTGTGCGGGTTATCCGTGCATGAATTTAATTAAAAAAAATAATTATTCGAGTATAACGACATAATAGCTCTTAGAAAAATTCGAACTGATATTAAAAAATCATTAAAAGATTTCTCCAAAAAACCAAAATTACAGATTTTCTAAATAATAATGAGCATTAAACATGTTAATGTCTGCCTTCGAAATATATAATATGTTGTATTTTAGAAATAGATAAATAATTATAGTTCTGATTATCCGTGTTTTCCGATTATATCCTCTTCCCACCATTATCCAGGATAATCAGGAGTTTACTGTATTAGCAAATTAAAAGTGCTTATATAAATAATGACGTGCTATCTTTTCAAAGGAGATACGATAAAGAGAATATTTACTTGAGGATAACTGAGTTTCAACTTGACAAGGTTGGCGAAAGTTTCAGAGGAAGAATACTCAATTAAACAATCAACACTTTGTTCATCAATCCAATCGCTTTTTAAAGAGCAAACAAAATTCTGATCATTTTTCATTTATCCGTTGCACTGGAGCAACGAATGGTTGCTGAGCATTTTCCGGCTTCTTTTTTTTCGTTATGGACATCGTTTATCGACGCTAACCAAAGTTCATGAGCTTTATATATCTACTTGTAAAAGTTGATAAGAAATGTGCCGGGATTTGTTGCTGACACTAATCTCTATATCAGATGGTCGATTTCTGCCTATGATATGTCTCACGACTGCTAGTACCACCTTGACCGGCCTTAAGCCATTTTGGCACAGGCTGGTACTCGATCAGATAGATCAGATGTGAAGAAGACCACAAAAAGCCCAGAACTAGCCTACTTATCCCGATCTCCTTTGGCTATTTTATTGCTCACTATTAAATTGTTATTTCTTGTTAAAAAGTTTCTCTCTACTATTCCATCACTTCAAAACCGATAAAAAAATAAACTGTAACGAATCGTTGATAGACTTTATCCGAAGTCATTTGAAATATTAATATGTTTATTCCTTTATTAGTAATCAGATATCACTGGCTATTTGAAGTACATGTTGACTTAAAATCAAAAATAACGATCGATTCTTATCTAATACTAGAGGAATAACCTTATTACATTACATGTTTGATGTACATATATTAAACCGATCAAATGAATAAATAAAAATTTCCTCTAACCTTTTGACTTACACGGGCCACATTTGAAGAAAAAAAAATTGTCTCTGGCCGCGGATAAAATATTATAATTCTTTTGATATTTATTATTCAAAAAAGATAGTTAAAAATGTAGAAATAAGAACTTTATTATTTTTTTTAGCTCATAATGAGCTTCTAATTTTACTTTTCGTAAATTTTATACTTGAAAATAGCTTCTCGTATATGTAAATAGATACCTTCATACTTACAAAAAGTGATATTATGTATTAGGATTTGTAATATTTTTTCCTGACTAGATAATTAATATAAAATTCTAATTAAGAGACAATATTCAATTTTTCTTTCTGATCGGTATCTAATTGTTGTTCTAGAACATTCAATCAGAAAGTTTTCAAATAGAAAATTTAATTCTAAAGATAAAAATAATTTTTAAGAAAAAAATAAAACAGACTTCAAAAAAATTAAATGCAACAAATAAAATACACTGAAAGGTATAAAATAATTATTATCTTATTTAGTTACAACTAAACTACGAAATATTAAGATGAAATTACTTTTTGAAGTTGGTGCCAAACAAACTATACCTATAAGCGAGCGTACCCGCCAAACATACTAAGTAAGATTCGTCGAGTGCGATTCATAAAAGGTATATGTTTGGCACCGACTTCAAAAAGTAATTTCATGTTAATATTTCGTCGTTTAGTTGTAACTAAATAAGATAATAATTATTTTAACCTTTTAGTGTATTTTATTTGTTGCATTTAATTTTTTTGAAGTCGGTTTTATTTTTTTCTTAAAAATTATTTTTATTTTTCTCTTTTTAGTGATGTTATTAATAGTGATCATATTATCAGAACTTGACCAATTACCATTCCTAAGATACCCCCTTTCCAATAAAAAAAGAATCATCGAAATCGGTTAATAAACAAAGAAGTTAGGCCTGAACAAACCTAACAAAAAAGGTCTAACACCTATGAAAAAAATGGGACCAATCGGAAGGTAGACTGAACCCAACGAAAAAAAAAATTCAAAATCTGTTCACAATTGGAGGAGATATGAGGTAACATAGGCACAAAAAAAACCAGTCGAATAGAGAACCTTCTCCTTTTTTGAAGTCGGTTAAAAATGGAGTCAAAAATAGACCAAAATTATGATTATTATTTCCGAAATGTTGAAATCTAGTTCCAGATTCGAAATTTAAAATTACCACTTTTATTTTTCGAAAACTTCACAGTAGATTTTCAGATTTCTTATTTTAAAGAAAAAAAAATCATCAGGCCAAATGTTTGTGTGTTTTCCAGTATGTACATATAAAATAAATCTCAATAAGAATTTTATGACTTTATATTGGGCCACGGGCTGGACAGCCCTGGTTTAAATCGAATGGGATTAAAGAAGGATATGAGGAATGATAATTTATTTTTTAAAAAAGTCACGGATATAATAATCCCTGACTATCCATTATTTATCTATTGACATGTAAGAACGTGCAAAGATCTAAAAGACAAGTCCTGACAAGTTTTACTCCAGGAAAGAAATTATCAATTAATTGTGATTGTTCTAGAAAACCCCAATTCCTTGTCTCCTTGTATACTAGAATGTAAACTATGTAGACTTGGCTAGTGTCGTAACATAGAAATTATTTTTATTATTTTATGATGGGCCACACTCATTGCAGTGCTGGACCGCATGCGGTCGGTGGACCACTGGCTGGAGAGCCCTGCTAGTTTACAATATACTTTTACTAATAACTTTATATAACCTTTTTTGTGGTCCTCAAGGTACTTAATTAGAATATTAAATTTTATAAATATTGTTTAAGCCATTTTCAAGTTATTTAGAAAAATTAAAAATGTACTGAAATAAATTACTAATGTTTAATGGCCGATATGTACCAAAATCTAATCAAACCTACATTTTGTTAAAGCAATGGTAGGTTTTCAATTTAATTTCAATCGGTTGAACGGTGTGGAAAAATCGTCGATGAAAAAAAAGGAACCTATTCAACCATCCATGCCCATGGACTAAATGAAAGAATCTCACTTTTCGGCCTCTGGTCGAGACCCCATGTAATTTTTGGCAAAACCGTCACATGCTAAAATCAAACCTGATTGAATGCTACAATTTGTGATTTTGTTTGAGACCATGGGTTCCGTAGTATTTACCTGAGGAACATTTGAAGTCGCGCTTGGCGCGAGGCCGATCCTAATAGCTTTACTCGTGCTTTGCATCGGATAAAGTAAAGAACAATATCACATTAATCAAATGCAACTGATGCACCAAATCAGCAAAACTCGAATAAACTCTACCTTTTCTATTCTTTACCTATTTAAAGCTTATGTAAAAATTATTCTTTCATACATACTCGCACTTGATGGCTTCCATGCAATAAAGCTCTGGAGCATTTCGCGACTGAACTCGCCTAGCTCTTACGCAGCTTTCATTCTTCTGCGCGCAAAATGTTGCCTAAATACAGGCGCACCAACGTCATAAATCAAGTTCAAATTCAGACTACATTTTGAGGATTTTAATTAGTACAGTTATTTATTTATATTGTATAATTCAATATTTTTCTCATAGGTGTAAACAAATTGATTTAGTTAAAAAGCTCTAAATGAAAAAATAATTCAAATTCGATTTCGGACAAGAGCTACAATGTTCAATTATTTTTCCACTCGTGATTATAAAAGATAAAAGAATTGACTATTAGCTGATAAAATGAAATTAAAAATTATTACTTTATGCGGACAAATGGGTGAAGTTCTCCAGGCGGCCGAAATAATGAATTTTACAAAAATTCACTCAAAAACCTTAATATTTTTCTTATTCGTATTAACTATTGTTTATGTTGTAGAATTTCAAAGAAGCCTTCAAAGTTAAGCTATTTCGTTATTAGGTATGTACACCTATAGTCAGCCTCTTTTACTGAAATGAGGAACCGGAAACGACCAGCCAGTCGCCAAAGAGTCCACGATTACATTTTTCCGATAGATACTATCATGGTGTTTGTTCAGTGGAGCTGAAATCAATTATCCCCCCTAAAGCCCTCTTTGCGAGAATCACGCGGTTTTCGAACGCTCAATACCCCTTCGCTGTCAAATTGGATAACAATCGAACCTGCGCTTTCGCCAACTCTTTTATCCCTATGACCTCCGGAGACTGGAACTCGGTTCCAGCTACCGTCTTCCCAGCGACTTTTAACCTTCAGCTGTTTAATACTCGCACCTGCAAAATCCTTAGACTCCTATCTAGCCCATAAAATCTCATCTTCTTCTTCTTTTCGAGATGGAGGGGCCAACTCAAGCCTTCAGGCGATGCACCTTATTCTCTCATCAATTTCATAAAAAAAAATTCCGGAGCTTAAATGAATTCTTATACTCTAATAAACTCAGATAAGATATAAGTATCTGTAGTCGTTTCGGCCCGAGCTATTCAACAACCTTTGTAAACGAACTACGAAAAAAAGTACATCCACAAGCACTAAATAAAAAAATCACACTTTTTGGCCTCTGGACGAGGCCCCGTGTAATTTCTGACAAAACCATCACTTATTAAAATTTAATATCATTAAATTCTACAATTTATGACTTTGTTTGAGACCATGGGTTCTGTAGTCCTTATCTGAGGCGCCAAGCGCGATTCCAAAACTTTGTCCGCTTCGCATTGGATAAAGTAATAATAATCAACTGGGTGACTGAAAATTAGCGACTATCCTCTATCTCATTATTCGTCTCAAACCGTCTTTAGGTCCTTTTTAGATTTCTTTAATATAATTTTTTTTTCTTTTCTCCCTCTTCTCACTTAATGCAAGAGATTTATGCCTCGCCCTGAACTCTGTCTATAAATACAAAGCTCTCGCACTGTTTCCTAGATCTTGTCTAATCCTTTGAAGCTTCTTCTACTGCCAGGCAATCAATTTAATATTGGAGTGCTTAGGAGTTAAGCTTTTAATCCTGGAAAATAATACTCCCTACAATGAAAAGCAATTATAACAAATATTTGCACTCCAAAAAACATATATATATTAAGGATTAATCACGTAAAATAAAAACAGGTATAAACATGCTCCGAAATAAACAACAGTAAAAAGACTTGCTTGTGTCTGGGTAACGAACTGTTGTAAATTTTACAAGACAACATCGAGTAGATCAATTAAATTAGAAACGAACTATGAACTAGCTTTGTTGATTTGTTCATACGTATGATTCCCAAGATTTGTAATTGTTTTCATAAGTTTATCAAACCTAAATTTTTTCTTAAAGTACTCTTTGTAGATAGGACGCGATTAAAAAACCCAACATTCCTTCCCCAACGGATAGAAATAATTTAACTCATTCATAAATTCGTTCATTCTTTTTGGTCTATGACTGGAATTTCCTCTCATTTTCTATCTTCCCGAAGTCTCACAACCTTCAATCATACGAAAGCCAAGGGCACAAACAACGCCTTCAACCTAATCCCGGGCATTTTCTTCCTTTCAGAAATGCCGGGGTCTGAGGTTTGATTTTTTCTTCATTCAACAAAAAAAGCTATTCAGATACAAGCATATTTGATTTGGTCAGCCTCACTTAAGAAGGTCCTTTCGCTCCAGTTGAGTCAAAAGAAGTGCAGTATCTAATATTTAATAAAATAAGGTAAAATACAAATAAAAAAATAATAGAATTAAAAAATAAATAGTATGAAAGCCGTAAATGTTTGAAATAAAATCAATTATAAAAAAAATAATTCAAAACAAAAGTTAGTTTGATTTATTCAAATCAGCTGATAATAAGTCTTGTATGATTTGGCAATGCGTTGTATTAATACTGTTTATGTTTAGATCCATAATCCTATATATTTATGTGATTTTTTAAAGTAAATTTCTCAGTAAATTCCTCGGTCAATGATTTATTTTATTGTAAAAAAAAGAAATCTGCATGTTTCATAAAGCTAATTTTTAGTTATTTTTAACTTTATCAATTCAACTAATAGTAGTATAATTTAAGAAAAAGTGTCAAGACCTTAATTTTCCATGACTCTAAGAAAATGTTTACATTTAAAAAAAAAAAAATTTCAAAAATTTGCTCGCTTATGTGTGATTTAAACTTCACCAAAGCAGAGATAGAGACTTAAACTATTATAAAAAATTAAGTTATAGTTATAATCTAATATTTCTTATTTAACATTGGTGGCGAAAGTACCTCCCTAACAATGTAACACACTGTTTCTTTTGCTTTAATAAAATAATCTTAGCATTTATATTATTATTATTACTACTGCTACTCATTTTTTTTTTTTATGTTACACTTTGATGTTTAAAATTTAGTTGTCCGACAGAAGATTTCTAAGTCTCTGAAAAATGTGGAACCATTTATGTTTATAAGTGGTCCAGACTAAATCGTTTTGATGCGTACAACGCATACTTGATGTTATTGTTTTCTATTTTTTGTATTTATATTTATATGTTGATGTTGTTGTTAAATAAATGTTTTAAATGAGATTACGAGTTCTTAATTAATATAATCGTAATATTGGCGCCCGAACAATGTGAAAATGATAAAAAAATCTAGTAGACCAGTGGCGAAGAGGAATAAGAAAAATGATTTTTCGAATATGGAAACGAGGGAGGAGATATCGAAGATCAAGGATGATATAAAACAAGGTGAGCATAGAGTAATGGATTTGGGAGAGGAGGTGAATAAATTATAAAATAATTTTGAAGAAATAATAAAGAAATTAAAGGATGATTTGGAAGAGGAAAGAAACAAGAGGATAGAATTGGAAGAAATGATAAAAAGGGAGAAAAATCCGGAAAAGGCTAGTGATTTCGAGATTAATAGGAATATTCAATTAGCAGACGTGGGAAAATTCCTTCCGGTGTTTAGAGCTCTCCCAGAGGAAGATCCGAATTTATTTTTAAAAAAGGTCGAGAATACTCTATTAAAATATAAAGTACCGGAAGATGTTTGGCTCATGGTGGTTTCGGATCAGTTGTTAGATAAGGCCAAGACATGGTGGCGGGTGGTGAATCAATTTCCCGAGTTGGATTGGAAAGATTTTAAAATGAAATTTCTCCGAGAATACGATAGTTTAATCGTAGTCTCAAAGTTAAAGGTTATGTTTTATGAGGAGAAACAGAGAAGGGACGAACCTATAAGGTTATTTATTGAGAATAAGATGGCTTTATATAAGAGAGTTTTTCCGGACGAAGATGCTGGTTCAATCCTGCAAGTTTTAGTGGAGATGATTACTCCACGTATTAGATCGTCCATTAGGGGAATGAAATTCACTGATATTGAAGTGTTTATGCAGACGGTAGAAGAAATAGAAAAGGATTTAAAGGATGTTGATAAAGAAGAGAAGACGAGTCCCACTCAGGATAGAAGTTACATTCAGGATAGACGTTTTTGTGGATTCTGTAGGCGGGAAGGACATGGGGAAGAGACTTGCTTCAAGATGGGAAACGAGTGGAGGGCCAAGGAAAAAGGGAGTTCCTTGTTCAAAAGCCAGTAGAATTCCCTAAGAAAGTAAGAATAGAAAGTGAGATCTCTAGTCATATTAGTAATTCGAAAGTAAGGAAGAAGATATTAAGATTGGCACCATATTTTATTTTAATTAACGAAGTGTTGTATAGATTGGACTGGGATAAGAATGGAGAGGAAGCTTATAGATTGGTAGTGACTCAAGAGGATGGAGCAAAAATTATTGAAAATAGTCACGAAAGGGGAAGGTTAGTTAAATATCATTCGAGTTATTTTAAACCTAGGAAGAAAGAAGAATGATCCTGTGAGAAGCTGCGTTCGTGTTCTAAGGAGGGCAGAATTGATGCGTACAACGCATACTTGATGTTATTGTTATTGTTTTCTATTTTTTGTATTTATATTTATATGTTGATGTTGTTGTTAAATAAATGTTTTAAATGAGATTACGAGTTCTTAATTAATATAATCGTAATAGTTTTTTGCGCTATTGGTTTCTCTATAGCTACCACCAGATAGCGGCTCATCGATTCTAGGCCAGTGGTAGATAAGCTTTTAAGAATAATCATACATGCTAGCAATTTAGTAAGTTGCCCAACTTCGCTTGGCCGCCGATACCATTATCATCACCGAAATCTCTTTTTGTGTTTCATTATTGGGCTATCAATAGTTGATTATGCCCGTTAATTATCATGTGTATTTTCTTTCAAATGACTTTCCATTCGACTGTGATTTTTTCTAAAATAGAGTATAGGTGCCGTGACGTCAGAATCACTTCTAGAAAATACAAGTTCGGTTCTATCTAGATCTAAGTTTGATTAAATAAAAAAAACAAAAAACTATTGACAACGAACATGGTGGCAATCTTTCTATGTGACGTCACGGCGTCTCTACGCCATTTTTACCAATTTGTTGCATTATAACATTCTCTCTTGTTATATAATAATAAAAAAATGGGTAAAATTGGAAGGTGGGTTTCACAAAAAAATGAAATAAAACGAAAATGAGTTTAGAATTCGATAGATTTCAGGTTGTCAGCTCATCATCAGGAGTCAGAGAAAACATTTCATTTTTTTGTAAAACCCACCTCCCAATTTTACCCAATTTTTTATTATTATATAAAAATGTTTCACCTAGAACCAACATTTATCTCCTTATTCTCTCTTTTTGGTGATTGATGATTGATTATATATGTATATTTCCATCTTTACATACCTACATCAAACGGAGGACAACCTTATTGATTTCTCATCAAAAATACACTTTTTATTTTCTATTATTTAATTTGTATTTCCTTGATAATTTTCTTTGATCAATATTGAAAATATTAGAATAATCTCAAATTAAATAATTCAACGGATATTTAGATTCCTGGAACAATCCTAAAACAGATGATCTCCCCGTCAACCATCAGAATAAATATTTGTGCCTACCCGATCGATATCATATATAAGATGGAATTGCTTTCAAAAATGTAATCTTGATCATTTCATACATATTATATCACAAAGTGCATCGATTATTAAAGACTGATCAGCTATTCTGTTTTGAATTGAATGAATATGGCTACTAAGTAAAATTCAACAAAGAGGCCTCTCATTCAGTATTAGGGATTAGTTCCGTTCTATATTAGACATGACATGTTTTTGGATTCAAAATTTATAAGTACAATTCAAACTTCATTTAATAAATATTTCACATGTATAAAATTTTATTTCGCTCATTTAACTTAAATTTGTTATGACATTAACCCTAAATGATTTCTCACCATCATGATCAATGAAAAACAGTGTTATGTTCAGAGCCGGCCGCCAAGAACTTGAATGGACCTGTTATATCCTATCGCCCCCTCCACCTCTTATTAAATTTTTTTTTAAATACATTTTTTTCTATAAATATAACTATATTTATTACATTGTAGAAAATTTTTATTTTTTGAGCTCCTGGTCCTCTTCAGAGCTCGGCGATCCGACCCGAAATTTGATCCCAATCGAATTTTTATTTTGGCCCAATTAGCAATAAACTAAAGGTTAAAAATAAATAGAAATATGAAAAAATAGTCATATTTTATCATAATCACTATAAAATAAATAATATTTTTTTTTAATTTAAAGTGATAATAGTTTTTAAAACGATTTAATTAGCTAGCTTTCTTGTCTGTTTGTTCGGGTGGAATTTTGCAATCGATTTTAAATTCACTTCCCGATGAGCTAAAGACTTGAAACTTTGAACATAGCTCAGAACTGGGAAACAATGCAATATAAACTCGTCATTTTGACCCCAAAGGGGTTTGGGGGGCTCTAATGGAAGTTGTGAAATAACTCTAAACTATTAACTCCGGCAAATTCTGTTATTAGCAAAGTTGTAGAGGATGTGATTTCTGACAACTTTTGTTTAAAGAAATTCCAAAAAAAAAAAAAAAACACAGCCAAAAGGGGAGGTCAAAAAAATGAAAATTCTAGCACATGTGCCAAACTAACCAAAATTTTTATACATAATATAATAGGCCCACAGAAAGACTAGACCTGCAAAAACTAGCCGCCAAAAATGTGTGTGTGTAGGGGGTCAAAAAATTAAGAGAAACGGAAATAAACCTCTGAAATTTGCCACATGTCTATGTCATAATCTCACGATTGCAAAATTGAACACACAAGACTGAAAAGCAGAAAATAATTATTTAATTTAAAAAAATTTAATCTACAGATTTTTTAAAACGGACTAAAGTATAAAATAATTTCTTCTAGCCCCATACGGATGTAACATTTAAAATGAAAAATTTGGGGCGCATGCAATAGATAATAATAATAAGTAAGTAGTGTAGGGAGTAGCTGTCTTTAAGAAAATTCAAACAACAGTTCATATCATTTGCAGTGCAATAAAATTGTTAGTGACCTAGGTGAACTATTTATGCATCCATTATCTATTACAGTGGTTCTTAACCTTTTTAAGCTTCGACACAAATTTAAGAAATATGTTCATATCGCGACCAAAAAAATTCAATGTTTTTTTTTCATTTCTTTTTTTAGAACATACTTAAGCAATTTTCTTCAATTTTACAATGATGACCTTTTTTTAACTCACATACTTTATATATATATATTTTTTAACAATTAAAATAAACAAAGGGAGCTTCTCTATTCCGCAAAATGCGTCTATTACAAAATTAGGCCTTTTTGTCCCCCCACCACCCTTCGTCACGCTGGTTCACATCATTTTATGGAACCCCCTAACAAATATAACGTCATAAGCTAGACCCCCTAAAATAAAATAAAATAAGCAACAAGTTAAGAAAAAATTAAAAAATTAAATTGAAAAACTGCGAACGTCACGTTTTGTGTTTTATCAGACCCTCCTCCCACCTTGTCACATATCATCCTTAGCAATCCCCCCTGTTTGCGAACGTATTTTATGAATGGCCTAAAGGTACTTTTCGATCAAGGAAAATGTATTAAAGCACGTGTTTAATTATTGTACTTTTAATAGGTGAACAAATTAATATATATTTTTAAATTTATATTATATTATTTGGTTAACGACTCTGCGCGACCCAAAGAATATGTGACCCAAATTTTGGGTCGCGTCTATAGGTTAAGAACCACTGATCTATTGCATATGCCCCGTTTTCGTTTAAATATTACATCCTGTATCGGACTAGGAGAAATTATTTTTATACTTTTAGTCCGTTTTAAAAAGGTTGTAGATTACAATTTTTGTTTATTTAAATACTTTTTATCTATAGCCTTTTTCTGTGTTCCTTTTACTTATGACACCCCAAGCAGTCGCATAACAATTTCTGACACTTTCAATGCAACAACATTATAAATGAATTTTCAACAAATTAAAACTTTAGTATCCAAAGTCAATTAGATAATCGATTAATTTAAGATGAATATATCCCTTTGACATCTGTTGTAGAAGAAGCGTTCCTATTCTACCATAAGAAAAATCCACCCATTCCTGTTAATTAATGCCTCTCATTTTCACCACTGAACATGACATCTATTCGAGATAAATTAATGATAACATACAAATTAGCAAAAAATTTGAATTTCTTAACAAAAATATTTTGAAGCTATTTATTTTATGTTTTACGTTAAAATTTTAAGGTAAATTAATATAGAAAAAAATATTTTCTTCTTTTTAGTCGATTTCACTAGTGTAAAAAAATTTCAGAAAAATAAAAAAATTTGTTATTTTTGTTGTGCTAAACTCTTACTCAAGAATTTTAAAGATCCTTTATATGAAAAATTGTACCTATCTTTTGTTCTTTGAATTTCTATCTTAACAAGCAATTTATTAAATAATCGCTGGATTTAATTTTGTTTTTCTCCCACGAAAATTCTTCTTTGTCTTGGCATTAATACCAAGAGGATGAGGAGAAATTCACCAAGATGATGGATCCACAATCGTTCTATCCGTCAGCGAGTTCACTCTGCATATAAGATCTTGATAACTCGGAGTGAAACGACAGGTTGAATTCTGTGCGTTATGGAAGTGGAAGCCGTTCCCGCTCTTTTCTGGATAAAGAAAACAACGACCATTTCTTTAGTCAAAACTTTGCTGAAAAGTTAAATCTCTCAAATGTAGTAAAAGGTATAGTTGGCGAAAGCATAATTCTTCAAATATCCAACGAATAAAAAATATTTTTATTGTTCTTGAGAAAGTGAGGACTAATGAATAATTGCGTTGATTAGATTTTTCTCTTAATTGACTACTGACTGGTAATTTGTTAATTTTTCTAGTTAATATTTAATAACGGATATTTTTGGAATTGTGATAGGTATTTAATCATCATTTTTACATAGGTTAGAATATTCTCTAACAGCAAAAGCTCAAATTAATAAAAATATATATTTTTATTAGTTGAATAAAAGATTTCACTATACATTTTTATTTGGTTACCCACATATACGTAATTTGTAGGCCACAGAATACTAGAAATGTAAAACTCCTTCTTCTTCGAGTGCCATACTCGAAACAGGTGTGGGCTCCTCTCCTCATATAAAACATGTAAAAACTAGCTACTCAAAATGTGTGTATGGGACCTAGCCACCCAAATGAGGAGAGGCTAAAAAATGAAAATTCTATTCCTTTTGAAAAACTAAACCAAATTTTGAATACACTATTTTTGGACCCTAAATAACTTCTAGAAATTCAACAAGCAACCAATCAAAATGTGTGCAGGCTCAAAAAAATTAATCCTCGCCCGGGTTCGGTTGATGATCAGAGTTAAGGAAGCGGAGAGTTCAGATGGCATGTATAGGGTTTGTGAGGTAAATGATGATCTGAGGTGGGTCAGAGAGTGAATAGGGTCAGTAAATGGAAGGGATTAGAGAAGAAGCAGAAATCACGCCTCGCCTTTGCTGCCTTCTCTAATCCTTCCATCCACCTGTTTATCATGCTCCCTGGTTTCCTCTCTGTCATTATTCACTCCACTTGACCTATTCATGCCCTCTGAGACCCTCTCCTCTTCCCCTAACTTTGATCATCTTCCAGGCTCTTCTTAAGTAATCATCGACTTAGGTTTATTAATTCTAAGACTGCTCTGATGCAACTAGTCGTCTCCATTTGGTTCTATCATATGGCAATTAATTTCTCTAACACTTCCTTATCTCTTATCAAAGAATAAATGTTATTCATTGTCTAAGAAAAATATTCTAGCAAGTTCATTCCATTTCTTTCAGCTTCTCTCTTTTAAAATATCCCTTGGCAAATGGCTCTGTCTCAACATGAACACTATTATCTAGCAAATACTTGAAAAAGTTATTTTAACATAACTTCTTTATTTGTAATCCTTTTTATCATTTAATCTTCAACATTCTTTTATAAGTTATAACGTTATTAGTTATAAAATAAGATTTCAAAACCTCCATATTCTATTGTCGTTGTAATTTTGTTATTATTAATTATAAGGAAGTGATTTTTGAGGACATGCATTTTCTTCTTAATTTTAATGTTTAAAGAATGGCAACAAATATTACCAAGCTCTAAGCTGTAGGGAATATACAATAGATGTTTTTTAAAAGATTACTTTTTTTAAGAAATTCTTCAGAAATTCCATCATCTTAAAAACACAAGTCCAGAATCTAAGAGCCTAAGAATCGTTTAGAATTATTAATTAAAGTAGATCACAGGAGGAAAACCATTATTGCAAGAATTAGAAAAGTTGAAGAAGCATGACATATTATAGTTAGAGTTCTACTAAAATCTGACCAACCCACGAGGGAAAATTAGGCGGGAAATACCTGCCCGCATGGAAATAAATAATTTTCGAAATAATATTTGTCTATTTTTTTGAAAATATAAATAAATATATTAAAAATATAAAATTTTTGTGTTAAATTTATATAAAGCACTACTAGAGCGACATAAAAATAATTATATTTTTAGAGAATATATAGAAACTTTTTGCTTAAATTTTATATAAATTTAACACAAAAATTTTATATTTTTAATATATTTTCAAAAAGATCTAACAACATATTTCGAAAATCTATTTATTTCATACGAATTGGATTTAGCGTGACGTATTTTATGTATGGCCCCTTATGATTTACAGTAATATAAAATGTCTAGCCAGCCAAAGACGCTGTAGATTTGAGTCCTTGGGATGTCTTCTAAAAACTATGCATGTATGGGCAATGTTTGTTTGCTGTGAGAGTGTTTCGCATAAATTAACATGACGTCAGTGGTTTTCTCATATGACGAATATGTTCATGATTCATTCTATTTCAACAATAATGTTCATTTCATGTATTGACTAGTGAACCTTTAGGTAGCATAAAAAAGAACAGGCGATCTGGTGAGTATTAAAAATAAATGCCGTCTCGGAGAAGCCGTCATCATACTTTAGTATCAATTATATTAAGTTTTTTCTTAGATTTTTATGGCATCGAGTTCTTCTTGACTTTACGTATTTATATGAGAGCAAAGGAAAATACAAGTAGAGTGTTTTCCAAGAGGATGTCTGGTTATTGAATAGACAAGTCGCAATATCGTCGAATAGAAATAAAGAGGTTAGATATCCGCTTGTAAGTTTGTATATCTATAAAGGGGTCAGCTAACAATGTTGATAGGCATTTTGATGTCATTGGAGAACATTTTGCTGTGTCAAAGTGGCAATGGGGGAAAATAAAAAGACGTTAAATTTTGATGCTTTCGAAGGGATGTCAAAGAGATGTGACGGAAAACATCTTCAGGATGCTTATTATTCAATCTCGAATGGTCAGCCTCAAGTAATTGGCGGGATAAACGAGTATATGTCAATTGCTGCTGAAATAAACAGCCTCGCAAAATGGAACCTTTTCCAAAAGGATTTTGTCGATTAAATGCGTAGAAGTTCTTCGAGGGGGTAAATATTTTTACTCAAAATTGTTATCTTAATTTGTAAAATTTCGCGATATAGTGATTCTAAATTTAAACATATAGCCATACCATATAATTTAAATAAAAAAGGTGGTTGAGTGTTTCGAATGACATATAATTAAATTTCTTCAAAATTGAAACACTCAACCACCTTTATTTAAATTATATAATGACTTCATATGTTTAAATTTAGAACATCTATGCGAAAATTTACAAATGGAAAATATTTTACGCGTTTACATATGTCAGAGAGGTTCGTATCCCGCAGGTGAGCCAGGTGGCCCGGATTGCTGTTACTGGCACTCGGGTTCGATTCCCGAGGGGTGAAAAACAACCCCTCCTGACATATAATTAAAAATATTCCACTCCATCAGGAATTAATAGATGACAACATCTTTGATCTATGATTTTCTAGTAACTCTGCTAGTCTCGTCAATACAAAAACTTTTCAATTGGATTAATTACGGTTTTAAAGAAGAGTAGGCGAAGTATTTTGGTGCGTACACCAAATGATTTTTTTTTCAGTTAAAACTCGGCATAAGTATCGAAATCCTGAAAGTCCTTTCTGATTCTTCCTTCCCGTTTGAATCTTGGATCGTATTCGCCAATCCTCCTGTAGTCCTCACCCAGGGTGGCAGGTACGATCAAGACAGAGAAGGAAAGGACTTTCGAGACAAACTAACGCTGCCGAGTTTTAACTGGCAATTGGCCACTTAATACTCGCCTGTCTTCTTTAAAACCGTAATTATCCAATTGAAAAAGTTTTACATTGACAGCGTACAGAAAGACATAGATCAAGATATTGTCTCTGACAATTCCGATAGTGAATATTTTGTTATATGTCAGAGGGTTGTTCCCCTCAGGTAGGCCCAACAGCAATCAGGCCACTATTACCACACTTCCTGATATATGCAAACGCGTAAATATTTACTCAAAGATTGGTATATTAATTTGTAAAATTTCATGATATAGTGATTCTAAATTTAAACATATAATACATGCCATATAATTTAAATAAGGTGGTTTAGTGTTCGAATTTTGAAGAAATTTAATTATATGTCCTTCGAAAACTCCAACCACTGCCTATTTAAATTATATGGCATGAACATAATGTTTAAATTTAGAATCACTATATCATGAAAATTTTACAAATTAAGATAACAATCTTTGAGTAAAAAAATATTTACACGTTTGCATATGTCAGAGAGGTTCGTATCCACCAGGTGAGCCAGGTGGCCCGGATTGCTGTTACTGGCACTCGGGTTCGATTCCCGAGGGGTGAAAAACAACCCCTCTGACATATAATTAAAAATATTCCACTCCATCGAATTAATAGATGACAACATCTTTGATCTATGATTTTCTAGTAAATTTGAATCTATTACCATCGGCAAATTAATATCTTTCATATTAAATTAGGAAAAGTCATTCCATTGCCCTTCGAATTTTGAATTTCTTCAAAATTCGAAACATCCAACCACCTTTATTTAAATTATATGGCATGGCTATATGTTTAAATTTAGAATCACTATATCCGCGAAATTTTACAAATTAAGATAACAATCTTTGAGTAAAATATTTTACGCGTTTGCATATGTCAGAGGGTTCGTATCCCGCAGGTGAGCCAGGTGGCCCGGATACCTGTTACTGGCACTCAGGTTCGATTCGAGGGGTGAAAAACAACCCCTCGACATATAATTAAAAATATTCACCTCCATCGGAATTAATAGATGACAACATCTTTGATATGATTTTCTAGTAAATTTGAATCTATTACCATCAGCAAATTAATATCTTTCATACTAGCAGAGTTGTTGATTCATAAGAAAACAAATATGTTGTCCTCTGTTTGATGCAAATAAACCTACACATATATATATCGAAATTATATATCTGTATATATATTATTTATTATTTTGATTATTTATGTCCATCGATTAAATTAATAAGTTGTTGTAGGGAAATAAGGACAATAAGCTTATGCAAATAATTTTTATTTTGCCAACGTTTCGTCAACTTTGTTGACTTCTTCAGTGTCAATCAAATTAACTTCTTTGCATATTTGTCATTCTATTAATATTCATTCTTAACAGCAAACACACAAGGCCAGACATCGAAATTATTTTCAATCTGTTCGGTAATGCGGCCTTATGTGTTTGCTAATAATGAATAATAGAATGACTAAATATACAAAAATTGTATTTGAGTCCTGAGGAAGTCAACAAAGTTGACGCATTGACAAAAATAAAATTATTTTATAAATATTGATCCTTTATGTCCCTACAACAACTTATTATATTATTTATTTGTTTGAGACTATAGTTTCGGAGGCTTGGCCTTCATCATTAGTCTTTTTTATTTATAAATATTATTTTTCATGGGGTCAATATCTTTTTTATATATTTTTGAAAATATATTAAAATTATAAAATTTTAGTGTTAAATTTATATAAAGTT
The DNA here is from genome assembly GCA_024734495.1 of Forficula auricularia. NCBI lineage: Eukaryota > Metazoa > Arthropoda > Insecta > Dermaptera > Forficulidae > Forficula > Forficula auricularia. The sequence goes on from JALMQS010000127.1 coordinate 4,621,383, forward strand.
TATGTTTTCTATATATTCTTAAAATATAAACTATTTTTATGTAGCTCTAGTATAAATTTTATATAAATTTAACACAAAATTTTTATATTTTGACTTCCCTCAGGACTCAAACAAATTAACTTCTTTGCATATTTGTCATTCTATTAATATTCATTATTAGCAAACACATAAGGCCAGACATCGAACAGATTGAAAATAATTTCGATGTCTGGCCTTGTGTGTTTGCTGCTAAAAATGAATATTAATAGAATGACAAACTCTCCAAAAGTTAATTTGTTTGAGTCCTGAGAAAGTCAACAAAGTTGACGAAACGTTGACAAAATAAAAATTATTTGCATAAGCTATTATTTTATATGTCCCTACAACAACTTATTATATTATTTATTTGTTTGAGACTATAGTTTCGAAGCTTGGCCTTCATCATTAGTCTTTTTTATTTATAAATATTATTTTTCATGGGGTCAATATCTTTTATATATTTTTGAAAATATATTAAAATTATAAAATTTTAGTGTTAAATTTATATAAAGTTTATGTTTTCTATATATTCTTAAAATATAAACTATTTTTATGTAGCTCTAGTATAAATTTTATATAAATTTAACACAAAAATTTTATATTTTTAATATATTTCAAAAAATATATAAAAAACATATTTCGAAAATCTATTTATTTCATACGGGATGGATATAGACTTCATGAAAAATAATATTTATAATTAAAAAGACTGATGATGGTAAATGTCGAAACATAGTCTCAAACAAATAAATAATATATATATAATTTCGATATAAATGTGTGTATGTTTATTTGCATCAGTAAAAGGACAACCTCTTTGTTTCTCTTTATGTATCATAAATAATCCTTGTCTCATAACAATTTCTCACTAGCTTTTACGAAGATTTATTTCAAAGTAAAAGAGAACTCTATGTTTTGCTACAATGTCTGTCAGTGTGTAGCTCGTAAACTAAATATGATACTAACTTAAAATTTACAATTATATTTATTAATTTTTCCTGAAATCAAAATCTCATCAAAATAGTTATAACATATTTTGGGGGAGGGTTTTATACAGGATCAAGTATATATTTTTTAAAATGGAGTGTGAAGTAGCTCTTTATAGAACTCTTTAAGAAGAAAGAATAATTAGGATATATGTATTTTTTAATTTATGTACCGGATTATTGAATTCAAGAATTCCTGGAGCGATGGGTCATTCGAATACATATATATTTTGGCTACCTACTCGCATAAACTTTTCAAAAGGGATTAGTACGCTCGGGGGTTAAATGATTGAGGACAGACACATCTTACAAAAAAAAACATATTCCGAACCTCTAACAGGAATGAAGCTATAATATTACTAATAAAGAGATTGTCCTCTGCTTGGTGCAAATAAACATACATATATATGTATATACATTATTTATTTGTTTGAGACTATAGTTTCGAGCTTGGATTTGTTTCTTTTTTATTAACCTGCTTCAAAAAGGAGGAGGTTCTCTGTTGACTGAATTTTTTTTTATCTCTATATTACCTCATATCTCCGCCAATTGTGAACCGATTTTGAAATTTTTTGCATTGGGTTCAGTCTAGCTTCCGATTGGTCTCGTTTTTTCATTGGTATTAGACCTTTTTTGTTAGGTTTGTTCAGGCCTAACTTCTTTGTTTATAAACCGATTTCGAAGATTCTTTTTTTATTGGAAAGGGGTATCTTTGGGATGGTGCCATATTAATTTGGTCAAGTTCTGATGATATGATCACTATTAATAACATCACTAAAAGAGAAAAATAAAAATAATTTTTAAAAAAATAAATAAAACCGACTTCAAAAAAATTAAATGCAACAAATAAATACATAAAAGGTATAAAATAATTATTTTTTATTTAGTTGCAACTAAACGACGAAATATTAACATGAAATTGCTTTTTTTGAAGTCAGTGCCAAAACAAACTATACCTATAAGCGGCGCTTATTACCCGCCAAACGTACTAAGTAAGATCCGTCGAGTACGATTCATAAAAGGTATATGTTTGGCACCGACTTAAAAAAGTAATTTCATCTTAATATTTCATGGTTTAGTTGTAACTAAATAAGATAATAATTATTTTATACCTTTTAGTGTATTTTATTTGTTGCATTTAATTTTTTTGAAGTCGGTTTTTATTATTTTCTTAAAAAATTATAAGATAAACAACTCTGCTACTCTCCCGGCAAAATATAAACTTTCAATTATAATATTACTGATGAAATTATTTAAAATTTATACAATTATGAGTATTAATCTTCTAATTTTTGTTTATTGACTGAACAGCTGCGGCAAACTAATAGATGCGCACAGGCCTGCCTGTCAACCGATTCACTCTTTTTTTAAGAGGAAATCAATGAGGGCGTCCCTCTGCTTGATATAAATATATACTTATATATGTTCTTATATGCGACATTCTCATATTGATTTCCGCTTAAAAATCAACAACTCTACTACTCTAGGCAGAAAAATCTTTTGAAATTTACGTTTTTTTCGTTGCAATATAAGTTTTGGCTTTCAACCTAGAAATAGTCGAATTTTCCCATCGTCTCGTTCCTCAGTCGAATAGAGAACCTCCTCCTTTTTTGAAGTCGGTTAAAAATGGGGGAGGTCAAAAATAAAAATTCTAGCCCTTTGGACCTACGGGCTTCCTCAAAGCTTACAAAAAGAAGAGACATCTCAACCAAAACATTCTGTGAAAAAACAGGCCAAGTTCGAAAAAGTAGTGAAATCTAGTGTGTAGCCAAGTTAAATTCGCCAAGAATAATTAGTTGAGAGATCTACTATTTTCTACTGCTTTTTAACTGACTTCAAGAAAAGGATGATGTTCTCAATTTGGCTGATTTTTTTTTTTTTTCTATCTATGTTACTCGATTTTTTCGCTAATTGTAAACCAATTTTGATGATTTTTTTTGCATTTGGTTCAGTATAGTTTCCGATTGGTACCATATTAATTTGGTCAAGTTCTGATGATATGATCAATGACAAAATAGCGGAAATCTTCAATTCATATGATCAAATAATTGAAATTATAATAAAAAATCTTTTATAAAAAAAAAACAATTTTAAAATGTTCATTTAAAACCCGCTAACGTTTCGAGAGAATTCATCTATGAATTGAATTTTATTATCATTTTGTGATTCATTCACACGAATCTTTCTCTTATGAGATGCTTGCAAGGTATTATCTTAAGTCTCACTATTGTCAACATGATCATATATGTTTAATTGCTAATTAAATAAATATTATAAATGAAATTCCTAATCATTATAATATTATATTGGAAGGAAAATTTATTTTCTGAAAAATTACAACTGTGTAGATCATCTTTCTAAATTTTGAAGTTTTTCATTTTGTAGCTTATACGATAATTTATGACAATTTAACAATTTTTCTTTACTTTTTTATAGAAGTTTAACTTTGCAAAGGTTCACCTTCCGTGATCAAAATGATGAAAATAAATATCTAAATAATAAGAGGTATAAGTGCAAGTCGAACCACCGTATGTCGAGAGTCTACAAGTCTTAAAATACTTGAAATATCGAATTCGTGTTTATTTATGTTGATTTCATATTTAATTAGCTGTTTTCATACTTAACTACGGTTTAAATACTTAACTCTAAATTTTCTTAGTTAACTCCTCGTTTTCCTAATTAACTCGCTGTTTACATACTTACCTTGTTGATTTCATATTTAATTAGCTGTTTTCATACTTAACTCACGGTTTGATAACCAATATACCTACCCTCTCTTTGTGGTTCTAATATTTTCGTGAACGTTTTTCATCTCTAAACACCTACATTTTTAATAATTTATTGAGCACTTTTCTAAAAGTAAATATTCAGATTTTTCTATAATGGGAAAAATTTTCAGCAAACTCTCATCTAAATTATTAAATAAGTAATTTTATTAGAACTTTACAAAACAGAATGAAACACATGAACAAATCGAAACAGAATTTCCCAAGAGTATTCACAGTATTTATTTGGAATATGGCTAGATTGCTTATATATTAAATCTTTTGAAATTTAATCAAAAAGTTCTACCATTTTAAATTTAATATTTAAAAAGAAGAATATATATATATAGTATATATTATATTATATATGCTAAAGTGTGGGAGAGCGAAAAGAAATAGATGACCAAGAGTTGGGAAACTCATCTAAACCGATGTAGGTAGTGAATCGAGTGAGAGGAAGAGGCGGTCACCAAGAATGTCTCCGTTCTTGGTAGAGAACGACGTGACAAATTTGGCAATTAAGAGAAATTGCAAGGACTATGAACTTAGCAGAAGCAAGCAATTTCTACAATTAGAGTAAAGTGAGGAAGAAAAGGTGAGTGGAAGCTGAGATGAGCTCAGGTTTGGCTATAGCAGACCTGTGGTCGGATACCGGATACCGGAGTGATACTTCCTTCCTCTTGATAGCTCCTTTGTTTATTAAGAAACGTGACAAGGGCGTCGCCAGCCAATGGGCCACGGGGGGCGAAATTTGAATTGTAGCATTGTAGGTAAAATAAATACAATTTGGAAAGTTTTAATCGTAAATATCTTAATCGTATGTTTCCTACATTTGATTCAACCGCAAATCAAATGTAGGTGATTTTTGTTAAATATTGAGTGAAAATAATATCTGAACTTATATATTTCTAACTTGAAATAATGATGTTAAATAAATTTATAATTTTTCTCATTAATATATAAAAGAATAATTGACATATTAACGAGAATTATTTTGATCGCGCTTTTTGAAAAAGATATATATCGCGAGACTACTGTTGTTGAAGCTATTGGAGTCTGCTGAGTCTTAAGTCTGGACCAAGAGAGAAAAAGATATGATCCATTTAGCTACAATCCAACGTCATTTTGCGTATAGCCCCCATGACACTCGGATGGATCACCAAATGAATTTGAAATCTAAGATGTTTTATATTCAATCTCCCAGTACTCAGAGCACCCGATCTATTAGCACTTATGTTAGTTCTTCTTCTTCGAGTGCCATACCCGAAACGGGTGTCGGTTCCTCTCCACATATACCTGTGCTGAGTGTGTTTAGTTGTTTTACACAGATATACGGGACCTAATTTTTAACGCCGGTTCCGAACGGCTAATTTGGAGAGGTTACATACCCTTGGTAGGTTGCCATTACTTTCCAAGAGGAGGCGACTGCAAATAAATATCTGCCGAGACTCGATCTCAAACCAGCGATCTTCGAGTCAGCGACCCAACACTCTAGCCACTGACCCACAGTCGCCTCTTATGTTAATTGCTTGCCATTAATTAATCGTATGTATATAAGTTCAGATATTATTTTCACCCAATATTTGACAAAAATCAACTACATTTGATTCCCGTTTGAATCAAATGCAGGAAACATACGATTAATTAATGTCAAGCAACTAACATACGTGCTAATAGATCGGGCGCTCTGGACTGGGAGATTGAATATATAACATCTTAGATTTCAAATTCATTTGGTGATCCATCCGAGTGTCATGCGGGCTATACGCAAAATGACGTTGGATTGTAGCTAAATGGATCATATCTTTTTCTCTCTTGGTCCAGACTTAAGACTCAGCAGATTCCAATAGCTTCAACCGCAGTAATCTCGCGATATATATCTTTTTCAAAAAGCGCGATCAAAACAATTCTCGTTAATATGTCAATTATTCTTTAATATATTAATGAGAAAAATTGTAAATATCTTAATAAAAAAATAACGTCTTGGATTTCTTGTGAATTTTTCGACTACTTTATCATTAAAATCTTTTATGTCTGAATGAAAATCTTGGTCATCATTGGTTAAAAAAAACAAAACAAAAAGAAAAATAGAAATTACTTTAAAACGGCCCTAAAATAAAAAAGAGAGTAATTATTATTTAGGACAATAAATTGGGGGGGGGGGGGGATCAAAAAGTAGAACTATCAATATAAGTCCTAGACTCTGGTCGATTTGTACAAAATTTCGCCAATGCACCCTATATGATCTTATGAATGTCTAATTATGTGAAATTGATAGTGACCCAGAACAAAAGGGGTTCAAAAATAGGAGAGAGGGATCAGGTGTATGTTAAGGTCATGTCGATAGCCACATCAGCTAATTTTGAATTTATTTTTGGTCGCTTCCCAATATAATTTTTTCATTGTCATTGTTTTCGACCCCAAAATTTAGTTAAGTGAATCAAAATGGGGTAGTCGCGAGCATTGGCGTAGTTATGTTTCCTAGGGACGTCAGCCGGTCAGCTGATCACCATAAAGTTTCAATTTCGGTAATCCGATTAGAGATCAACTAAGTTTTTAGTAGAATTAACAAATTTCGCAAGTAACGAAATAATTTAATGAGAAATACATAAGTGATGCCTCGTAATAATAGAGTTTTGATTTTTCTAGGGGGAACAATGAGAATTGTAAGGAGTATTTAGCTCAATTTTACTTAAATTTCACCATTACTGCCTACCACTTTAGTGTAAACAAATTCATATAAGGAGTTTTGATAATGGATATTTAATTTCCTGCAGAAAAGTTAATATGAGAAATATGTCTAAAATCAATAGTTTACGAGTTATGTAAATGTAAATATGTTTTAATAAAATAATTCAAGATTTGGTCAGGAAATTTTTTGAATCATAAAATTTCGAATTTTGTTGATGATTCGGATTTCAATAAAAATTTTCACCTTAATGCTAGGGGCCACCCTTTATCTAAAACCGCTTTTATTTTTGTTTACTTTTCTCAGAAAAAAGTGTTTAATTTTGAAATTTTAATCCTCCCTAGCTACTTAAATAGTCAGGTTCCTAATTATAAATAATGAACTTTCTTTTAGTAAATTAAAATATTAAAATGTTTCTTCATTAGAGTTTTTGAATATGTAGAATATCTAATCCTCTAGAGCAGGATCTAACTTCCACATATGTGTTTCACCATCACTGCCTAACCCTATGAAGTACAGAAATTTATATAATGACATTTATTAAAAACATTTAATTTAAAATAGAAAAGTTAATATGACTGAAATGTCTAAACTCAATAGTTTACACGTTAAAAAATATTTCAATATTGTAGAGTAAATCGACTTGAATGAATAACAAATAGTGCTCTGACGGCGAAACATCCTCTTGATAAGACCAAAAGAATTATAAATGAAAAAGAAAACGATCTTATTTTATCAATTTCATCTATCTGAAGGTTCACAGTATATCTATTATATAAGAGAATAGCATTTTGATTAAGAATTTTGTAGTTTAAAGAAATTGTATTGAAAGATTCAATTTCTTCTCGCCGGGAGCGAATCAACTAAAAATGTCAAAAAGTATTATTTTTTCTTCATTAGATATTTATTTAAATCTATTGAAATTTCATAACTCTCTGTTATTTCCATTTATATTTTATATCAAATCATTTTTATTACGAAATTTGTATTTTAAACGGTAGTTTACTTGAAGTCCAATTTGAAAAAACGCTTAGAACTCCGTTGAAATTTTTTTAAAAATATGAAATTAATTAGCTATTATAAAACAATTAATTATTAATCATTTATTTCAATTTTGAAAGAAATCGATTAAGTACTTTTTGAGAAAATCGTCCAAAACCGCAAAAATCGTCTATGAAAGGCCGTTTTAGAAACATTTTTAAATTCACCTACATGTCACAAGTCAATATTTCGTTTCATATGACTTTTTACACTTTTTTCGAACCCTTTGAAAAAACATCGTTTTTTGACAGTTCAGATGGTTTTTGACGATTTTCTCAAAAAGTACTAAATCGATTTCTTTCAAAATTGTATTAAATGATTAATAATTAATTGTTTTATAATATCTAATTAATTTCATATTTTTTAATAAATTTTAAACTGAGTTATTAGAGTTTTTTCAAATTGGACTTTAAGTAAACTACCCTTTAAAATAAAAAAATCCTATTAATTATTAATTGATATAAAAGATAAATAAAAATAACTCACAGATATGGAATTTCAATAGATTAGAATAAATATCTAATGAGAAAAAAAATAAAACTTATTGGCATTTTTAGTTCATTCGCTCCCGGAGAGAAGAAATTGAATCTTTCAATACAATTTCTTTAAACTACAAAATTCTTAATCAAAATGATATTCTCTTATATAATAGATATACTGTGAACCTTCAGATAGATGAAATTGATAAAATAATATCGTTTTCTTTTTCATTTATAATTCTTTTGGTCTATTTTTTCAAGAGGCTGGGTCGCAAGTCGGCCGGCATCAGCGAGTCATTTTGTTAATCTTTTCTAGCTTTTTATCATTTTCTTAAAAACTAAACAATAAATTTCGTTCAAAATTGAATATAATTATTAATAATTAATTGTTTTATAATATTTATTAATTTTATATTTTGAAAAATTATTTCAATTCTTCAATTAGTGATTTTTCAAATTAGACTACAAATAAACTACCCTTTAAAATTCAAATATTCTATTTAAAACTATTTGATATAAAAGATAAAAGAAAATATTTAATACATATCAAATTTCAATATATTTAATATCTGATGAGGAAAAAATTAAACCCTTTTGCCATTTTAAGTCGACTCGCTGTCCCAGTGAAGAAACTGAATATTTTCATAACATTTCATTTAAACTACAAAATTCTTCGAGTTTCTACTGTAATAGAAACTAAGAAATTATCTAATAGTCTGAAATAGATTTGGATTTGTTTTTGGCATCCTTGCAATGCCTTAGCTCTAAATGAATAGAGATAATTCTATCTCTACCATTTTTAGTCATTTTATTTCTTCGATCAGATTCTAATGAAACAATCGATCATTCGGGCATTTATTAAATAATAAAAAGGGAAAACTTATTTACGTTAGAGAAGCCTTTATAATTAATTAATAATAACTTAAATATAAAATAAATTATACACATGATTTAATATCTGAATAAAATCATTCTAAAAAATGATGTTTTCTTTCGACTCGAAGTCTGGCCTCTTCGTTTCCGACTCGGCGAACTACCAACTCAAGACAAGCCCTGATATTCATTCAAATAATTTTTTTTTTTTTTTTTTTAATGATCGTGACTCCTTTGGAGTTACAAATGTGTGATCCTGCCTAAGTAACTTATTGTTAAATTTTCTTCTATATTATTAGCGAACTCAATTATTGAGAACAGGGCTATAGACAGGTGCGTCAAGCCCAGCCAGCCTGTAAGAGGGCCCTAAAAAAGGCTCTGGTATAAAAATGGTAAAAATTTATCTTTATAGTACAATTAATCTTCTAAAAAACAAACGCATTACACTATATGTTTTATTAATATTTATTTAAAAAAAAATAGGGAGACCGAATTTAACACCTTGCATGGGGCCATTTAAGGGCTAGTTACGGCAGTGATTTTTTTAATCTAAAAAATAATGAAAGTAATTTGTTTTATGCGTTAAGAAATTGTTTTATCCTTATTAACAAGGGCAATTGCCCTACTCAGGGGGAAACTTTTCTCACAGAAAGTGTTCTATTTCATTTATAAGTTTATTAAATAATAATCTAAAAGAGTTTACCTTTGAATAGAATTTTCATCTTTCTATTTTAAGCGACTTTTTGATAAATTAGGACTTCAAATGAAGGTCCATTCAGCAAACTAAACAGCTCAACCGTTGGATAAGAGGTAACTTGTTGTATTCACTTAACTGCGCCAATGTCTGACCTAAAGAAAAAAAAATTCTGAATCTGATGTCTCATAAGGGCCCGTTCACAAATTACATCACACGAATTTCAAGATTTTTATACCCCCCCCCCCCCCCCCCCTTGTGTCACATTCTGTCACATTTTCATTGAGTCCCCCTTTATTGTGACGTCACACTAGAACTTTTCTTCTTCTTTTTCTACTTTTGTACCCTATAATTTAATAATTTGACTTTTGTGACATCACACTTTTTAAGATCTCCGGGCCTCCCTGTCACATGTTGTCATAAATTTTAGATGCCCCTCCCTCTTACTGTGGGACGTAACTTATGGACGGCCCCTAAGTTGAAAGTCAACTTAATTCCCACCTAAAAACTCATTTGATATTACAATTTAAATTAATAGATTCTTTTTTATTTACATTGCTAACCATGACAACGACTTTTACTTCAATAATTGATCATAAAATAATACTGATACTTTGGCGATAATATTTATTTAATTTTATTATAATTGTAAAGTTTCTTTGCATTCGAATAAATGTTAATTACTGTAATTAATGAAATATAAATATTTTCAAAATAAACTTTTTCAAGAATCTCTCTGTCTCTGTCTTGGAGTGTTAATTAAATTGCGTCTATTTGGATAGTCGAAAAGCGAGAGCTTCCCTTCCACTGTCATCGATGTTTCTTCGATAGATCAATTCGTCTTGCTGTTGTTATTTATCTCGATTATCGGAACTGGTTTTAACAGTCGCCGCCGCCTTCATCTAAATTTATTCCTTGGTATATTTTTTGCTTTTTGTTATCGAGTGTTTTCTTTGGCCTCCCCTGAGGCTGGGGGTGGCCACCCCTTGCCAAACCGGCCCTCAAATCACCGACCCACCCGCGCATGTCCCGCCTACCCATCATTTTCAAACTATTTAACTTTTTATTTACCCATCCGACCCCCCCCCCCTAGCCCTCTTGGTTTTTTTTCTTCTTCTGTTATATTACAGTCAGCTGATGAATTTCCCACGAAAATTTAGAAAATAAACTTTGATTTTGTCATCGAGATTTAATATTTGATTTTTTCCTCCGATTTTGTCGTTTTGTTGAATAAGTTTTGGTCTCTAGGACACTTTTCTTGCTGATTCTCGCGATGGGTCACTGCACTCAATATCAGCTCGATTTCTTCTTCTAATTCGCAACTCGTGAAATTCGCTCAGTTGGCGCTTGATCACAAATTTCCCAGCTTGATTATTTTGTTAAACTGAAAATCTAATCGTCTTGATATAATCCTCTTTCATTTTCAATTAGATCTTCCCTTGATCTCTTTATGCTTTCACCGTTCACACTAATACAGTCTTAATTATTTGCATGTATTATTTAAGCGATTAAATTAGTAGAGTCGATTAGAAATTATTTAATCTCTTCTTATAGCGTCTCCCTTCCTGACACTTTCTATAATTTCACGATTTAACCTCTCTCCATATATAATAATTCCAATTAGATGGCGCTTTTATTGAACTATCCAGTTAATAGGATTTTTCATCTTCCTATTGAAAATTCATTAAATCACTTTGTAGGCCCGGAAGGCACACGCTTAGCCTGCTATTGAATTCAATCAACAATTTTCATTTTTTTTTTATTCATTGTTGAAAAATGTCTGGATATCGTGGAGAAAAATTATTTTCAACCATTATTATTTCCTCTCTCTGTGTCTGGATTCAAATAATCATGATAACTTAAGAACGAAATAAAGTAAAAGTTCTTTCTTGTTGTTTAGTATTTACAATGTGGAGAATTGATTACATTTTGGCCTTTATAGATTTAGAACTTCTGGCTCAAAATTCAGAAAAAAAATTTTGAATGATTTTATTGCATTTTATTAATGCGATGTATTTATAATATATGCATAAATGAACAATTTATTTTAAATTTAGGTTAATAAATAATTACTTTCTAAGGGCGCTTCTATCGTAAATAAATGTTCACTTTTTTTATAATTGAATGCAAGGATACTAACTACAAGTTAAGACCTTTTCGCACAATTAGAGAATAATTTCTTAATTTCTATTATTCTAGGAACGACCTTTTGACGCTAGGTAAGAAAATATTAAATCGAAATGAATCGCATATAGATCTATCATTAGATTATTATATAGATCATTATATATATATATATAGATAGATTATTAATAGATTATTATATAGATCTATCATTTAAAATTATTAATTCACCTATCGAAACTGCAAATAGCGTACCAAGACTTGAAAAAGGTTCTCTTTTTCCTCCAATAGTAAATCTTTGATTCACCACGAACATAATAAAAGTTAGTTTGGTTGACGAATCTCCGACAAGATATCCCAAATCACAATTTTCCTCAAAAAATGTACTTCGACAGCTCTTACTGGTGAACCCGCGCGAGCTACATAAAAAAAACCAAAAGCAATTTTGAAGAGCAAGGAATCCCCTACAAGATAGAACAACTCGTTTTTCAATATCGTGAAATGTGGCTGAGCATTAGAAATGTGAAAAAAATCTCATGCATTTTAAATAGTAATAAATCAAATTAAAATAGTAAGTACTTAATATTGGAATTAAGAGCTCGTCTTTGGTGAGAATTTTTTTTTCTATATGCAGATTGATATTTTGCTTGAGCACCTAAAAAAAAAAACTTTGCAGAAATGAATTACCCCAATATATATATATATATATATGTGTCTGTTTGCATCAAGCAGAGGACAACCTCATTGATTTCTTGACAGGAATCAAGACCTCTGCTAATCTCGGCAAAATAAATCTTTTCCATTTTTTATTAATTTTATGTTTGTTCGTTGCTAGACTTCATTGAATTCCAACTAATAATTTAAGGGTTGGTACTGACTCCAACTTATCCAAATTATTTTAAACAAGTTTATTGATTTATTTAATTATATGTCTATTTGTTTTTAGGAAACAAAGGAAAAAGTATTGTGATTCTAAAGTTAAATTGAGAGTGAAGTTTTATGAACATAGGACTTGTTGACTTGATGCAGGTGCTATTATTAAATGTCGAAATTAAACAATATAAAAGAAAAACATTTCAGTAAGTCCTTGAGTAGACCTTCATCAACTTTAATTTATCGATCACGGGTTAACAGTTTACAGAGACTTATTTTGTTTGAATAGAGAACAATAACCAAATTGAAAGAAATGAAGTCATAATAGAATGTTTATGAACCAGAAATCATAAATTTTCTTTATGAACCTTCGAAGCAAAAAGTAAATAAAGTAAAAAGCGGCCAAGTGCTTTCTGAACTAGTATACTGAGGATTCCGAAACCAATATAATTTAAAAAAAAAATGATAAATTCTGTCATTATCAGTAATAATTTTTTAAGTTTTTCTGACATAAATTTTTTTCTTTTATCTATATCAGGGGTGTCCAACCCTTTGGCTTACACGGGCCACATTTGAAGGAAAAAATTGTCCCGGGCCGGAGATAAAATACACTAATTATACCGATTTTGTTGATCAAAAAAGATAGCTGATAATATTAAAAAAAAAATAAAAAAAATATTTATTGTTAAAATAAATATAAATCTTTTATAAAACAAATTTCGGGAGAATTTCTCCCTTTCTCAATGGAAAATTTTCAACTACGACTAGCTAATAAATATGTGTTTAATAATTGAAATTTTATTATTTCATCAGTCCATTTTATAATTATATATTTTTACTCTTCAATCAAATATAAAAAAAATAATAATGAAAAATATTACAGTCATGCAAAAAATGTATATAATTATAATCAGGAAACGTTTTCAAATAAAAAGCTAAAATTTGGTGCATTGTAAGATATTTACGTACCATTTTCAGCTCATTAACTAAAACCTTTCAAGATTGACATTTTGTACACTCAGAAAACGTTTTCAGGTAAAAAGCTAAAAAAAAAATTTTTAAATATGAAATTAATTAGATATTATAAAACAATTAATTATTAATGATTAATTGTTTTATAATATCTAATTAATTTCATATTATAAAAAAAAATTTAAACGGAGTTATTAGAAAGTTTCAAATTGGACTTCAAGTATAAAAGCATAAAAATTTCCTATTAATTATTAGTTAATATAAAAGATAAATTAAAATAACACACAGATATAAAATTTCAATAAATTTGAATAAATATCTAATGAGAAAAAAAATAAAACTTTTTGGCATTTCTAGTTGATTCGATCCCGAAGAGAAGAAATTGAGTCTTTCTATACAATTTCTTTTAAACTACAAAATTCTTAATCAAAATGCTATTTTCTAATAGACATACTGTGAACTTTCAGATAGATGAAATCGATAAAATAAGATCGTTTTCTTTTTCATTTATAATTCTTTTGGTCTATTTTTTCAAGAGCCTGGGTCGCAAGTCGTCCGGCATCAGCGAGTCATTTGTTAATGTTTCTAGCTTTTTATCATTTTCTTAAAAACTAAACAATCAATTTCGTTCAAAATTGAATATAATTATTAATAATCAATTGTTTTATAATATTTATTAATTTCATATTTTTAAAAATTATTTCAAAGTAGTAATTAGTGTTTTTTTCAAAATAGACTTCAAACAAATTACCCTTTAAAATGCAAATATTCTAATAAAAACTATTTGATATAAAAGATAAAAGAAAATATTTCATATATATGAAATCCCAATAGATTTAATTGAATATCTGATGAGGAAAAATTAAACCCTTTGGATATTTCAAGTCGACTCGCTGGCCCAGTGAAGCAGATGAGCACTCACTCCGATTTCAGTTAATCTAAAATCGGAGTGGGTGCTCATACTTGAGAACGATCGCAGAATAAGTCTATCGAAACGTCGTAGTTTTGTTGTATTATTTATTCGTGTTAAATAAATAATTTTAATTAATTATGTTTGATTTCACTAAAATTCAAATCTTAATCAAATTAATCACAAAAATAAAAGCTTCAACAGCTAATTAGTAGAGACAGGATTTTTATGAAGTAAAAACTGCCAAAATACCATGCCATAAAATATGAAGTTAAAAATTATGAAATATGCAGATAAAATGCAGTATATGTTGGAATATGCAAAGATAGGCAATAAAGGATGACAAAATAATTATTTTTATGGAATAAAAAATTAAAATTGAAAACAAAAAGACTGTATGATTGAACGAGTAAAATTTAAAAATAACCTATAGAAACCAAGTGTCAAATAGGTCCTTATATTTCGTAAAAAATTGCCCAACATTCACATTACATCGAATATATTAAAAAATCTTTAATCTCAAAGAAACAATAGGTGCACTTGAATAAAATCAACATAATAAATATAATAATGCTTCAAAAATGTGAACGAAAAAATTACGGGGGGTGAAGGAGTAGTTTTATTTAACAGGCATGATTGTATTGCTATTATTTTTTTATATTAACAAGCTTTTCTTATTGGCATACAAATAATTAATTATTAAAGAATTAATTAATATAGAATCTCAAAAATAATTAAAGTTTGATTTTATTTGTGAATAATTTATTTTAACAACAAGTATTATATTTTTTTAAATTATCTTTCGTAAAATGATATCTCCCCTTGTTTTATATCTTCTTTTTTTTTAATTCTTCCTCCGAAAAGTTACTTTTAAAACATCTGTATTTGGAGCGAAGTATGCAATATTTGTAAAAGTCCTTTAATTATACAATTTTATGCAAAATTCTTCAAATATGCAATTTTATACAATATTATTCACAAATACAAAATAATTCATTATAAAATTAAATCTATAGTATCTATGATTCGGATAGATAATTGATCTCCTGGGTCGTATGTGGCAGCAAACAAAATATGCAATTGCATAGGAATTCGGTCTCTACTAATTAGATACCTTATCAATAGATATAAGCTTAAACGAAAAGATGCCAAATTCTAATACTAAAACTTTCTTTGCCAATAAGTATCCAAATAGCATTGAATTACCTTCATCTAATATAAATCTTATAAAAGAAGAAACAGTTAATTACTAGGGTTATCTGATATTTGTTTTTGTACCAACTGTTTGTATTTCTACCGGTGGTATTAATGTCTGTTTCGAGTGTTGAGTTGTTTTTTTATTCGGTTTGCTCTCGTTGCAGAAGACCCAAAAGGCCGCCTAAGCCCTAAGGGCTGGCTGGATGGCTGGTCCTTACCCTTAGGTTTTTCTAAAGATCTTCTTTCACCCCGCTGATACTTTCCAATTTGTTATCAATTCGATCGGGCTGTTTAGCTTGTCTCTATCGCTGCGTGACAAAACTTTCCGAGAGGGTTTCGAGTGCTGTTCGTTCGGCTCTGCCTCTACAGTTTACATACTTCAACCTGAAATCATCAAAATTGACTAAATGCTCAATAGACTGTGCTATTTACAAAATAAAAACATACCTCGTTAGGAGGCCATCAGCTGAGCAAGAGACTTCTCCAAATCTCCTGGATAATTTCAATATTTGAAATACGATATTTCGCTTTGATTGGTAGAAATCGAGGGGTGAACCTCGAATGAAATAAGGTGTACACCGTCTTTGGAATTCATTAGATAATGCCCCTTCTACTTGGAAATTAAAGTGGAATTGGAAGTAGGTGTACACGATATTAGATCGCGGTTTACCCCTCGGTAGAAATCGATTATTGAATTCAAATTTTTTATTACTACTTTCTTCTACTCTATTTTTGTTGATAAATTTGTATTTTGTAATTTCCCCGAAAAGGAGTGTTTTCTATTAATGGTGAAATGTGTACCCCTTGGTAATAATTCAATGAGAAGTTACCGACCGCTTTTTGAAAGGTGGCTATTTTTCAGAGTGCAATAAATGAAAATTTACATTCCCTATTTTTGTTTTATTTTCACTCAACTTTTATTCCATTAAAAAAAACATTATTTATTTATTTTTTTTTTTTTTAGAATGTTCCAGTATTTTAGTTCTATTTAACACTACCGGTTAAACACTAAAGTCTATCATCTATTTTGTTGAAAAAAAATTATTTGAGAAGGACGATACTAACTTTAGCATAAATTTCTTTTATTATTTTTATTTTTATTTTATTTATTTATTTATTTTTTTTGAGTGTGAAAACTTCTTTAGCCGGGGTAACGAAAATTTTTTATGAAACGACATGAAAAAATAGAGTTAGGAAAAGAGAGACAGAGAGAGAGTCAGTTCGGACTCTTCTTTATGCGGAGCTTCGCATTATCCCCTCCCTCAGATTTATGAATTCTATATTTTTAATTTAAATTATTTTCCTAAAACTTGTCTGGTTGGGAATTTAATTAATACCCTAATGGCATAATACATACCAGCCAAGTTTCAGGAAAATTTAAATTAAAAATATAGAATCCATAGATCTATCGTCATTTAAAAAGAAAAGAATGTGTTTTAATTGAAAGTACTATTGTCTCATCTAAAGGGAGTTTGAGACAGCTTATCCATCTGGTTGATCTTTGAAAAAATCTTTTGTATTTCTCCAGAGTAGCAACTTCTGCCTACTAAATTTTTTAATAAAAAAATTGTTAATAATGAGGTTAATTTCGAATAAAAATCTTTGTTTTGATAATATTAATTAAAAGAATATTGAGATAATTTTTTTCTTATTATAAAAACATTTATTTGCCACAAAAACGATTTCAAGAAATAGAGTTGGAATTCTACACTAGTGTTTTTGCTATATTCTGTTAGCTGCATATAACTTTTAATTTTTTTTTACACTTATGAATAACTAATTAACTAGACTGTGAAATCTATTGAAAAATGTATCATTCGATTCATAAAAGTTGAATTATTGATTTGTATAAAATTTGTTGAAAATGCTATAATTTGTATAGAAGTTATAGCCCTTTTAAAAGCTCGGTCCATTTACTTCCATGTTAAGAGGACAATTTTCAATAATTCATTTCTCGATAATAGGACAGACGATCAACTTCAAATTTCGGAATAAATATTTAATACATCAATGATTCAATGCTAAAAATTTGAGAATTTTCTTATAAAATGATAAGCAGTCCCGAACCTCCTTAATTATTCTTGGTGAACCCAAGATCTCACTACTTTTCCGAACTTGGCCTGTTTTTTTACAGAAATGTTCCGGTGGGATACTTACTTTCTTATACAATTATGTTATGTCGATACTCAAAACTTTCACATTCTCTCCTTATAAACGGTAAATATGAATGTATTTGATATTTCAATTATTTTTGAACTTAAAGGTACGAAACCCTCACTATGAAGTTCGACTCCCATTTGGTAGGCTTTTTTACATTGAGACTAAAGTCTTATTAGATTTAGTTTAAAATCGAAACAAAAAATATAATCCACCTATTTTTCTTAATCCTTTTATTTATTTATTTAATTTTTAATAATTAAAAGCTTTTAAAATATTATTATAGAGCTTCTTCGTAGGTCTTAATACAACAATATGATTAATTTATTTTATCGAAATAGCTTAAATTGTTTTTGATATATTTTGAAAAAAGGTAGAAAAAAACACTTAATTTTTTCTTTCCGTTATAATAAATCTATTTATTATTAGTAATAAATTTCTCTCTCAAGGCTTCCAAAGTTGCTTTCTCGTTACCAATTGTGTCAACGCTTAAGTTAGTAACCAAACCATAAATTTCGAACATTATTTCATTTTTTATTTGGTAATTTAATCTGGAAATTTCAAATGGGAGAAAAAGCGTTCAAGCAGACTTCTGACATCACGCCTTGATTTGAATTCAAAACAATTTATTTTATTCTTTTTAGCAAACCCTTAAAGTATTGTTTCCACTTTCTGAGAATATGGATTACATACAATGTTTTAATAGTATTAACTGAACTAAATGAACTTTCAAAGTTTACACTTCTATCGTGTGTTATTTCTAGAATAGACACACGCCCTATTTTTTTTAATTTTTTATTGATCGGTAATCAAGTGCAGGGAATGTTTTGTCGATAGGTTTGTTAGAACTAATTGTTAAATAAGATCAAAGTAAATTTTCTATTGGATAGAGGCTTAAAAACCGATCTTTGAATAAACTATATTGTTTCTGGCAAAAAGCGGATGCTGGTGAAACGTTAAATTGCTCTCCTGATTTCAGCGCCATGACGAGATCTTCCAAGAGAGGCTTTTGTAGATACTCTTTTCACTTCCTTCTTTTACTCTAAATCCAAAGTACGAAACAATATTGAAAATAACATTGATTGCTATTTAAATCCATAATGTCTATTTGTGAATTAGAGATTTGCGTTAAATGGAAGCCAATCGGCTCACTTTTGTTGCTACTGTCCTCATAGAATTTTATCTTCTCAAGGGTCTCAGCTGATGCTCCACCTTATTAACCCATATTGTTTGATGGCACACAAAACGAACACAAGGCCACCTGGTGAGATCATAAAATGAAGGGCTCTATAAAAAAAAGGGACAACGAACGTTAAAATATGAATAATCAACTTGTGTCGTCACCACTCGACTTTCACATTCTTACTTATTTGAAATCATCGCGACACTCCTAATTTACACCCCCTTCATTTATTTCAATCGGATTAAAATTTATACACGACTAATAACTCATGAGACTTTATAAGTACTCCAAATTTTTCCTTGCTGCAGATTTCGCCACAGAGGAAATGTGTTCATTCCAAAACAGGTCAAATGCAATTTAGACGCCCAATATGGACAGTCTGTCACATATCTTCAAGGTATTTGAACGAACGAGAATGTCAGGAATTTTTTATTTTACCACTTAGTAATTAGACAACATTGAATCTTGTTTGTATTAAAGATAACTAAATTTTGAGAGTTCCATTTTTCTATTGTGTTTAGTCCTAAAGTGAATGAAAAACTCAGATTGGGACGGCTGTAATATACCGACTGTCAGTTACTTAATTTAAAGTACTAACGACGCTGCCTAATGCTATTATATGGCTACCTTTTAAGTAATAGAGATTTAATTCTCATAGTCATAAGCATCTTAGATTTATTATTCTTGACGAATGAAAGCAAACAATTCATGTGAGCTGCATTCCCGGTTGTCTATGTTGAAGGCAACTATGGGAAAAAATATTCCTGTTGGCTGTATACTTTATACTGTATCCATACCGGTAATCTCATATATTCTGCCATAGTATGTCTCTTTTATTACTAGTGAAAAGTTTCCAATCCAAGGATTCTTAATATGTCTCATTGATCAATTTCCCTGTAATCCAGAATGCATACCTACTAAGTTTTTTTCGGATATGATGGTAGGTACATAGTTTGATATCGACCAAATCAAGAGATTAAATAAAGCCTAAATAAAGTGTTTATAGAGAAGACACATCATTAAAATGATAAAACAATACTAAATTGTATGGTAAGGGCGTAAAGTGAGGAATATCTGACTAGCGAGAGTTGCGGAATAAGCTGAGAGCTTATGGTGCATTCACTTGAAAACCAGCTGATAAAGAACGATATGAGAGAGAAAATAATCCATAATCTTTTCAGTTAGATCTGGCGGTGTGTTATTTCTAACGTTTGATCCATTATTTTAGGCACTGAATAATGATCACTTTAATATAAATAGTACTTAATTGCCATGGATTACACGGATTGAAGTTGTTTACAAGAATTTACTTTGCTATGAATGTATAAATAAATAATAAACCTGCGAGAAAGTAGAGGGGGTTGTAAACAAACATGAACTTTACCCCATTGTGCAAGAAAAGTGTATGTATTAGAGTCATTCTGAAATCAGTCAATTTACCACCATTAAAATTGTCTCTTTAAAATCTCACTTTCGCGAGAAGTAATTCAAAAAATAATAAAAAATAATGTCAAGCCTTATTTTTATTCAAATTAATAAAAATTTTGAATCATTCCCCTCGAGTACTAAAAGAAATAAAATGTCCAGAGATTTTTTCCAGCAACAAAAGCGATGAATACACATTCAAATTAAGAAAATGATCATAGATAAAGGACGATAATTATTTAACTAAGAATGAAGTAGAGAATCAGTCCTAATTCTTTTCTACGACGAAAGGTCATTAAGCCATTATTAAATTGCGACTGTAATTATTATGATTAATTTCCAGAACAAAATCTCAATTACCTGGATTAAATTAAATCCAAGAGGACATTAAAAGTATATTGGACATAATAGAATGATTTCATTTAATATTCTATATTAAAGGGAATGTTTTTACTTGTTGCTGTCAAAAGTTGAATGAATAAAAAAAATAATTAAACATTGAAAAATATAAAAATAAAATTCATGTAAGTTTTTTATAGAGCTCTAGAAAAAAGTCAAATTTATTTAATTTTTTTTTTTTCAAGAAAATTAAATTTTTATTATAAAAAGTAATTTCATAATAAGTGCAAAAATTATTACAAAATTTTATATGAAAGTTCAAAAAAAAAAAAAAGAATTATGGTCACCGTAGTATATTATTATCATAATGTATAAAAAAGTAGATAAAGAAGAGTATGAAAAAAATGCGTGGCTGGTTTAAGGAAGCGAACGGCATTATAACGTAAAAATTTCACTTGAGAATTCTAATAAAAAGTGTCTAATTTCGAGAAAATTTGTAAATCTGAATCATCCCTGTTCTTTACAAGCGATGAAGAAAATGGCCGGGTTCTCTTACTCCATCGACCCTGAAAAAATGGAGGAAATTATCATTTAAACCAGCTCATTTCTTCTCCTCCATCTATTTGAATAAATTAAATTCATGGAATCGGAACATCGGTCACTTTTAATAATGATCTTCCCAAATCGATCAATGATGTTCTTAGAACTTCCACAAAATGGCAATATATAAAATACTCTCAATGGTCTTGGCACAATGTAAGCATCTGATTATATAGATTTCCGTAGTTCAGTAATTCGAATCAATTTCCAATATAGTATAATAAAAAGAAAGCTGGCCAATAGGAAATATTTAAATGAATTAACTTGGCGCAATGTTTCTGCATAAAATAATCACCAAGAAACTTGAACTCTAAATAGTGTAAAATTTTAAAAATATAAGTACTAAAGGGACCGTGCGTCACGACTTTAGCGCCAACTGGCGACGAAAATGTAAGCTTTGGGGGATGATTTATTAAACGACGAAGAAAAAACTTGCCCTCGGCCCCGTTAGGCTCCGTGCATTCTTTTGTCCATGATATATACTATAATACAATATCTACCCCAATTCTCCCAAATAATTTGAATAAATAAACACAAGAGAGCGCTACCTTCGGCGGTAGAGTGCCTTTATGATTAACGTACGGTCCCTATTGTTTAAAAAAAATCTCATTATTTTGTTTGGTCGAAAATAAAAAATATTTTTTCTATCACACTGAGTGTAAGGTATTCCTGGAAATATCTTTTTAAATAGAATTAGGCTAAATTTGTTAAAGTTTATTTATGTACTTTAAAATGACGGTGTGAGAGGGCTTCAAATTGGGCATTTTTAAGTCATTTTTGTACCTATAGACGTTCAGAAGTGGCTTAATTTAAAACTAATAAAAAAATGCCATTAATTCGTTCATATTAGTGATGTTACGGAGGTGGGTTTACCGAAACCTGAGTCGGAGTAGAAGAGAGATGTATTTAAATAACTGTTAAGGGCAGGCCTAATGAAATAATAGACATATAATTCAGTAATTAGTCTCTTTAATCAGTCAAATATAAATAATAATACACATACGTAAGTAACATGCAACAA
The DNA here is from genome assembly GCA_024734495.1 of Forficula auricularia. Lineage (NCBI taxonomy): Eukaryota > Metazoa > Arthropoda > Insecta > Dermaptera > Forficulidae > Forficula > Forficula auricularia. The sequence continues at coordinate 4,643,729 of JALMQS010000127.1, forward strand.
TAGAAAAATAAAATTGAAAGTTTCTTTTTGCCGAGAGTAGCAGAATTTTTATAAATTGAAGGAGACACTAAAAGAATGTGTCTTCTGCTGAAATTATAAATGAATTAAAAATTTATAATTCCAGCAGAAGACATACTCTTTCATTGTCTCCTTCAATAGAAAAATATGCTGGCGTGAGGGGATTCCCCGGC
>JALMQS010000127.1:4644019-4768703 GCA_024734495.1 Forficula auricularia
GCCGGGGAATCCCCTCACGCCAGCATATTTTTCTATTGAAGGAGACAATGAAAGAGTATGTCTTCTGCTGGAATTATAAATTTTTAATTCATTTATAATTTCAGCAGAAGACACATTCTTTTAGTGTCTCCTTCAATAGAAAAATATGCTGGCGTGAGGGGATTCCCCGGCCGACAAGTCAAAAATTGTAGGTGCTCTGGTTGGCCTCAGTCTAATCTTTTGATCTTCGTTATAACCTCCGATTCAAAATTATTGGAGCCGAAGTCGGAGGTGTAAAATCAATCGGAAGTTCCGACCTTTCGGAGTCGGAGTCGAAGCTCCGTAAATCTCTAGTTCATATCAACGACAAACGAATTTGATATCTCAAGTATTTTAGAAGATTTAACCCTCGAAATTGGTTAATTGCCTTATTAATTCATTGGTTAATGTCTCCCGAGTGGTTAATTTTTTTAACTGATTATTCGGACAATTGTTTATTCATGATATTATTTTTAATATGCCTTTAATATCACATTATAAGATAGGTAGGCCAGGCTTAATCCTTCACTAAAGAGAGAGCAATAAAAGAGGTAAAAAAGCCAAGTGTATTTTCTATTGGGCAATCGATTGAACAAATGGCCAAGATGTCACTCGAGCAACTTCTTTTTTGAGACCGGCTTATTAAACCCTCCTGGGGACAAGCAATCCCTTGAGAACACCACTCGATGCATGCACGTCAGCTTCACTGTGCTGTTATTTATATGATCATTTACATACATTATGTTTGCCTGAGGAAAAAATCCTTCCCGAATGACTCCGATCGCTGATGAACTTTGAAACAGGCGAGTTTATTAGCAAAAGGGATGAGGCTAGCAAAAATGATAAAAAAAAGACCAAAATAATTCCATAGAACGAAAGATGCTTGCTGATTGAGACTCTTCACTCATCGAATCGATTGTGAAAAGCAGCAACGAGAACGGTTGCCTTCTGCCTTGCATACACGAGACTCATTAAAGAAAACTAGCAATTTTTATTATTTTCTTAAATCGATTCCGTTTTAATCAGTAATCAACTTTATTTATTTTGCTAGTTTAACTGTTAGTGGTATTTATGACTCATACTGTTCAAAGTACTAGTCCCATCCAGTTCATTGATTCTAATTTTCTCTATTTAGTCTAACTTTAGAAGATTGTTCGTTTTTTTTCATAAACATTTGAAATAAGCAAATTAATTAAATCTTCTTAAAGTTACACGATTTTTCTCTAGTTATTCTGTTACTTTTATAAGTCAATTAGTCGTAAAATGAAAAAGGAAATAACAGATTTAGGATTTTCTCTAAATAACAATCAACATTTATCTCTTTTACAGTGGCCGAGTGTATATGAAATGTTCTGACTCGCCAACATTTCAATCTTTCAAGACTCCAATATGACATACCAAACTACAAACTAACTTACGTACAGTATATCATTATATCATTGAAGAAAATTAATTTTGCACAGATTAGCTGAGTTATTTATTCATGAAGAGAAATCACTGAGGGTGTCCTCTACTTGGCATAAATAAACATATACACATGTATACCAAATATAAATATCTCTCTATATATAATTGGTATGGTATTTGTTTGAGACTATAGTTTTGAAGGTTTGACCTTTATATCATCAGTCTTTTTTAATTAGAAATATTATATATATATATATTATTTCTCATTTGCTCAAATACCCGATTGGATATTTTCGTTTTGTTCAATAGTGAGCTGGTCACGTAACAAAAGATCTTTTAGTGGTTCGTTCTTCATCGAAAAGGTTCGAGAACTTCCCATACCGTTTGTTAACATTCCAGGGCTTACGTCTTAAGATTATTATTATTATTATTATCTTCCATATATATAGGATTAGATAAAATGAGAGAGTCACGAGATGAAAAAAATGTTTTTCTAAAATAATAATATAATATCAAATTTAGGGAACATTGTCAATGTTCTCCTGACGATGAGTTATGAGCTCGAAATATAAAGAGTAAACTTAAAAAAATCTTTGTATTTTAATTTTTTTTCTCCTTGTGAAACACCACCAACTCTAACCTAATTTAATAATATAACAAGCTCTGAAATATTTGCTTGGTTAAATGCTCTTTTAAAATAAGAAATAACTCTTAAAAAACTAGTCTAATGAATATTAAGATTAATGCATGCCTGTTACTTCTACAACGTCTTGATTGGAAAAACTTAAAGCGTATTTACCGGTTTCTTATAATTAATCATTAAAGGAGACAATAAAAAAGTGTGTCTTCTGCTGGAATTATAAATTTTTAATTTATTTATAACGAGACTATAGTTTCGAGAGCTTAATTCCTGTGAATCAATTGTAATCGACTGATGAAGAGGGCAAAGCTCTCGAAACTATAGTCTTTTTATAAATAAATTAAAAAATTATAATTCCAGCAGAAGACACTCTTTTATTGTCTCCTTCAATTTATAAAAATTCTGCCACTCTCGGCAAAAAGAAACTTTCAATTTAATTATTAATTAATTATTTAATAATTATTATTTGCTAATTAAGCTGAATAATTGTAAAAAATAATTATTAGGAATTTTTTAGATCTAATTGATTAAATATTTTGTTTATTTGATGTCGTATAAAAAAATAGTTCTAATAAAAGTTGTTCAGTTTATTCGCATAGGTTTCTATTTAAAAAACAGAACATGACCTTGAAATACCCTTGAAAGCTTGTTCTAGGTCGACAAACAATAGCGTTTTTTAGTTTCCCCCTTGATAAAAACAACTTTTATATGAAACTTTTTTCATATAATGCTTTCTTTTTCAGTTATAAGATTGTCTCAAGATAAAAAAATCACCCTGTATATAAAATTAAGGTTTTGTCTGTGCATTGCTCAAAATCGCCCCAAATTGTGGATGTACACGTTTCAAGCAAAGTTATGAAAGAAAACACCTTCAACGAAATTCCTGTCTGTCTATCTGTTTTCTATCTGTCAGGTCAAATTCTGTTCGCTATTTGCATAAAAACGTCTGGAGATATTTGTTATCAAATTTTTATGGATCAGATGTTTTTCAACTTAAAATCATTCCTAAAGAAGATTTTGACATTTTGACCCCAAAAGGTGATTTGGGTGGAGGCACTAATGGTAATTATCAAATAACTTCTAAACTATTAACTCTACGACAAACTCCATTAGAAGCAAAGTTCTAGAGAATGAATTTCTGACAATTTTCATTTAAAGAAAAATGGGGAGAGGGTCAAAAAATGAAAATTCGAGGCCTTTGGACTAAATTAAACCAAATGAGAGTGGCCAGAGGGAGAAGGAAGGTCCAGTGGGCGGAGATAGGTTTGGCGAAATGGAGAAAGATCGAAGGGACCCAGGGGGCGAAGCTCTTAGGCCAGGAAGATGCCCGCCGAAGGCCCGGCTGGTTATTTTGAATAAATATTATGTAAAACAAATATTTTTGACACCAAAGACATAATATTAAATATTACGTATGATTGTGTTCTTAATTATTTTTTTTTTTTTTTTTAGGTCTCGGATATTAGAGTCTATTTAGCTATATCTAAAATATCAAGTGTAAGTAAATAGATATTATCTGCTAATGTAACATAATATTTAAAACGTTACAATCTTTCTTGGGTCTTCTGGAAATCATATGACATTTTTCACTTGTCAATCAACGAAAGGAGAGATTTCACAAAATTAGATGTGTAACTTTTTTGATAGAGGCAAGAGTTTTGAAATTGAAGTTCTTAGTGAAGATGAGCCCAGGGATCAAATGTTAAATGAAAAGTTCGTTCCCCATTAATTCATTAGAAGTCCCAGGCGGTTCTGCTAACTAATAATGAAATGACGCCTCTACTCTCTCTCTATCCCGCCACAAAAATAAAAATATCCTCTCAGTTCTATATTAAAACAGCAAGCGAATGAAAATCACCTCGAAATCGAGTGATACATTCAATTGGAAAATATATGATGAACTAGAGATTCACCATTAATGATTTTTTTTTTCAATAATTCACTCACTTTCCATTAGTTAGACCTTTAAATAGATATTCTATCATTCTGGATCATTTGATGGATGTTTTCTATATTTTACCGGTTATAAAGATATTTTTAATCCATATTAGTATCATGATATATAATATTTAATCGCAGCTTATAAATATCCCCAATCTTTTTGTTCACAAAGAGAAACAAAGAGGTTGTCCTCTGCTTGATGCAAATAAACATACACACATATATATCAAATATATATATATATATATATATATATATATATATATTTATTTGTTTGAGACTATAGTTTTCGAAGGCTCGGCCTTCATCATCAGTCTTTTTTAATTATAAATATTATTTTTCATCGGGTTAGTATCAGCGTAAATATTGAAAGTTTTTTTACTCTTACTGAGCCGAGAAGCCAGTTAGCATTTATATCCACGCGATAGTGACCTGATGAAAAAATAATATTTATAATTAAAAAAGACTGATGATGAAGGCCAAGCCTTCGAAACTATATTCTCAAACAAATAAATAATATATATCTATATACAGGGTGTCCCGTATCACCATATCAGGATTATTCAGAATTGCATAACAAAAATTAGAATAATAAAATATCTAAATTTGTAGTCACAGCATTTGATCTCTAGGCGACGGTAGCGATTTTCGCCATTTTCAAAAAAATACCTATAACTCAAAAACTATGAGACTTTTATTACATCCTTTTTAGGTTCTGGATCGACATAAACTGGCCTATCCCTTGTTCAGGGTTTATCGTTGTGATATGGGACACCCTGTATGTGTGTATATTTATTTGCATCAAGCAGAGGACAACCTCTGCTACTCTCGGCAAAATAAAAATTTTTCAATTAAATCTCTTCCTTGTCAAATTGAAAACAAATCAAAACAGCTTATACGTCAATTCGTTTATTCTTGTGACTTCTAAATATTGGACCTCTATCTATCGTCTTTTACAAACTTTGATTCAAAAAGTAAATAGCTACGAATTCTAAGCGACCTCTGAAAAATTGTCATTTCAACAACTATTATTCTAATTTCAAGCGATCCTGGTCTTGTCCCATATCAGAAACTTCCTGGGACCTCCAATCTAATATTTCTTCAAAGATTAAATTCTTATTTGTGTGACTATTATTCTAATTTCAAACGATCCTGGTCTTGCCCCATATCAGAATCTTTCTTGGACCTCCAATCTAATATTTTTTCAAAGATTAAATTTTTATTTGTGTAATAGATGAAATTCAAATCTCTTTAGCTATCTCAAGAGATCACAATAGAAATTGTAACACATTTTGATTTGATTCAAGTAAAAATGTTTTGAAGAAATGAGGAATCACTTCATTCGCCATCATGTTTTTTAAAGAAAATTTTATATATATCTTAATGCATTATTTTTAAAGTTAACAAATACATTATCTTATCACTGCTGTCTCTGCGGATTCTCGGGCTGTATACAGAGTGGGCTTCGAATTCTAATTATTCCTAGTTGGGAGGCATACGAGCTGTTGTAACTCAGACATTTTCATACAAAAGCTGATTGGCTTTGGTTTTGTTGTTTTTGTGGAGATAGGTGGGGAGTTTTAAGATGGGGGGATTTTCTCAAATATCAATACTAGGTGTAATTTTTGAGAGTTGGCCATGTGTAGGTTAGTTTTGACATTGGCAGGTTTACTCCGACTATTGTTTTCTAAAAATTTTTACTTTTTTAATTAATCCCGTCACAGTATTTATATCAAGATAAAAAATACATATCACAGAACTTGTGATATTTATTGAGCACAATAATTTTTAGGAAATTTTTTTTTGAGAAAAATATAAAAACCACTCCAACTTTCAAGTAATGGTGTACAAGGGGTGTTTTGATTTTGATCAAATCTCACGGATAATACCTAGCTTAAGTTTTAAATTTTATTGTTCTCTGATTTACTAATGCTGAGTTAATGCACTACACACACATTATTAAGTTTTCTGGTTAATTTTGGTTTTTGACGCCTACAAAATCAGTATTATTTTTCTAAACGCGATGTCAATATGTTAAGGGTTGGTTAAGTTAAATACTTATCACTTAGAATTGACCCAGTAAAATTAACTTTTATAATTTTGGAGTTAGAAGACTTCGAAAATTGAACCTCTCGAAAGTGAATGCAATTACTTTACTTACATGCTTCGGAATGTTTCCGTTCTCTCAAACTCCACCGGCCATTTATTCTATCTTTTTCTTTTGTTAAAGGAGCATGGTGTGTGTTCTTGGTGAAACACATTTAAATAAAGTAGAGAAAATTTTTAAAAATTTAAGAAACATTTTAAATTTAAAAATATAAAAAACTTTTTTAAATTTAAAAATATAAAATTCTAGGTAGGTTTCTACAAAAAATAAATAAATAATAGACATGATGCTTGTTAGCATGACTATATATATTTCGGAATATGAGCCCATCTTCAGGAGTTCACAGAAAAATCTGAGTACAAAAATATAAAATGCTCTAGAAGTAAAATTCCTTAGCTTTAACAAATAAGAATGTAGTGAGGGAGGGAAGGTTTAAAGTACAAAGAAGAATTTTTGTTTATCTAAATTTAAGATTAAGAAAGGGGTCAAACCTACCTACAATTTTGTATTTTTAAATTTTTAAAGTTTCTTAAATTTTTTAAAATTTTCTTTTCTTTTAGAATTTCCCTTTCAACTCCAAAAAAAGAAAAAACACTTATTTGGAAATCGAATACTTACATACTTGAAAGTTGAGCAACATTATTTTTTATTTAACATGAAAATTTGAGTGTCTTATCTCTTTGAAAAAGTGGATGGAAAATTTTTTTCAAAAAAAGAACAACTTCCTGGTTTCAAACCTGTATTTTAATTATATGAGAATTTATTTATTTAAGGACAATTTTATCAAAGATCTTAGTAGATTATTATGTATATGTTATATGTCAGCAGGTTTCCTGAGGGGGGGGGGGGGGGCGAAATCTTCTGACATATAATATAAACATAATAATCTACTAAAATTTTTGATAAAATTGTCCGTAAATAAATAAATTCTCATATAATTATTTTTTAGTTAACTGAATACATCAGTTCTTAGGTTGGTAGGCGGGACTCCATTTATTTCTCTGTATGTGTACACTGCTAGCAACCCCAAGCGCTAACTTTTCCTTTAAGCACTAACACCCTCATTACTTCAGGATGATATTCTCTTTCTAACAAGTGAGAATGCATCTTAAGAAGGCGTAGTTCTGAATAGTTGACTACCAGATACAATTAGGTGAACAAATTATTTCTCCCTACAACGGGACTGTTAAAAATAGAAACAAGTCCTTGATCAGGTATTTGGCAAAAATTCCGGATCGTTATGCGAAACTGAACAATAAACCATTCTATTATTTCCCTCGCGACTGGTCTTGAACTGAAATAAACATTTAAATTCCGTCCTGGTCTCTAATGAAAAAGAGAGTTGCCCCCTGCCAAGCCCCAGATCCCAGATTTTGCTCATTTTCATTTACTACCTATTATGTTCTTTTTACAAGGCGCATACAAAAAATTCACAATGGCCCATTGTTTCATGGATACCTCTCGGTATACATTTTTCTAATAAAAAAAAAATATTATCCATATATTTTATTCTCAGTCATGTAGGATTGATCTAGATAGTTTGACAAGCGATTATTTTCATTTTGGTTATATAAAATAAACTCCCATTCAAAGTCGATTTTTATCAAATTAATCAATTTACAGGATAAACAAAGGATTTGTCCTATAATTTGTAAATATTTTTTCAATTCGATCAAATTTATAAAATTATATTAATTTTGATTGCTTAACTATGCATACTTGTAAAACCGAGCTTCGCTCGGTAATTTATCTGTTTTTAATTATTGTTTATTACTTGCTTTGTTTTTGATTCAACCGCATGATTCATTTTTATTCAATATACTTTCTTACGGTAGAGTTATTTAACCTGTGTTCCGCGGAACCGCAGGGTTCCACTCAAACGCTTTATTGGTTCCCGAGTCAATAAAATTCGAACATTAACCAGGGTTCTCAACTAGAGAGATCTTTTTGTTTGAATAAATGCAAGATTATATTTTATTTAAAGTTTTTATAACAAAAGCAGGGACGCACCTTGTTCATAACATGTAGTATGTAATACGACACCCCCCCCCCCCCAAAAAAAAAAAAAAATCAGGGTTTGCTACTAAACAAAGGGTTCGATAAAAAAATTGTCTCAAAAAAGGGTTTCGCGGGATGTCAAAGATTGAAGAACACTGCTGTAAAGCAAAGTACATATACTTTAAAATATAATTTTACTAACGACTTTTTATATAACCTTCTTTGAGGTCTTCAATGTATTTAAATACGAGTAGAATATTAAATTTGATCATTGGTTAAGGCATTTTCGAGATATTTAAAAAAACTAAAAAATACTTGAATAAAGTACTAATGTCTGTGGGCCGCTATGTACCAAAAACTAACCAGCTCTTCATTTTGTTGAAGTAATGGTACCTTTTTCAATTTCATCAAAATCGGTCTTTTGAAATAAATAAATAAATAAAAAAATGAGGTAATTTCGGCTGTTCAATTTCAACCAAATTCGTGAATTACTTGTTCTATAGTCAATACCTAGCTTAAGTTTCAAATCTCCGTGCTCTGTTGCTTACCATTTCTGAGATATGGGGATTTCAATTATGTTTGCATCTCACTCAATTGATCAATTCCTTTGATATCAACCAAGAACAATTTTATGACTGCAAAAAAAGACATCAATCTTGAAAACGAAATAATTTCGAAAAAAAAAATATTATTTTTCGAGACAAGCCTTATCAACTCACCTCTCTCAATTTCACTCTGAATAAAATTTTTACTCGTTGAAGAACTTATGATACCTAATAAGCACACCTATTAAAAAAAAATCGTTACGACCGTCTATTTTATATATCCATTCATCCATACATCCATTTATCTTTTGGGGTTTTACGTGTTTTACTCCTCTATCAGGAAAATTCCATATATATAACGTGATATACGTTTATTTGTATATGTGCGTCGGTTTTATCTGTCAGTTTTTTGACTAACCTCGCTATAAACATTTCCAAAGTTAAAAACTAAAATTCTTATTGATTTATCATTCGACGGGTTTTCGCAAATTTAAATTTCTTTATTTTTCCTATAAAAATATAATAACTTTTAAAAACGCTTCTACATTGGATAGGATTAAGTTAGAATTAACCAGAATTGAAAAAAAAAGAAAATATGCCGCTTGTAGGATCGAATCGATTATACCGGTAATAAACCTAGCTATTCATATTTCCAGAGGAAATCGTTAACTAAATTTCGAAAGCTAGTATTGGAGGATTCTCATTTTGTTTTCATGAATATCAGCATTAAAACGGTTGATAGTCCTCCTGGTTTGCATCATTGTGCGTAAAATAAATTTACCCCCCCCCTATTTGCTCTCGTGCAAGAGTTAAATTTAATGCCCCAAGATACTTTATCTCATATATAATGTTTCCATTTATTTCGCCTTCCTTCTACAAAAGTCAACTTCTTCTTAAGAGGCTGGGGTGTAAATAAATAAATAATAAATATGTAAACAATGTTTTCAAATTTGGGTGTCATTTTGCTCAGCCAGGCTCCTCGTAGCAGCGATATCTTTATGTCTATTTCAGAAATAATAATCGTTTCCAAAGTTTGATGGTTCAAGAAAAGCAAAAAGCCAGGATGGTATTAAAATTTAAAGACATTTGAAAATTTTTATTGAGATCATTTTAATTATAATAAATATGAAAGAATAGCTTGGATCTAGTTTCGACAAAGATTTTTTTTTCTGGTTCGTCAACTCTTTCAATTGATTTAATGCGGAAAAAAATATTCTATTCGTAAAGAGAAGAAGTCAATCGATGTCGAAAAGAAATCAACTCTGACAAAGAGTCGGCACTCATTTGAAAGAGAAGATCGAAGACGTACAGATGATTCACATTACCTGGGGAATCCCTGGCCCAGAAAACGAACCCGATTCGCTAAATGGCTTTTCGCTTCTTACAAAATGCCATATAGATTTATTAAATATAAAATATATATATATACTAGCTGCAAGGCTCGCCTTCGGCGGCCCCTCTTCAGCTAACCAGTGAGGCTCGCCCCCTGGGCCCCCTCTCGAGCCCCCCGAAACCCACCCAGCACCCCCACCCACACCACCACCCCAATGTACAGACAAAACCTTAATTATATATATATATATATATATTTAATTTCATTTAAATTGGTAACCATGACGACTGTTTTTGTTGGGGGACGGACATAGGTACATACACGAGCAGGCACAAATGACCTTTAGTAGTATAGGATATATAAATATATTATATATATAAATTTGAATGTTTATATTGAGAAAATAAGGACAAGTTTTGTGTGTGACTTTTTTATTTATCCACCACCGTTTCGTCGACTTTGCCGACATGACTATTTGAAGCCCTGAAGAAGTCGGCAAAGTCGACGAAAAGTTGGTGGATAAATAAAAAAGTCACACAAAAGAACTTGTCCTTATTTTCCCAATATAAACTTTCAAATTAATACAAATTATGGACGGAAATGATAATAATAATTATATATATATATTTATATATATATATATATATATTTATATATATATATTTATCACTGGCATGCGGCATCCCTAAAATTTCAAACATTTAGACTATTTTCATAAATATTGACTTCAAAATTTCAGGAGTATCTTTAAATTTTCAAATTATTATCCGTTATTTCAAATATATATTTCTATAAAAAACATTTTTTGTATTGAAAATTAAATTGGCTCTCGAAATGAAATAAAATTGTTTCAAGGGGCTATTAAAATGATTGATTTTTCAGAAAAGGGCGCTGATAGAAGGTTTGAAGTCACTACCTGGTATATCTTCCAGTTCAAGCATGTCAAAGACAAGTCCAGACAAGTTTTAGTCGAATAAAAATAATACAAATAAGGAATAAATAAAGATGATTTTGGGAATCTTTAGACTAATCCATTTCTAAAAACTTTCAATATATAAGATCGGAAATAATTAAGAGTCCTATAGACAAGTCATAGCTTAGCTTCTAGCAATAGAATTAGGATAAATTTAAGATTTTCTTATCGGACAAGTTGATTCATTGTGGAAGATGGTCGATTTCCATCTCATGGACTGTGGAGTTTCAGTCATAAGATTTAATTTCTGAATCCTACCCTCACTCACATAAAGCAGTTCCGTTTGGGGTGAAGTTCCCAAAATATATTTAAAAAAATTAAATGTTAAATTTGAAAAATAACGAAAATGATGTTGTATTCCAGAGGTTCCCAAACTGTGCGCGACGGCGTCCCGGGGAACCGCGGGCTCTTCACAGGTGCACCGCTAAGCTTAATAATTTATTGAAGCAAGATAAAAACTAGACAAAAACAAAGTGAGAAAATAAAAATATATTTATTATTCATTTTTATCTTTTACTTACGATTAGACATAGATAAACCGACAAAATTTAACAATGACACTTTCGAAAAAATCTGAAATGTATAGAAAGGGTCCCCCCTGTGGTCTGAATTTTTCATTTTCATAGAAAAATAATTAATTTTCAAGATATTTTTATCGATTCTAATACAGGAGTATAAATATAGAGAGACCAAATACGGTATTTGTTTTGATATAAAACGGAAAAATTTAACTTTGACATCCTCGAAAAAATCTGAAATATTATATACAAAGGGTCCCCCCTTTGGTCTGAATTGTGGATTATTATGGAAAAATAAACTATTAATTCCCAAGATATTTTTTATCGATTCTAATAATACAAAAGTATTTAGAGAGACCAATTACGGTATTTGTTTTGATATAATTTTACTTGTGCTATTACTGTAAATAGAGGGAGAAATGTAAATATTAACACCAATTATATAGACCCAATTTTTGTCAACTACTTATCTGTTGTAAGAGGAGGCCCCCTCCTGCCAGGCCAAAATAAACAATATATAATAGGGCGCCATGGCAAATTTGTAATTGAAAAAAGGCGCCGTGACTCTGAAAAGTGTGGGAACCCTGCTGTATTCGATGATATTTGGAAAAAAGAGAAGATTCAAATAAAAATCTCGAAAAATGAGAGGCTACTTGCTTGGATATCATCCCCTGGTTGAAAAGTCATCAACCGCCACTGATTAATTATAAATATAATAGCCCAGATTAATTTGCAGCAACGTTAACGTGATGTTGCCGACAGTGAGCGCTGATGCCCTCCGTATATTTGCCGCAAATTTGAAATATATTTGTAAATTGAACTCGAATTTTGAAATGAAAGACTCCGATTGATTTTAAATTAAGGAACATTAAATATATTGATAATTATTCCTCCCCCCCCCTCCTCACCACTCAAAAATTAAATATTCAATTCGCTTTTCTTTGCGCACAGAAGAAAAAATTAATCATATCTTATTTGATTTATATTTTATATATTATTTGTTTATTTTTTTACTAATTTGCCACTTTTTATAATTTTTTAAAAATATCAATTTTGTTATTCTTATTTTTTGATTTTTTACAAAATTGAACAACTTAAGACACGCATGCCAGAGTTTCTCATGGCAATACTGGAGCAGCCTGTCGTACAAACAACACCTGATCTCTTTTAAATATTTGGAGCCTTATATCGATTATCGATCCCAAATTTAAAAAAAAATGAGATAATATAATTCTCCTCCTCACACGATCCCACTTATTTAAATAAATCTATTTCCACACAAAAAATATCACAATGCTGTAGATTATAGAAAAAAATACTTCCAGATTCATATCTAGAGCCTCATTTCTGTAGCTGTGTCAGGACGAAAATGAGGAGAAACTTTTAAGAGACTATGTATTTTCGGAAGTTTACAGGTATACATTTGGAGTGTGGTTTTTTAAGAGGAATAAATAAAAATTTTGACCGAGACGCCGCCCGCCAGGGCACCAGCTCCGAGGGCCGAGCTTCGAGGCCGTGCCGAAGGCACTCACGAAAATCTCGTATATTATAATTAATATATATATATAAATTTTTATAATGATAATTATTTAGAAGAAAAAAGCAAGCAGGAAATTGTTTGTATATATTTAGCATTGGGGGTTATGGAGAGTAGCGGCTAAACTCAACTTGCCCCCTGTCAAAAGACCTGGATCCAGCTGGTGGAGCTAGGAAAAACTACATCAGAGCTGGATCCAGGTCTTTTTGAAAAGTGAAATTCTCGGTAATGCAAGGGTCTTTGGACTTGCATAGGCGCCTTGCATTCAATTGTAGTGAAAAAATTACCATATTTGTTTCCATTTCTCATACTACACATTCTACGCGTGTCCTTTCTCATGATGTCTTTCTCATTATTGTATATACTCATTGATTATGTAAACTTATCTTAACATGGTTGTCAAAAACCGAAGTTAATATTAAGTTAATTAAACAAAACAGATAGAATATAACAAATAAATTATATATATACATATTTATCGTTACATCTAGTGATGTATCTAATCCTGACCCACAATTAATTATATGATCTCTTATTGTTCTTGTTTAGCAAGAGGCAATACCATAAATTGTAAATGTAATGGTGATATTTTGAATATTCTAAACTGAGTTTTTTTTTAATTTTATGTCTTGTTTTTTGTGTAATTAACTTTTATTCTGAATTGTATCTCAATAGGATTTAGACTGTATATGAAAATAAATAAATAAATATTCGTCATATATATTATATGTGTTTGTTTATTTGCATCAAGCAGAGGTCAACATCATTGATCACTCTTTATGAATAAACAACTCTGGTACTCTCAGGAAACAACATTTTTTCAATTAAATCATATTTTGTAATAAGTTAATAAACAATATTTTGCTTAATTTTTTTATTTAAATTACAGAGTTGAATTTGATGTTCTTCATGGGAAAAGGCTTTAAGGAAAAAAACAAGGTGTTTGAAATTAATTATAATAGGCAAAAACCATTCTGCATTGGATTTTTGACGTTTCAATTATTTATTGGCAACCATTGATGAAGACATGAAGGAATCGACTTAAAATAAAAAATAGCCATCGATTCTGATCTAATAATTGAGCAACAACCATTTCACAATACACAACATTTTTGACATTATTATTTCTTACCATTGCTGAAGACATGGAGAAATCGACTTAAAATCAACAATAACGATCGATTCTCATCTATTACTGGAGGATTTGAGATGTTTTGACCATTAATAGTAACCAGTGCTGTGAACATAGAAGAATCGACTTAAAATCAAAAAGACTAAATTATTTTTTTGGTCAACAATTCAACCCAGATTCTTCACGTGAGGACCCTTCGAAGTCATTATAATTGGGGGGGGGGAGAGGACTTGCACTTCTATACGATCTTATAGAAGTGCCTCTCCATGTGAAAATGAGACTGATGCAAAAGGGGGTTAAAAATGATTGAAATCATTTTTTAAATATAAATATACCATAAAAGTTAAAAGTGTTTTTTGCTTCATTTTTTCGAATTACCTCAAGAACGGCTAAAACTATTTTGATAAAAAAAAATTGAGCAAAACCATGGTGTTTTGCTCTAAAAAAAAGATAATTAAACATCGAAAAAAATTATATTTTATGGGATATAAATAAACTGTATGTTAGTAAGTTAGTGCGCTACCAAATTTTGTCTACACTCTTGCTCAAAAACTAATGAGACTATCAAAATGAAATTTCACATCTAGATTCATTATATTGAGATTAAGAGCTGAGTTGAAATTGAACCCAAAATAAAGGGGGGAAGAATCTTAAAAAATTAAAATTATACAATTTTCAAACTAAAAAAAACAAAAAAAATGGAATTTACTATAAAACAGTCTTAAAATAAAAAAGTCATTATTTTTTTCGGGAAGCCAAATTTGAAAGGGGGGGGTTCAAAAAATAGAACCATCTCTGTTAGTCCTAGGCCCTTTGATCGATTTGTACGAAATTTCGGATATGAACCCTATACGACCTTAAAAAACGACTCACTTTGTGAAATTGATAATGACCCAAAGGAGGGGAAGGGGGGGGGGCAAAAATAATTTAAAATATTAAAATTTTCAAACAAAAATAAAAGAAACCTGATATTTAGATTAGAAAAGTCTCATTTAAAAGGAGATAGAGTACCTAACATTAATTGCTAATAAACCCAAAATGAGGGGGTCAAAATTAAGGGGAGGGAGGGTTTTTAAAAATTAAAATGGTTAAGCATATAAATATTTACTATTTTACAAATGTCCTGTGAACGGAGCTTGTCTCTATGTTAAAATTCATTAAAAGCAGACTAAGAACAAGTATCTCGCAAGAAAATCCTGAAGCCTTCATGTTAATGTTAAGTAGAGAATGATATTTTAAATTAAATAGGCTTTGATGATGTCATTTATATTATTGCTAAACAAAGCAAACTTCTAAATGTAACTTTAATGTTGTAGAGTTGTGCTTATTGTAATTAGTGCCTGAAGCACCGAGCGATGCTCGGTAACTTTTTGCCTCTAAGTAGCTTAATAACTCTTTACACTTAATAAGTACACCAATTAAAAAAAATTCTGGTGCGGTTTTTGAGCAAATCAAAAAAAAAAACGAAAAATCTTTCATGTAAATGTCAACTTACGGTGTTCCGATTTCAAGCAAAAACTTGCTGAACACCTTCTAACCTATATCGAGCTTAAGTTTCAAATTTCGTAGCTCTGAGATTTATGGTTGCGAAAAACAGGGTAGTACATTCTTTCGTACGTAAACATCAACTTTCGGTACTTCTATTTTAGCCATAATCTTGTGGTACTTCTTGTAGCCTCTACATAGCTTAAGTTTCAAATTTTAAGGCTCTGCGACTTACAGAGACGAGATATGAACGATTAAAATATTTATTTTGCGACATGTCTAATTTACACCATCTTGCTTTATTTCAATCGGATTAAAATTTATACACGACTAATAACTCATGAGACTTGATAAGAACACCAATTTTTACCGAAATCGTTAGAGCCGTTTTCGAGAACCCGATTATATATATACACTAGAATTTGTCATTTAATGATATATAAGATAAGATAAGATAAGATTGTTAATGTTGTATTTTGAAAATATTTAAGTACAAGTAGAAAAAATAAATATTTTTTTTTTATTTATGGGATGTGGGGGTAATAATTTTTTCACACAAAAAATTTAAGGCCAGTCCGCCCCTGAGTTCTACTAATTTTTCAAAGATAACCTATCGGTCTAATCTAATAATGAATGTATGAATGGAATAAAATCACAAAGTGAAAATGAATGAAAGAAGAGATTCACTGACTTTGTCGGAAGAGAAAACTTGCAAAGTTTATGAGAAAATCTTTTCCCTTTATAGGAGGCGAGAGGAAAATCCAAGGGTGATTTCTGGTAAGAAATTCCAGGTGATGATTTATCTTTTTAGGACCTTTCTGTCTAAATGTGAATCCATTTCATGGCAACCCCAGCTCACCTCTCAGAATAGTTATTCAATTGATAAATATCACTGGTGAGATGTCTTTAGGATATCATCTACCAAAAGCATTCGAATCAGGCCATGACAGGGATATCAAATAGAAATATTCCATGTAAAAATGTTAAAATTATTAAAATAATTAAAGTATATATTTTTGTTTTCTAAATGCCAATGATTCAATATATTCAAAGAGCCATTTTAGATTACGGCTTAACATAATTCATATAATATAGGTATATATCAGTGACGTGCGGTCCATGGATGATGTGGATGCGGCGCATCCCTAAAATTTCAAACATTTAGAGTATTTTCATAAATATATAAGGCCGACTTCAAAATTTCAGGAGGATCTTTAGATTTTCAAATTATTATCCGTAATTTCAAATATTTCTATAAAAAACATTTTTTGTTTTTAAATTATGTCGGTTCTCGAAATAAAAAATATGGTTGCATAGTTTCAACGGGCAATTCAAATGAATGATTTTTCTGAAAAGTGTGCCGTTAGAAGGTTTGAACTCCCTGCCTGGAATATCTTCCATTTCAAGCATGTCAAAGACAAGTCTAGACGAGTTTTAGTCGAATAAAAATTGTTCTCGCTGAGGAACTATTAAAATAGTAAAAATCCAAAAGAAGCAATAAATAAAGATGATTTCTAAGAACCCTCAATATATTAGATCGGAAATATCTAAGAGGGCTATAGACATGTCATAGCTTGCTTATAGCAATAGAATTAGCAGAAATTTAAGTTTTTCTTTTAAGACAAGACAAGATTCATTTTAGAAGATAGTCGATTTCCATCTCAGAGCCTGAGGAGTTTAAGTCACAAGATTTAATTATTGACTCCTACCCTCACTCACACAAAGCACTATCCGTTTGGGATGAAGGTCCCAAAATATATTTTTTAAAAATCTAATGTTAAGTTTGAAAAATAACGAAAATGATGCCGTTTACTATGAAATTTGAAAAAAAAGCGAATAATAAAATAAAATTTCAAAAAATGAAGGGGACTTTTTTGGACAGCATCCCCTGACTGAAAACTCACCAACCGCCACTGGTATATATCTGGGGGGTTTGAGGGTTTGTCTGTGGTGGGAGGGGGGCCCCCCCCCCCCCCCCCCCCCCCCCCCCCCCCCTGGCCCCCCTCGCCCCCCCCCCCGCTGCCCCGTCGGGCGGGCGGTAATAATAGAAATTATAAAATAACACCTAGGTATACCATTATCTCTACGGCAAATTCGGTTAGAAGCATAGTTGTAGAGGATTTGTTTCCTAATAACTTTTATTCAAAGAAATTTCCCCCAAAAAACCCCAAATCTTTATTTGATCCTTTACCGAAGCAAATATGTTACAATTCCTTCGTGTTTTTGAATGAATTATTTTTGATATGTTATTGTTATAATTTTCCTTGTTTGTTCTCTCTTACTTATTCCTACTTAGCATCTCGTTTTTTCCTAGTTGCAAATTAGGGACTGATCCTTAGAGGCAGCCCTTGAAGAATTGAGTGTTCCAATTTTCGAGTTACCCATTAGGAGCCCTTCAACAGGTTCATCCAATTTTGATTTGTTTGTCATGACTCATTCTATTTGGGAATGAGGCTGACCCAAAGTTGTCAACATGTCACATCCAACACCCCTTTCAAGGGGTGTTTTTTTTCGATTACCCTATTCATAATGCTTCAGATTTGTATTCAAGCATCCAATTACTTTGGCTAATATCCACTTTGGTGGACAATTAACATTTATATTTAATTGTTTACTGGACGTAACCAGGTAATCAAATTCATAATTAGAATTGTTGAATTGGATATAGTTCATTCTGATTAAATCCGCTAATAAATCCAGATCTATTCAAAAAAACGTTTCCCCAGTAGAGAATGTTTTATCTATTATACGGTGAAATTTGATTTACTATCTGATCAATATATTTAGAAATTAGTAGTTTTTCGTTCCAACTTTAATGGTCAATATTTTATTGAATTAGGCTTTGGAATTTCACTTTCAGGTAAAAGTAAATGTTTTATATACAATATTTATCAAAAAATGTACGTAAGCTAACATTTTATCATTGAAACAACTGTCAACAAATACTAGCAAAGAACTGGGCAACAAACGTCATAATTTATTGAGGGTTGATGGGGCTACCGCCCTTAGTATGGGGTAGTTACCCCTCCACTATATACTCAAATCTATTAAGAAGAAAATGGATCTTTTTCTTCATTATTTGACCTCATTTCTATAAATCTTTTGATGCAATATAATATAGTTTAAAAATTGAATTAAATGAAAAGAGAGTCTAAACGCATTTCTCTCTCACTCATCTCTCTCTCTCTCTCTCTCTATATATATATATATATATATATATATATATATATTCGCTGGTCCTCTTGCTAGCCAAGGGGTAGCCCCCTGAGCGTTTTCTGTGAATTGTGTTTACATAAATAGAAAAAATTATTTTATCCATTTTATAGTACTTACTCTTGTAGTGTAGTGTTTTTTAAATTATTATTATTATTATTATTTTTTTTTTATAAAGGAAAGCTTGCGGAATTTATAAAATATTTTTAATTTTTATTTAATTTCATCTAGAACTGGGGTCCACAAACTCAGAGTAGGAAAATACGTGTCCGATGCGTATGGAGTTAACAGCCAGCAAGGTGCGAGGTGCCTTCTGAACTGCTAGCACTCATCAAAGCGGGATGCCTAACTCTTCGCCTGAATAGTTGGCCTTAAAGAACGGCCTGATCAAGCTTGGCAGTTGACTCTGCTTGCTGAAGAGAATAGGGAAAGGCGGATGTTAGCGGGGCAGAGAGGCGGGTCGCGCGATCCATCCATGTAGGCACATGGATGGATCGCGCAAGCAAGTAGGCCGTAAGCTGCCAGTAACGTTTCGAGTTTAGGTCTCAGCAGTTCATTCTTAAGAAAATCAAAATAATTAATTTTTCATTTACTCTTTTTTTTTTTGAGTTTTAACTGGGCTTATGGTAACACGAGCTCATATTTCACCAAACTGTTCCTATGAATCAGGCGAGCAGAATAGGCTATACTATTATATTTTATAATTAATTATTAATTTTAATTATAATGGCTATATCTTTCATACTTTACTTTTCATAATTTTTTAAAAATGATATTTTATTAGAAGAGTGAAAAATATTATTATTTCCATTGGTTCAGAATTATGTTGGGAGAAGGTTGTTTTTGTTGGTGGTTCCATTTTCGTTTGCCTATTGAATACATCGTTAAGGAAAAGGGAGTAAAAAAAAACGAATCTATTTAAACAAATTTCTTTAAATAAATAAATTTTTTCTACATGATGGGAGCCAAATGAAAATTAATTTCTTTGAAAATTTTAATATTCTCTAATGGCGTTCGGATGTTCCGTTTTTGCCAACAAAAAAGAATTCCCACCACTGGTTTTCAAGGGAATAATAAAAAAAATGTACTTATTCAAATGAAGATGGATTGAATGAAATATGAGCTCGTGTTACCATTTTGGCGGTGTCGAAAGTCAGACAGGTGTTCCTTGTCAAGGGCGGTAAGGCAAGCTGCCTGCCAAAGCCTAAGCCTTAGGCTTTCCTCCTTCAGTCCACGCAATCGAGGCCAATTTATTGCACATTTCCAAATCATAAAAGGTCCAGTTTCCCTTTTCAACTAGTACTTATAGTAATTTTCAACAACAGAGCGATTTCCTTTTTTATTAGCAGTGCAACATTAGCCCCATTAAATAAAAAGAATCTACGCTTTTGCAACTCGAAATAAATCGCACAATTTTTCGCTTCCAAAAATAAATTCCAGAGAAGTTATAATAAAATATTAATTAAGTTTTTTATACAACGTTTTGAAGCAAATTACCTGATTAGTTAATTGATGGAGAAAGATATCTTCATCAAAGAATATTAAATTATTTTCGAATATCATAATTATCAAATACATTTTTTTTTGAGGTGAAACTTCTTTAGCGACCAATCTGTATGAATTTTTTTGCTACAATATAGAGGAAATGACCCAATAGAGGGGAAATAAGAGACAAGTCTTGTGGGGGGCATCTTAATTTTTACTTTATCCAATGCGAAGCATGGGGAAAGTATTGTAATCGGTCTCGCGGCAAGCGCGACTTCAAAGGGTCCTGAGGTAAATACTACGGAACCCATGGTCTCAATTAAGGTCACAAATTGTAGTATTCAATTAGGTTGGATTTTAGCAAGTGACGGTTTTGCCAAAAATTACATGGGGTCTCGTCTAGAGGCCAAAAAGTGCCATTTTTTTTTTGGAAGTGCGTGCGGATGGATGGATGGATGGATGGATGTTATCGTTTTTTTGGCACACGATTTTTTCCACACCGTTGCACCGATTGAAATGAAATTGAAAACCTACAATTATTTTAACAAAATGAAGCGCTGATTAGTTCTTGGTACATATCGGCCCACAAACAGTAGTACTTTATTTCGGTACTTTTTTAGTTTTTTCTAAATATCTTGATAATGACTTAACCAATTTTGATGAAATTTAATATCCTAATTATTTTCGTTAGAAATGGAGTACAAATAAGTATAGTATAAATTTCTAAATTCATGATATTTCTTTTTTTTTTCAAATTATTTTCAAAAATAATAATAATAGCATATATATTATATGATAAAAACACGAACGTTTTTTTTTAGATGTAAAGATCATATTTCTTAGATCATATACTTTAGAAATAAAAATTGATTGAAATTTTCCATTTTGCTTTCATCCTGGATGACATGGTATGTGCCTACTGAGAAAATATACCTATTTTATTTCAGTAAGATAAATAGTCTAATAAATCCTACAATATAATAAACTATGAACGTATTTTAATGAGATGAATTAAAAATTAATAATGTCATTGACAGAACATTTTAATTAAAAATAAATAAATAAAAATAAATCAAACCATAAAATAATTTAAAATTTTTATTAAATCTATTTTACAAAGCGAATAGTTCAAAGACATTTCTATCAAAAACGACAAATAATTCGTTTATTAATGCAGTAACCTATATTAATTCACAAAATAAAAATTCATATAACTGTTCTAGCAATTTTATTTCTATATACAGAAAATGCATTTCTCTTTTAGGAAATCGCCCAAATGGGCATATTAATAATTAGATTTATAATTTGGAAGTTAATAAAAGACAAATCACACACTAATGTATAAAATAAATTAGAGGAATCTAATATTATAATTGAAGGTTTAATTTACGAGTGTGGGAGACTAAATAAATTCTCTAATTGGCATATTATTTTATTATACAATTTAATTAAATTACTAAAAGCGTTATCTAACCACTGCAATAAAATAGGGAGAATTAAATAAAAAAAATTACTTCTGTCTAGAGGGTGTTCCGAGAGAATTACAGAAAAATTTAACGGCTATTTAAGTGAGTTCTCTAGAAATTGAAATATATCATTTTTATTTATTTTACTTAATTTATTTCAGTTCTTCATAGTTTTTTCCAGTCTACATTCCATAAATTACAAGCTATCACGGTCTTCTTGGCTCGTAAGGCAGCTTTTTGGAGCTCCCCCTGAATCCTCAAAACCCTTTGTTTCTACTTACTCTCTGACATCCTTCCTGGCAGTATTTGTTTCACTAGTTCGAAGAAGTAACTGTGAAATTCGCTCCTGATCATACAAAGGTCAAAGTGTCTATAAATATATAGACTATACAATCTTCTTCTTTTATATTTATAAAGAAGACTGCCTAATAAATAATTTTTATCAGGGATATAGGTACTTTAGTTTGTTAAAAATAAATTTATTTTGAATTTTGAAATTCAAACACAAGAAGTAGGTAAATGCAAGTATATCAGAGCTTATTTAGTTTATATTTGTATTTTACTTTTTTGTAAATACTAATCTAACCCTATAAGATTATATGTATTATTTTTATTTTAGTATCCAGAATTTGTTTCCAGTGTAAGAGGCTTTCTTATTTGTGTTCCGTTTAGTGTCGGTACAATGTCTATTTGTCTCTCAGAACATTACAACTCGTGGACTAAATATTATGCAAAATTGAAATTTATAATTTTTATGTATTAATTTTCCCATAAATCAAAAATCATTTTAAAATTTTAATCAAATTATTATTTTGTTTAGGGTCGAATTTTATCTGAGGTCAAAAATAAAATATATTTATTAGATAGGTATATATATTTTTTATATAAATAAATATATATATATATGTTCAGTGATGTTTCCAGCGGATGGGTCCTATATGTTTTTAGTGGTTTTTCGGGTTTCTCTGCGTGGAATTGTGATGTTTTCTCCACATTTCGCCTCCTCTTTTGGAGCCATTTTCAAGAGAGGGCGTGGATTGTTAGCCGAAACGTCGAGAAAACCTCACAAAACCACGCGGAGAAACCCGAAAAAGCACTAATAACATATATATATATATATATATTATTATATGTACAAAACCCTTCGTTATGCACTTCTCAGGGCTCTTTTGTATCATTTGATCTTTTTCTTATTTTTTACAACCTTTTATTCAACTCACAATCTCTATTAAATCGTCAAACCTTGAAAGACATTTTTGGATCACTTCTAGATATACATATTATAATATTATAAACCTACTTGCTACTTAATATTTAATATAAAGGAGGCGATAAGCTTCAACCCCGGGGCCCGTGTAAGCTCTCGCCGATCTTGTGAATAATGTGAATAATCCTTACCAAATCCAATGGCTTCTTGGTTTTGTTTTAAACGTCAACTCTCGTTTGGGTAACCTCGCTCTCTCCACTATTTCTACTTTCTTTATATTTGCATTTAACATCATCTGCCCGGAGGACTTCTTGCAAACTTAGTTTTTCAGAAACTGAGATGCCCCCTTTACTCTAACTAAATCACACTCTTAGATCATTCTATACGATGATACCAATATCATAATCTTAGTCAATACAATAACAAACACATAACATACACATAGGTACACACAATCTCTTTGAATTAAATAAAATCTTAGGATTAGCATCTGGATTTTAAAAAAAGTTTTGGTAGACAAGCAAGTGATTATACGAAATTGTTTTGGGTTAGTTCTTCAGGTGTAAAAATAATATGTTTCGTAGATTGGGGAGTGTTTTATCGCAAAATTATGTTCAGGATGAAGATCATTTTTGGCTTAATGCTTTTTTTAACAAATAAAATAGCCATATTTGGAGTGAGACCAATCCGAAATGTACACTGAAAGACTCCATTGAATCTAGAAAAAAACACCCTTTGTTGTGTTTTAAACTCCTGTAACATCATCGAATATTATTTCTTCAAAAATACTTAACTGTCAGCCGAGATGTTTATAGAACCATGATCAACAATTTTTTTTTTTGATAATCTAGATGACATTGATCAGGCAGAGTTGTGTTTTCAACAGGATGGTGCTGCGTGACATACTGAGACCGCAACCATAGACTTAGTGAAATCAAAATTTGGCTTATAGTATAGTATAGTAAAGAAGTCAATGCGAGTGATGGGAATAATTATTTCATTTGAGGCTTTCTCATCGACCTTGCGTATGGTTTGTTGTCAGGTGGCCCAGGGTTGTTCGATTAAATATCATCTATTAAAGATGAACGGTCCTCCGCGGCCCTTTACAGATGCCATAAGTCAACACAGGACATGTTGGCGCTGGCTATTCCAGGTTTGATAATTAAATTTTATTCATTCGACTTTGCAACTTGAGCAAAGTATATACTGATTAATATTTTTCTCTATTTATATTTGTGATATGGCCGGCCAAAAGTTAAAGAACTCCTGATTGTTTGTAATTTGATTTATAAAAATATGTATATACATAAATATCATCAAATAAATTTTTTAAAACAAGACCTACCTTTTTTAATTCATTAACAAAGAACTTAGAGCCCATTAAAAGCTAATTGCTTTGAATCAATTTTCAAAAAAAAATCTCATTATATTTCAGATATGTCGCTATCAGCAATTTCTTGATTTCCGTAAGTGCCGTTGATTTAGAAAAGTACAAAGTTAGATAAATAAAAATATGTATATTAATTATATTAATGGGTTTTTTTGCAGAGAGTAGCAGAGTTGATACTTTAAGATTAAATCAAAACGATGACTTCTCCATGTTGTTTATTTATTTATTTTCAAAAAACAAAGCATTGATTTGCTCTTGTAAATACAATTAAAGATATTGAACAAGACAAAGGTAATGCATACAGTGACGTCATCATCGCTCCTTTGCTGCAAGTGATATCCAAAAGCTATATGGAAAGTAGGATTTGCAATCTATGAATGAACATTCTTCAGGCAATAATAACAACAATCGATATGTCCTTATATGCTGACACCCTCAAGATTGTAATGCCAGTATATAAGTTTAGCGTTTCCATATAACTATTTCTCTCCGTGTAGGTGTTGTACTTTCTTTCGTTTTAGCATAAAAAAGCAGCTTGTCCTGTAAAGTTAAGAAATAAATAATTTTTGGAATTTTCTATCAATTTTCATACAACCACATCCATTTGTACTCATTCGTATGATCTATAAATTTTCAGCTTTGTTAATTAATAAAATCAAGTCATGACCCTGAAATTCTATTTTGCTATTTATTGTAAGAGGGTTGCTTTGCAATTTCTCTTTTCAATTTGCTTAACCCCCCACCCCCAGCCCTGCCTGCTCCTTGTTCCTTAGATTCAATTGGATGTGTGCTTCTCATATTTCGGCTGCATAGTAAGTAAACGAATTGCTCTCGGAGCTACTCGTTCCACCTCTCAATCCAAAGACAAACTTTCAACTCTTTTAGATGATTTTCTTTAGATGGCTTCTTTATTTATTTTGTTTATATTTCTTGCAAAAATAATCTTAGATATCAGCATATATTAAAAAATAATAACAAAAAGAAGAATAAAAAAGAATGAACAATATAAAATAAGAAAATAGAATAAAATAAAATACAAAATCTAAGCGTTAAATTCATTATGCTCGTTTCCGAGAGACGCGTTTTGAATTTTCAAACTGTTTATAATCAATTCTTGAACCATAGACTCTCGTCTCTTTTTGCCTACAAAGAAGATGAGAAACACCTATGTCAAGTGAAATAGAAAACCATAAAAACTCAAATTTATATTTATATATAAACGGCATGAAAAAGTACCTTTACATTTCACTCTTGATATTGAGGATTATTAAAAAAAAAACTTCTAAGTTTACGAAATTGTTTTATTGCTCGAATGTAATTTAGATTTTTCCCTTAAGCATAGAGATGTTAATAAATTTGAATTCCCTATAATATATTCTTCAACATGGCATTTATTCCCGTGAGCAATCTTCCTCGGGCACAATTCATGAATTACCATATGCGAATTCATATAAACCCACAAAGCAAGCTATGAGTGCTTGTTCACGTCTCGTTTGATCTTTGTCAATATTTTAAGGTCCTAGATTTTATGTTATTTGTTTTTGTGTAAAGTTTGGCGGGCATCTTGCTTGCCAGGGAGCTACGCCCCTTGGACTCCAGTATCCCTCCCCGGTACGCCACTGGTATTTTAAAATAATTTAGTAATCACCTCTCCGCCCCATCCCGGCACTGGTATTGTCAAGATCACCCCCGTCCCCTCGTAATAAAATAATTTATAATCATCCCCCCGCCGGTACGCCACTGGTTTTGTCAAAATATTGAGAACAAGCAAAAAAAATTTTTAATCACCCCCCACGATTCAAGACGGTCAGCCATCTTCTGATTCAATGATTTTTTGTCTCAGTTTACATGAAGATAGAATTTTTATTTTTGACAAGGCTTCGTTCGATCACATATGTGTACCGCATTTTGTGTTTAACTGTAAGTTTAAAAGCCAACTTGGTCAATTTGTGATATTATGATAATGAGGATATAATATATCAATGTTAACATCTATTTGTAAATTTTGTAGCCCAATTAACTGAAGATGGCCAAATAAATGCAGACCGAAACGTTTTATTGAACCCACCGCATCCAACTTTGTCTGATACCCCCTCCTTCATCTAATAGAGTTCCATCACAACCATGAACTCTAGCAACATTCATAGAACTGAAGTGTAAAATTTTTGAATTGGTAGTCGCGGCCGTTAGATTTATCGTATAGTTTCGGATAGGCCTAAAAGGGCTGGTTTTTCGCTTTTCAGATGCTGGTGAACGTCGCTTATGTTCGATTTATGAGATAGACCGCGAATGTTACAAAAATTGATTTTAATGATTGTCATTAGTAATTAGGACTGGTAAAAGAGAGAATTGTAGAGGAATGAGAAGATGATAAGAAAGTAAATTTCTAATGAATAAACATAATATGTTACGGATTAGAAAGAAGAACAAGCTTCTTTAATTTATACTAAAAAAATCATGTTTATATTTTATTTATTTACTTATTTTAACACAATTCCTTTAAAAATTATTTATTTTTTTGTCCACATACATAAAATTCATGAATGTATAGATCATTGGCCTGCGGTTCATGGATCCTGAGGATAAGGCGCATCCCAAAAATTTCAGAACCTCAAAAGTATAGTCATAGCTTTTCAAATTTTAATCTCGGTTAGCTTTATTTCGCTATCTTAATTAAAAATTTATAGAACTTTTTAAATGTTAAAATATGAAAAGAATTTTCCAGATTTAATATTTGAATCGTTGAGTTATCTTATGGAAAATACATTGATTTTATGAAGTTGAAAAGTGAAATACCTGGAACACCGAGAGAATCTCGGAAATTTTTTGATTTAGTTAAAAGCGATATATTAGTATTATTTTTTACTTTAAATTCAGATAAAAAGATCGATTTTTAATCGCAGCCAAAATAAAATAAAATTGAAATAAAACTTAATTTATATTTTTACCAATGTTTACACCCGCTATGGCCATCATCAAGACGTATCACTGGCCACAAAGTTTTGAATGTAATTGAAATTAAAAATAATATATTAATATACACCGAGTTTCTTTCGTTGACAATTAAAAAATCCTGAAGAAGGAGGTACAATCCTTCGAATTGTCGGATTTTTTGAGAGAATGAAATTGAAATTCTAATAAATTATTTTATAGAAAAATACCTTTAATTAATTAAATTGGCAAATTCTAATATATAATAATATTTGTAATGATCTTTTAGTGGAATTTAAAATAATAAAACTAATTAATTTAATTAACAGAAAATTGAAAAAAATGTAATTATAAATTTTTATTCAAACACCCACCTGTGAATATTTATTTCAATTAACAAAAAACCCATCAAAAACAACTTAGCCGAAGATGAGACCGTGACAGATCGAATTGTCAACCCCCTAACCCGTGAAGTTCATCCAAATCGTTAGAGCCGTTTTCGAGAAACCGATTATATATATATGCAAGAATTGCTCGTTTAATATAATAAGATTAGTTTAAATTTACTTGACTCGTGTGTTTAATTTAAAATCTAAAAATTGAATAAAAAATTAATTTTGAATGATAAATTAAAAGATGTTTTGGAAAAAGTAGGTGTTTAATTTAATACAGTTTGCACTATACATACCTTCCACAAGAGCGTCGGTTGAACCTTCATTTTCAACTATGAAAATAATTAAATCAATCATGGGAAGTAGCCAAAGGGAATATCTTCTGACTGTCCGCTCTTCTTTAATATCAATTATTGAAAAAAATTTAATGTCAAAATTGAAAAACAACTAAAAATTATTTGATGCTGTTATCGATGAATTTTGTGAAGATTAAAATAAAATTTTCAAAAATGAAGGTTCAGACACCATCCTCTGTTTAAAAAGTCACCGCCCGCCACTGGTATAAATATATTTTTTTCCTGACAAAGGCTATTAAGAATCTATTTATCTATAAAATTACAGACTATTTATGCAAAAAAGCGAGATTTTTCTAATTACTCGTATAAGCCAAAAGCATACAGTTTTCTCAACGTCCACCGATCTAAGAATTAATCACCTGACATATTGCTTAAGCTTAGCGTTCAATATCCCTAAGATTGTGTGTTTTCAAAAGCCAAGACCCTGGATGAACTAAATAGCAAATAATACGGATAGAAATCGATTGGTTTTCTCTTTGCTCTAAATTAATGCAATAATAATAAATAATCGCCTCCGTTCTGTGTCTCTGTTTTGTCAGCTAACTCAACTGAATTGTCTAGTTGAAAACCTTCCCGAGTCAAGCTAATTTCATCAACAACTCGTGTCCAATTAACACTTACATGTGTTTGGTTAATTATTCATATTACTAGTACTCGAATTAAATAGAATTCAACCCGAAAGAAATATAAAAATAGATGCAACTAACTAATCGATGCCTTTCCAGAAAGCAAAAGTCAATTTTTTTTTAATCAGAGCTACCAGCAAATGGAATTATTTATTTCCAATATTCCAGGAAATTTAATTTCTTTTTATCTCAGCTAGTAAATAAACTCGTATAAAAGGAATTTAGAAAAATCGAGTGACTACATTTTAGTCAGTTAGTCTTATTTTGAAAATTAACACCTTCCAACTGATTACCTTAATTTATTTCAATTATGCTAACACGTTTGAAATAATCAGTATCTATCAGTAACGATTACAATTAGCAATTTACGAATAGACATATTAAAACTATCACATTTAATTTGGCACAATAAATTGGACCGATTAGGCTTCACCATCATTAGCAGTCTGGGCCATTATAACAGTTATTCCTGCTCTATTTTGCTTCTTATTTTCATTGCTAAGATGTAATGGACGGTTGTCAACCACAAAAGTCGCTCGTTAGTCTTTTTGGCTATTTAAAATTGTTAGATAGACGTGGTCAAAAAAAAAAAAAAACTTTTCGAGTTGCAAAAGATCTACGAAAGATAATCTAGGTAGTATGTTACGGTTGGAAAGTCTATTTTTTAATACTTTGTCTAATTCAGGGGTTCCTCGCGGCGCCTTTTTTTCAATTAAAATTTTTCCATGGCGCCATATCCTAAGTAAAAGTACAATATATATGTATCAAAACAAATAGCGTAATTGGTCTCTCTAAATACTCTTGTATTAGAATCGATAAAAATACCTTGGGAATTAATAATTGATTTTTCTATGAAAATTAAAAATTCAGACTACAGGGGGGAACATTTGTATACATTTGAGATTTTTTCGAGGATGTCAAAGTTAAATTTTTTCGGTTTATGTGTGTCTAATCGTAAGTAAGAGATAAAAATTAATAATAAATAAATTTTAATCTTCTAACTTTGTTTTTTGTCTAGTTAGGCCAAATTTCTTGCTTCAATTAATAATGAAGCTTCACGGCGCACCTGTGAAGACGCCTCGGCTCCCCGGGGGAAACCTCTGGACTAATCCATAACATTACACATACCTATATACAAACTGATAGATTGGAAATAAAATGAAATACAAAGTTGACCTGATGAAAAGATTTGACCCTTCAAAATAATGGCTGTCTTAATTAACATAAGGAATTTGTCAGAATTCGATGCTTTGACGAGATAACTAGGGATTTTATGGAATAAACACAGTGGACATAATTCATAAAGGATTTCATAATCTCTCATTTGTTTTATTGCCTTATTTTGCGAAAAACGCCCTCGTTATGAGATATACAAAAATTTAAAAAGAATGTGAAATACAATTCATTTAGTTTTAGAGAACTCTGGTCGACTTATCCGTGGTGTTTTTTCTTTCGAATAAGAAAGAAACTTGCCAACTGCAACACACTAGCTACATTTTTTGATTTTTCGTTACTTGAACAATTTTCTAATTTTGGCCACGTCGAACTTATCTTTTTAAATAGCTAGGAACACCGACGATCGTCTTTTGTCGGGCGATAATCGCTCATTGTATATCCACCTTTATATTTAGCTTAATAAGCCTGCATTTGCCATGGGCTTCAACAAGTCTCAAAAAAATTCTAATGAATTTATATGATCTGATCAATTGAATAATGATTTTGGTGGTGTTTCACAAACACCACCAACTCCAGCCTAATATAATGTTTATGATATTTTATTATAAACCAACACCGCGTTCCCTAAGTTTTATTAAATGAATAATGAATAATCGAAAAAAAAGTACTTAGTTTTTCTGTTTAAATCGAAAGTTAACGGTCTATTTTTACATAAGTTCTTTTGAAATTTTTCAACACTTTTATTAATGAAATATTTAGGAACATTTGATATAAATCTTTAATGTTGAAACAGCTTTAATATCTGTTAGTTTTTTCTTAAGTGTGACATGCTCACTTTGTCTTTAGACAGAGTGTGTTATTTATAGGTAAATAGAAATCAAATATTTAAAACAACATATGAGTTGAGGTGAGTAAAAGCAAATTGAAAAAGTAGCCGGGAATGTAGGATCGCCTCCTGAATTAATTAATAAAACCATTAACAGCAGTTGTTTGTAGCCGGAAGCAGGACTTGTGCTCAGTCAATAGGCTTCCGCGGCCTTTATGTGACCGATCGCTCGTCGTATTATTAGTCATGCAGCCAATCGAAGAGGAGGGGCTCGACCCCATCGACCTCATGGTCCTTGCACCTGCAGCCTGGAAACCTGAGTCGATAAGACCCTAGAGGACCCGCCTGCAGGAAACTGCCTCCACTGTCCAGTGATTTGTCAAAATACCCACTGCTTTTCATTACCCAAAACAACGATCATCTCTCACCCATCAAAGAGGCGAAAGATCTCCGTAAAAAACATTACATTACCTTCAGTAAATAAAAAATAATAATAAATAATTAGAAGCTCTGCATTTTCTTAAAAGATTCATGAAACTCTCTGGCATTATCGTTACTTCCGTTATTTTGAGCTACTTACTCTTTCTTGCTATTCATATTTAATTAACTATTCATAATGGACCTGAAAATCCTTTCAATTCCAGACAGTCAAGAATTAAGAGGTAGCAACATAGAAAAATTGTATAAGAGTAGAGAAAACATCTCGGAATTCATAATTTATGGTGATGTCAATTGAGTTTCACCTCGAGTTCCGATTTTCTTTATCTTCATTCTTATAACACAACGTTTCAACATTTAAAATGACAATTTCTAGGTATAAAAAATAACTAAAACCCGGCTACGGAAAAATCGCGCTCTGAAAAGTATGAAACAAGAAAATATTCTTGTCTGACATTCTTATCTATAAACTACTCAATATTTATCATCTAATAAATAGACAACTTACATATATATTTTAATAAAATACATAGACATAGTGATGTTCAGAGAATGGCCGTGGTCGTATGCCACCTTATCCCATAACAATACAATTTATAGTATTGTTGTCAACCCTTAGGATAAGGTTGCATACGACCACTGCTATTCTCTATATAACAATGTCAGGCAAGCATATTTGATTGTTTCATACTTTTCAGAGCGCGAGTTTTCCGTAGTCGGGTTTTAGTTTTTAAATTTATTTTTTATTTAAATTATTTTTGTGTTTTATTTTCTAATAAAGTGCAGTGCCGCTTTACAATTTATTTAGTTTAGGTTTTATTTATTTTTTAAGTGTTTGGCTCACATCTGAGACGTGATTTTATAAACAGTGAATGCAAGCAAAGCAGCAAGCAATAGCTAGTAATATATATATATTTAAATTATGTTGGAGTTGGTGGTGTTTCACTAGGAGTGTGTGAAACACCACCAACTCCAACCTAATTTAATTTTAACAATGTTTCACTATAAACCAACACCGCGTTCCCTAAATTTTATATATATTTTTGAAATCTGCTAATTAAGCCCTTTCATTTGATACCCAACAAGGCACTTTTCAGATTTTTTTTTTAATTCATGACTTAATGTCCTCTAGAGGGTGTCATAATGAATTTAGTTTGACGTCATATAGAATTTATCCAGCGGACGATCAAGACGCTTCTAACAATACCTCATTTGTCAAATTATGATAATTAGTTTAAAAGTTATGAGAGAACAGATAAACATACATACATACATACATACAGGCTGAAATCACAACCCTCCTTTTGGTTTCATCGTAGTCGGGTAAAAACTAAGTTTCAGTCGCCGCTCTTTTCATGCTATTAAATTGCTCGGCACTCCAAGGAGGCAGTTGAAAACTAGCTGCTAAAAAAAGATTCATAAACTACTTAGTAATTTACCAGAGGGTGTCTCGTAATTATATATTTTTTTATATATATATATATATCTTAATCTTGGCGGTTTTCCTTTTGAAGTACGATTGAATATGTACTTATATAAAATGAACCATCACTTTATGCTTTATTTAACAAAAAAATGTGTTTTTCTTTCTTTTTTACTTCTTCTTTCGCCCTACACTGGGTAGAAGATGAACGGTTTTTTTATTATTCACTTTTTACATTGTTAATCCAAATATTATTAACTTAACTTACTTATTTCCCTAAACATCATTTCAACTAGCCTTACTGCTAATATTTTCTATTTCATCTTCGTTTATTAGATTCACGTAGAATATTATCACATAAATTTATTCTCAAGTTTAGTTATTTTTTACCAATTCCTTTGTTATCCAATACAACCAATTGGTCCTTCAAAGCATCTTTGCAGACTTTTCTAAATCTATACTAAAGTAAGTATAGTTCAATTGATTTATAGATCGCCAAGATTCTCGAAATATAAATTCTTTAAGTTACGCTTGCCACAGAGTGTTTAAAAGTTAAAAATGGATACATTGTGTTTTTCACATAAGAGAAATTAATTAGAAACTGGACTACCCTCTGCTTAACGAGGTCGAATTTCCCGTTAAGCCAGTTGGAAGAAGTTATCCAATTCCAATGTAATGATCTTCCATATGTCTGTATATAAATAAGCTACTATCATGTATCTAATTCCGAGAGCTTTGCTCCTAATTTAAGAGTTTTCTCCTGGCGCTGGATCCCTAGCTTATTCGATTAGATAAAAATTTAATTTCTTTAAATAAACAAAAAATTATGTTACGTGTAAATATCTCTTAATGATGAAAATAAAACAAATCAAAGCTTCATTTCTTGGAGTGTTTTAAATACATCGGAGTGTATTTTAATAACTGTCTTAACATGTTTAAAGTTCACTTTTCAAATATTGTAAATAAATAATTAAATAAATATATATATATATATACCAGTGGCGGTTGGTGACTTTGTTTGATGCTGTTCAAAAAAGTACTCTTCATTTTTTTTAATTTTCAATTTTTTTTGCAAATTTCATCGAATATGGCGTCATTTTCGTTATTTTTCAAATTTAACATTAGATTTTTTAAAAATATATTTTGGGACCTTCGCCCCAAAAGGATACTGCTTTGTGTGAGTGAGGGTAGGAGTCGGAAACTAAATAATCTTGTGACTTAAACTCCACAATCTCTGAGATGGAAATCGACCATCTTCCAAAATGAATCAGCCTGTCCAAAAAGAAAATTTTAAATTTCTCCTAATTCTATTTCTATAAGGGGCCGTACTTAAATTACGTAACAAATTTAAGGGCGGGGGGCTCAAATCAGATTGTTACTATTTGTTATCGTACGGGGGAGGAGGCCCTTCAATGCTTGTACGTAATTTATCGAAATTAATATAAAATTTTCTGGTAATTAATAAAAAAAATTTAAATTAAATTAAGTTATTTTTATTTTAAATTTTGACATAATATATCAAAAACAATAATATGATTAAATAATTTATTAACAAAAGAATAATAAAAAATATATTCTATTTTAATAAAATAATATGTCATGACAATATTTAATCATTTCCAATATACTCGTAAAATATTTGAATTTTTCTAAAAAAAAATTTATATTATATTATAACTTATGTTTCATTTTAAATTTTAATATAATATATTAAAATGCAATAATATAATTAAATAATTTATTAACAAAAGAATAATAAAAAATATATTTGATATTAATAAAATAATATGTGATGACAATATTTAATCACTTCCAATATACTCGTATACTATAGAGTCAATAATTATGAAAGGAATTTAAACATGATATTCTAAAATTCCTAAGAATAAAAAAAAAATTGTGAGACTCATCCGGGTAAGCTCACGAGGGAAGTGAAACTTCTCTAGCCGTAGATTTTATTTATATATAATACGGCGAAAAATCTTATCCCCCTTAAAAAAAAACACACTCCATAAATATTGGCTATTATATTATTCATAATTGAAAACTCAATTATTTTGTTGAATATATTAAATATTGAAAATCAAAATGTGTATAAAATTTTCATTAGCTTTAAAGCTGAGAATTATTTAAATAACGCTATATGAAATTAATATTATTTATAAATTTTACATTATTTAACCAAAATAAATCAATAACTACTTTATGATTAAAATGGCATTTTTTTTTTAGTTTTTTTTTTTATTTAGGATTTTGGATTTAAATATAATAAGTGATTGCAATACTTTACTTAAGTAAGTACATGCTTCTCAATGTAATTGAAAGCAAAAATAGTGAACAGAAATATACCTATCCAAAATGAGGTTAGTACGTTGAACATTTACAACACTTTTTAGAATATTAGAGGCACCGCTGATTATTTAGATACTTACAAGTGAATGCAAAAATTAAGACAATATTTATCAAATATCATTTATTAGTACCTATACATTATCAATTTTTCTAAAATTGTTGACTTTTAGTGGATATTGATGAGGCAGTCCAAAAAAAGAAGAAGATAATTTATACTATCTTTTTATTCATAAGCCGACGTTTCGGAGGCTATTCCCTCCTTCTTCAGGGCTTCACTGACTTTTCAAAACCCTGAAGAAGGAGGGGATAGCCTCGGAAACGTCGGTTTATGAATAAAAATATAGTATAAATTTTCTTCTTCTTTTTTGGTCTGCCTCATCAATATCCACTCAATTTCACTCATCAGTCCGTCTCCAAAAATTACTTCAATCTTATTGTTGACTTTGTTTTAAAGAAAGTTTCCGATGCCATGCTTAGAAGAATTTTTCGCCTGCTGTGCTGTTCGTAATTTATGGATGACAAAAAATTACATATCTCTTGAACCCCCTCCCGGAAATAAATCTTGGGTGCACCTCTGATCCAATTCTATTATGTTTTTTGAGGTAAGGACGAGGGAAAAATTAAAATCTATTTCCGAGGGCCGAACAGCTGTGTCTGTATCAGATGCGATGATAAACAAACCTATTCTTTTTAACAGCTGCCGATTAAAGAGTGGGGCAATATGGTTTCGGATACGATCGATTTCGATAGTTAAAAAAAAATACTTCAAAACTACTGTACCATGACGGGAGTGGACTATTTTCTAAAATGCATTTTTTTTAACTCAAATTATTTTTACTATTAATTTTTTTTTTATATTAGGCCGTTTTAACAATAGCAAAACAAATAAAGATGTTTACTAATAAAATTAAAAGTGAAAATAAATTATTCTCGTAGTTTATTAACCACTTTGAGGTGTCGTACAACAGTTCTTTAGAAACGCTTGTATTTCTTGGTCGCTATTCCTTACTAAAGTGAGGGAACGCCGAAGAAAAGCCAAAAGCCCTCCTCTTTTTTATGGGTTATTTCGTTTAAGGTCAATTTCTAGAATGTGACTTAGACAATTTTTCTTAAAATTCATTTCTTTGTGACACATTGTGCCTTTTTTTAAAGGGTTACAATCCTTTTTCACGAGTGTTGTTAAAGTTTTATTTTCTCATCAGATTTGATAAATTCTTTTAGCGTTAGTATGAAAAATTAATTAAATTTCTTCTGTAAAAATTTTATTTTTAAAAATAAATAATTAATAAGATTTGATTAAATTTTTTCAGATTAAATAATAAATATATAATTTTATTTAATAAGTTATTTCAAAGTTGTTTCTGTTGAAAGCACGTGATTTCGGTAGAAAATTCAATTTTTTTATTACATTTATATATCACATATCATTATAAGAAATTTATTAATTTATTTATTTTAATTTTCATTACTAAATAAAAATCTAGTCCCTAATTAGAGGCAGAATGCATTTTAGACGATTTTTATAAACTTATTTGTTTAAAGAGGCTCGGGACAGCTTATCTATCTGGTTGATCTTCAAAAAAATCTTTTGTATTTCTGTAGAGTGACAACGTCTGCATACTAAATTTTTAAATAAAAAAATTATTAATAATGAGGTTAATTTCGAATAAAAATCTTTGTTTTGATAATATTAATAAAAAGAATATTGGGTTAAATTTTTTCCCATTATAAAAACATTTTTTTAACACAAAAACGATTTCAAGAAATAGAGTTGGAATTCTTTACTAGTGCTTTTGTAATATTCTGTTGGCTGCTAATAACTTTTTATTTTTTACATTTATGAGTAACTAATTAACTAGACTGTAAAATCTATTGAAAAATATATCATTTGATTCATAAAAGTTGAATTATTGATCTGTATAAATTTGTTGAAAATGTTATATTTAGTATAGAAGTTATAACACTTTTAAAAGCTCGCTCCATTTACTTCGATGTTAAGAGGACAATTTTCAATAATTTATTTCTCGGAATTGGGACAGACGATCAACTTCAAATTTCGGGAATAAATATTTAATACATCAATGATTCGATAGTAAAAATTTGAGAATTTTCTTATAAAAATGATAAACAGTCCCGGGCCACCTTAAGGAAATTTATTGGATAAAATAAATGACATGATAAAATCTTAGAAAATTTATCTCTTGTTAGGGACCATATTTTTGCTTTATCAAAATCTTTGAAGCCATTTTTGAGAAAATTATCTCTATCTCTAAAAAGTTTGGGGACCCCTGGTGTAAATTAAAATTAAGGAAAGTTTTTATGGTGTTTCACATAAATGAAATATTTAAAAGTCTATGTACTCCAGATGACGGATTTAACAACTCGAAATATATTGAGATTCAAAACAACTTTTTAAATCTTTC
Organism: Forficula auricularia; assembly: GCA_024734495.1. Classification (NCBI taxonomy): domain Eukaryota; kingdom Metazoa; phylum Arthropoda; class Insecta; order Dermaptera; family Forficulidae; genus Forficula; species Forficula auricularia. The sequence continues at coordinate 4,681,358 of JALMQS010000127.1, forward strand.
ATTTCTGTGATACACCATAAAAGCTTCCCTTAATTTTAATTTACATAATGTTTCACTATAAACCAACAACGAATTCTCTTAATTTATTTGATAATGGTGTGTTTAATGGATGTAAAAGGTCTTTATTGGAAAATTTCAGAGTCTAAAAGTAAAAATTGAAATTAATAATTACAAAGAATGAGAGGTTCTAAGTGAAAGTTCTATGACGCACATATAAATTTATTTTAAATTTCAAGGTTGTTTTCCATTTAAAGCGCGACAATTAGCACATGAAGTAGAGTAGTATTAGTAGTACCTAGTATATAGTATAGTGCCTGGGGCACCGAGCGATGCTCGGTAACTTTTTTCCTCTAAATAGCTTAAGTTTCAAATTTCAAGGCTCTGCGACTTACCGAAGAGGATATATGAATGATTAAAATATTTATTTTACGAAACTCCTAATTTACACTCCCTTCCTTTATTCCAATCCAATTAAAATCAACACACGACTAATAACTCATGACACTTGATAAGTATACCAATTTTACAAAAAATCGTTAGTGCCGTTTTTGAGAAAATAAAAAAAAAAAAAAATGAAAAATCTTTAATGTAAATGTCAAATTACGGTGTTCCGATTTCAACCAAAAGCTTGCTGTATCCCTATAGACTATATCGAGCTTAAGTTTAGAATTTCGTACCTCTGAGATTTACAGTTGCCAAACGCAGGGGCGGTACATACTTACGTACGTAAACATCAACTTCCGGTACTTCGATTTTAACCAAAATCTTGTGGCAATTCTTGTAACCTCTAGATAGCTTAAGTTTCAAATTTCAAGGCTCTGCGACTTTCCGAAGACGAGATTTGAACGATTAAAATATTTATTTTGCGACACTCATAATTTACACCCCCTTCCTTTATTTCAATCGGATTAAATATTATACACGACTATTAACTCATGACACTTCATAAATACACCAATTTTTAGCGAATTCGTTAAAGCCGCTTTCGAGATACCGATTCTCTCTCTCTCTCTCTCTCTCTATATATATATATATATATATATACCATATATACAAGAATTGATCATTTAATAATATAAGATAAAGTATTGGACCAGCTCCGTACCGCGTTGTCGCTTCCAGTGGACGACTGGCCTTACATAACAAAGTTATTTCTAAAGTCTAATTTTACATTCATTTTTTTTTTTTTTTTTTTTTTTAATTCGTTTGTCTTTTTCAGAGGCGGATCTATTAAATCTAAATATATTTTAAAATAGTCCAATGCATCCAAGTATAGGCGTCGTATTATATAGTTTTGTTGTTTTTCACCTAGTAGATAATGAGGATGGCATTTTTGTCCTCAATGTAGATCATAAGTACGTGTCTCACAGTATCAATTTTAATCTTAAAAATATTTTGAGCATTTTAATAAAAAAATTGAAATCTAGACCTCGACCCTTACACAAGACCGCCTTCACCTAGGGGCACGTGTACTCATGTTTGAGAACCACTGGGATAGAGTATTGATATACTATAGATATAGATTTTCTGCCTCCGTTCAACTTCTCATGTTTTACAAGTTGTCTGAGTCTGTTGAGATCTCCTTGTATTACATATTATATAAATTAAAATTTATTATTTTGGTGAAATTATTTAGAAAATATAATAAAGTATCCAAAATAAAAGCAATTACTTCCCGTGGGAATAAGTAAATAACAAGGAGAGAAATTGAAAAGAGGCCTGAAAGAACTTGACGACGCATCACTTTGGCTGAGGAAGAAGGGTGAGGCAGGGAAAGTGCGAGGAGTGGCAATATCGGGGTTGAATTATAATTAGTTAGTTGACACCCCTGGAAATTATGGGAGCGATTGAGGAAGTGAGGGTCGAGGGTGAGGGTGGGTCTTTGATTAACATGGCTATGCCAATTAGACCCGATCAATGGTCGTCAAACTAAGCCTGACACTTGGCCCCCTTCCTGTTTGGCAAAGCCACCATCAAACCCTCAAACGTGCTGGGAACCGATGTATCTAATCTTACCTAGTTTTTCCTCAAGGAAACAGATGATATAAATGCCAGACTCTCGACGTGGCGTCAGTATTATCTTATTTTTAGATTCTTTTTATATATAACACTGCTCGACAAAAATTAAACAAAAATTTCTCCTAGTAAACCTAACAATGGATTCCAGTATAGAGTTTTGAACGCTGATTATCATGCAATTTCCAGATTTTTTATAACACGTCAGAGTTTTGAGATATTATCAGTCAAAATGTAGAAAAAGGCCATTTTGACCTATTTTCGAGTTCAATGAAATATTAAACAGCAATATTTGAAATCAAAATATTTTGTTAACGTAATAGAAAACAGATTCCTCTTTGATTTTCAAATTACCACTTGTTTTTAGCTCAATTAGAACTCGAGTTATAACTAAAAAACTAAGACCTTATATTTTTATCTATGTTTACTATCTTTTATAATCACGTAGTTTTAGTTTTTTACTTATAACTCGAGTTCTAATTGAGATAAAAACAAGTGGTAGATTGAAAATGAAAGAGGAAGCTGTTTTCTATTTCGCCAACAAAATATTCTGATTTAAAATATTGCTGTTTAATATTTAATGGGACTCGAAAATAGATCAAAATGACATTTTTAGACGCTTTGACCGATAATATCTAAAAATTTTGACGTGTTGTAAAAAAATCGAGAAATCGCATGATAATCAGCGTATAAATCTCTACTGGAATCCATTGTTAGGTTTACGGGGAGAAATTTTTGTCGAACAGTGTAATAAAGATTTACTGTTTCTTAAAACATTGTCGGTTATCCAATTGGAATTTACCGTAGTAAAAATACGATAGATGATAAATTGTGTGGCAAGGGCGTAAAGTGAGGAATATCCCGCAAGCGAGAGGTGCGGGATTAACTAAGAGCAGGGCTGTCCAACACGCGGCCCGTGGGGCCACATGCGTCTCAGCACAGCAATGTATGCGGCCCGACATAAAATTATTAACTTCCTAAAACAATTGATATTTTAATGTAGATACGTACTCACTGGAAAACATATCGGATACAATTTGACCTGATAATTTTTTTTTTTTTTTTTAAGTAAAAAGAAATTGTTTTCCAAAAGTTTTCGAAAAATAAAAAACAGATTTCCAAAAAAATAATCACAATTTTGGCATATTTTGACTTCATTTTCCTTAGATATAAAATATTTAATATGCAAACTATCTGATTGGAATTGCAATCAGACATTGATTGAACTGAAGGAAAAATTTCATGTCTCTCTATTAGAATTTTATAAAAATTATCTACTCAAAATAATATTCCTCGTTTCACAATATGTAGATATTCATTTTTTGAAAATATGAATTTACATATACGTGAAGCTATTTTCAAGAATAAAATTGACTAAAAGCAAAATTATAAGATCAACTATCAGCTAAAAAAATCATGAAATTTTGAATATTTAAAAATTATTCTTCGTCTCAAATTTTTATTTTTAGGTAGATTTCAAAGAAATATACTTATTGCGCTCACTCTCATGGTACGAATTCCAAAAAATTTCATCATAGTTTTTCCGATCATGGGCCCCAAACCTCAAAACCACCCTCCATTCAAAAGTTTATATATATGTGGGTATATGGGGGGTCATGTATCGCAATTTTGTGGGTGAGGTGCAGGCCGCAACGTTTAACCGATTGCAATAAAATTTGGCACAAAATTTAATCTGGATGTAACCAAGAACTGATTAGTTTTTGGGGACTTCAGCCCCAAAGGGGTGGAAATGGTGGGGGGTGAAATCTTAAAAAATTCATAACAACGTTAAAATGAATGATACCAGTTTGGTTGCAAATGGCTAATATTCTACTAATTAACCTCTACAACTTGTGTCTGAAAAGTTTTTGATAGGAGCAGTATAAAGGGGGGTAGAGCCCCTTCGAAATCTACCTTTTCCTACGGCCTGCCTCAGGGATTTTTTTAAATATTTATTATTTCAGTAATTAAAACTTTTTGAAATGCTAAATGATTTAAAATGAAAATTCTGAAGGTAAAAAGTCAAAGATTATTATCTTGTTACATTTTTTCTTCTTTGTCATGGTGGATATTATTATTCTAGATTATTAATTATATTTTTTGATTAACAAATATCAATAAAATTAGTATATTTCATATGTGGCTTTAGACATTTGTTTTTTTTTTCAAATTCTGGTCGTGTAATCTAATTGGATTGGAATCCCCTGGCTAAGAGCACTTTTATAAATATTTATTACTTGCATTTCAACTATTTTAAATCTAAACATCACCTCTTCATATTATACCTACTACAAAGAATATATTAAATCTTTAATTTATTATATATTACCTACTAATGGGATTAATAAAAATGATTAAACCTTCTGAATTGTTTTTTAACTTTCACAGACACGAATGGAGAATTATTCACCATTGAGTGTTTACTTATTTAAATGGAGATTATAGATAGCAAACTTACTTTACTAACTTAATTATTTTCGGATTCAATCATTGGTAGTTGCGCGAACATAAATAATTGTGTAATTATAAATTATTTTGTCGATTACTTACAAATAAGATATATCATGATAGCCGACGATTTATAGAATATACACCAAGTAGTTAACTTTCAATGTAGAAACTTTGTTGGTTGTTACCGTTTAAATCACCTTTAATATATCGATTTAACTTTTTTATTGAATTTATTATCTTTAACTATTTAGAAATTATAATTTTATACCAATAAACCCTTGAGAAATAGGAGTCGAAAATTTGTATATTGAATAGTATAGTATATCAAGTAGATATGTCAATTTTTATAGGTCTAGTCTGCAAATACTGCAAATAAGATTTCGATTTAAATTTTTTTGATAACATAGTTTTTTCTTCTTTTTTATTGAATTCTTTTTGATATAAAGAAAATCAATCATACCAAGCATTTCCTTTAAGGTAGTTGTATCGCATGTAGTAACAAAAAGTTAATACTAGAGTATATAGTACATACAGTTAGGATTCATAATTGAAAAGCCCAAAACTTGCTGTTTATGTACCAATACTAGCCAATCCCGTACAAATAACTGCTCATTTGAAAAATTTGGCAACACTGTCCGAGCTTGTATATATTTTATCATAGAAATGTCAGATAAAGTACATTATAAATGGAGATTTATAAAGCAAAAAGTTCTTAATAAGCGATTGAAAGCTGTTGCGGCAATGGCTGAAGTGAAAAACGTCAAAAAAGTGTACTAAAGTAGGTTAAATAAATACGTTGTTGCTAGTTTGTTTTTAGGATAAATTTTTCAATATTTAAGTATTAATTATTATCTCAGAAACTGTTTTGTAACTATGAATTAAAAATTTTTTTTTTTAATTTATTAGTTATTGTTTAATGTTGGTTTAGTTATTTATATCAATCGTAAGAAGAGTTTCTTAATTATAATTATATATATATGTAAACTTTCCGGTATCCCGTATAGTGCAATGTATAAGAAATAAAGTTTAGGGAAAGCAGTGTTGGTTTATAGGGAAACATATTAAACACAGGAATTATTTAACGGATTATAGTGGTGTTTCACAAAGTGAAAATAAATTTTTAAAAAATTAAAAAATCTTTTAAATAATTTTGGAGGTTTTTTTATGTATAAGAGTATGTATAAGAGTCTGATAAACTCTATCCTTGGAATTTAATATCTCCGGAACTATAATATATTGTTTATAAATTTCGTTTTGCACCAATGGATGCAGAATTATTTAAATAATAATCTGTCTAAATTTAAAAAAAATCATAAGAAAATGCATTTGTTGATACAACTACCTTAAGGAATATACGGGCTGAAAGGTATCTAATCCGTGAAAATTACCCTCAGAGTAGTTGAAGCATTACTCGGCAAGTCCCAATGCAGACGAACTTACGGTTAAAAATGCAGTAAACGTCGTTTTTGGAACAATTTTTTATGAGATTTTAAGGTGATGTCATACATAATATGGGCATAAATAATCAATTTATAATTAATCTAAGAGAATGCAGTGTTGGTTTATTGTGAAACATCATGTAAATTGAAATTAAGGGAAGTTTTCGTGGGATTTATAATTGAGTTTATTATTTATTACTAGGAAGGCTTTGGCCTGAGAGGGCACCGAGTCTTGAAAAAACTTTCACATTTTCCAATTTATATTCAGTTTTCTCAAGTATTATATGATCAAATAATTATTCCAATACTTTAATTTGCAAAACAATAGTTATTTATTCATTAATTTTAATAATATTCCCTTTAAATTAGTCGCATCGGATATAATGCACATCTGAAACACAGATTTTGGTTTATCGTTCATCTTCTCCGGCGATTTAGTTTTTATTTCTTCAAAAGGTGAAAACTTCTTTACTCTAGAGACACCCTCACAAGGGAATTATTAATAACAAACTTAAATATAAAATAAATTGTTCTTTTATGTCTATATTATAAATTATAACATTGGCTTAAAATCCCAATAAAGACATTCAAAAATTGAATTTTTTCTGCATTTTTCAACCACAAGTTCTAAAGCTATAAAGCCCAACATCTAATCAGTTCGCCGGATTGAAAATACAAATATTTTAGGACAGGAACGAACTTTCTACGACTTTTCGTTCTCAAGCTATGGGTATATCTGAATCCAGACACACACGTGATTTTTCTCCACGTTTCAAACATTTTCAAACACTAAATGAGGAAAAAGAAATTTTCTCATTTTTGCGTAAATACAATACTAGGCTTGCCCAGCAGGCAGTCTTCCCCTGCCTGCTGTGCGTACCGAGTATTAGATATTTCAAATAAAAATTAATCATCAGAAATTGTCCAGTGAACATTTTGTCTAATTAAATCAATTGGAGTGTCACACCACACGACTTTTTGCTTACCCCTAATTAACCGTTTTCTTGATAACTTTATATTTATTTATTGGTCTCGACTGAGATTCAATTTGGTCAATTTAACAAGCTATTCGAGGGGGGTTCAGATTTTATATTTTCAATTTCTACTAGTTTATTAAACGTCTTCGCTTCACTTTATGATGTTCTAAATTATCTAAATATGCTTCGAAATCAATCATCATTATCTTTTTCTAAGAAACACCACAGAAGCTTCTTTTAGTTGTAAAGTATGTGATTAGTGATTAGTGAAAACTAATATATTGTAAATAAATAAATAAAAAATAATAATCCAAAAAAACATAATATAAATATAAGGATTTTAGTGAAATTTAACATCACTCTTAGGGGGGAAAATTTGTATTTTTACAAATTTATTAAAATTTAATTAATTTATTTATTATTTTGATATTTCAATTATGTACTTTTTATATCTATTAGGTTAATCATATTAAATATATTATATACCAGGTAAATATATTTTTTAAAATGTATTATATAGATTGATCAAATTTATTTTATTAATTTATTATATTGATATTTGATATGTACTTTTTGTCTTAATTAGGTTAATATATTCAAATACTTATAGATACTATATATATTTTTGTAAATATCAAAAAGGTTAATAAAATATTAAAATTAAGTCTGAATTTCACATGTTGGGATTTTGAATTGTCGGGACTTTGACATTCGGGATTTTGGGCGCTATCTATCCCCGTGAAACTTTTATGGTTTTGTAGATAGAATACTTCGAAAAATGAACCCTCCTAAAGTAAATGCAATCCTTTATCTTTCATGGTTCGCCCTCTGTAAGTTATCTCAGGTTTTGTAAGTAACAGAGTAACAAAATTTGAAACTCAAACTGGGAACCGGACAACAGCTGTTTTATAATCTTTTGATTATAATTGATATATCAACCCTTTACATGGAGGTAGAGGTGGTTTTTATTTATTTAATTTTTTTAAAAATTAATCCTTCAATTTCTTAAAACTCACTGTGCAAGTATCACAAGTTCTGTGATGTGTATTTTGTATTAAAAAATTTTCCTAGTATTTCTTTAGTCTTAACTTTAATTCTTAGAAAAAACGTGCACTTATTATTTATTTCCCTTTTAAATAGAAATATTTTGTGCATGATTCCGCTTGTCAAATAAACCTATTTACATATAGAAGGTTTATTAAGCCTTTAATGTCTTTTAAATATTTAATTCGCTATTCACTCGGGACATCCATGAAAAATAGAACAACCAAATTTAAAACATTATAAATCTAGAAAATTAAACTGATTTATTACTTCAATTCACTCTCAATATAAAGAGAAGAAAATTATTGTTTAGAATTATTTTTAGAAGTTTTTACCTAACCGAGAAAATGCTTAGCTTATGCATAAAAAAAGAATAGATAATTTTTAAAAGACTTATCTATGATAATATTCTTGAAACATGCAATAAGTTTAAAACTAACTTTTTATTTTTTTTTGTTTTCTCTTCTTCTTTAGGTTTAAAATTAAAAATTCTGAAACGAAAACTTTGTTGAATATACATAGATCAAGATATTTTTTAGTCGTGACGAAGCGCCTCCCCCTGGGCCGCCTGGAGAACTTCATCCATTGGTCAACGTAAAGAGTAATAATTTTTCATTTCATTTTATCAGCCAATAGTAAATTCTTTTATCTTTTACAATCACGAGTAGTAAAATAATTGAACATTGTAGCTCTAGTCTGAAATCGAATTTGAATTATTTTTTAATTTAGAACTTTTTAACTAATTCAATTTTTTTTGCACCTATAAAAAAATATTGAATGATAAAATATAAATAAATAACTGTACTAATTAAAATCCTCAAAATGTAGTCTGAATTTGAACTTGATTTATGACGTTGGTGCGCCTGTATTTTGGCAACCCGTTGAGCGTAGAAGGATGAAAGCTGCGTAAGAGCTAGGCAAGTCCAGTCGTGCAATGCTCCAGAGCTTATGGAACGCAAGCCATCAACTATGTATGAAGTGTTTATAGGCCGATATGTACCAAAAACTAATCAGCGCTTCATTTTGTTAAAGTAATGGTAGGTTTTCACTTTCATTTCAATCGGTTCAACGGTGTGGAAAAAATCGTCGACGAAAAAAACATCCATCCCCATGCACTCACTATGTCAAAAAATCGCACTTTTTGGCCTCTGGATGAGATCCCATGTAATTTTTGGCAAAACCGTCACGTGCTAAAATCCAACCTAAATGAATACTACAAGTTGTGACTTTAATTGAGACCATGAGTTCCGTAGTCTTTACCTGAGGACTCTTTGAAGTCGCGCTTGCCGCGAGATCGATTCCAATACTACCACTGTAAGTAAAGATTATGCATATGTGAGTTTAATCTGATTTTATTTGATTAAATTCTATTTGAAATTAAAAAGTAAAAGAATTATTTCTCCATTTTAATTCGAATTCTTTTCCTGTTTTCGCTTTCTTTATTTTAATATAAATATGATTGAAAGAGGTTCACTTCTTAAGGTTCGCCTCCCTCTGCACACTAAACAAACAGCTGCTATTCTCTTAGGATTTGAACCCGGCAGACAGATTAAAGCAAAGCTCTTCTTGCTTATCCCTTCCTACGTTGAAAATGGAAGGGAGCAAAACATTTCAACACTTTTTAAAATAAATTCGAGAATTTTCTAAGCGAAGAGACAGTCTCTAGACGTATAATTTGAATATTCTAAAAAATTTCTATATTTTTACAGAATATGTTTTAAACGCAAACATTTTTAAGGTAATTCAATTTTATATAAACAATTTCATAGATTAAAGTCGGTTTTGCATTCTTTACCATGAAAATGGTTTAAAAATAGCTACCAAATATCTGAGATCAATTCATGCAATTAGAAAATTATTAAAGTTAATCTTTAATATATATTTATTGAGAATACATCCAAACCATTATAAACTCTCGTGACTGCAACGGTAAAGCTGTGAAGTCTAGTTAGGATCTGATCAGTAATTTACTCTAAATCAAGGGTGTCCGTCCACTGTCCAACCTTTTGGCTTACATGGGCCACATTTGAAGAAGAAAAAATTGTCTCGGAACGCGGATAAAATATTATAATTCTATTAATATCTGTTATTCAAAAAAGATAGTTAAAAATGTAGAAATAAGAACTTTATTATTTTTTTAGCTCATAGTGAACTTCTAATTTTACTTTTCAAAAATTTTATACTTGAAAATAGCTTCTCGTATATGTAAATATACATACCTACATACTTACAAAAAATGATATTATGTATTAGTATTTGTTTATATTTTTTCTGGCTTAAGATAATTAATATAAAATTCTAATTAAGAGACAATATTCAATTTTTCTTTCAGATCGGTATCTAATTGTTGTTCTAGAACATTCAATCAGCAAGTTTTTATTTATTGTCACCAGGAACAAAGCCCATTTAGACAGCACATCAGTAAAGTGTTAGTAGGGTTAGTGAGAGAGCCGAGTTTTTAGTCGGTAGAAATTTTTATTTGCCAGCCAGGATCGAACCCCGGCCTTCCGCCCCAACATCGTCATAATCGATGCTCAAGCGGTGCTAGCATGTTAGCGAGCTCGGCTAACCCGACTCCCCAATCAGAAAGTTTCCAAGTAGAAAATTTATTTCTAATGAAAATGGATTCGAAAATAGACCAAAATAATGATTATTTTTTCGGAAATCTTAAAATCTAATTTCAGATTCAAAATTTAAAATTAGCACTTTTATTTTTCGAAAACTTCACAGTAGATTTTCAGATTTCTTATTTTAGAGAAAAAAAATTATCAGGCCAAATTGTTGTGTGTTTTCCAGTATCTACATATAAAATGAATCTCAATGTCTTAAGAAATTTTATAACTTTATATTGGGCCACGGGTTGGCAGCCCTGGTTTAAATCGAATGGGATCAAAGAAGGATATGAGGAATGATTATTTATTTTTTAAAAGGGTCACGGATATAATAATCCCTGACTACCCAATCTATTGACATGTAAGAACGTGCAAAAATCTAAAAGACATGTCCTGACAAGTTTTAGCCCAGGAGAGAAACTATCAATTAAATGTGATTGTACTAGAAAACCCCAATTCCTTGTCTCCTTGTACTAGAATGATACTCGTAACTATAGACTTGTTGGTTAGTGTCGTAGCATATAAGTTACTGAAATAATAAATATTTAAGAAAATAAAAATATAAGAAGAATTTTAAAATATTCGAAACTTCATTATGTTTTTTATCTTAAATAGTTGAGCTTATAATTTTGCTTTAGTGAATTTTATTCTTGAAAAAAGCTTCACGTATTGTACAAATGTACATTCATATTTCGAAAAAGGGAATAAATATTCTCTACATATAAATCTCAAAGTTTTAAGGAGATTTATGATTTTATGTTGGGCCACAATCATTGCAGTGCTGGGCCGCATGCGACCCGCGGGCCACGGGTTGGACAGCCCTGCTCTAAATGATTAATTGTTATCCAAAGATTTGATGCTAATTGTAAGTTATAAGACCAAAACATGCAAGAACTGTTAAAGAGACAATAAGAAGGTGGGTTACAAGCTTTCGTAATTGACCATTTTAAACCCTGGAGAATCTGAGTATATCGAACTTTTAAAGATTTTAATTATTTGTTCGTTTCATATTATAGGGACCGTGTGTCACGATTTTAGCTCCAACTGGCGACAAAAATGTATGCTTTTTGGGATGATTTATTAAACGTTTATATGACATTTTTATTTAGTAATTATATTAAATAAATTAAAAAATTATTTTTTGTTGTCTGCGCTTAAATAAATATTGAAAAGCCATTATTTAAAGTAAATAAAAAAGAATAAAAAAAACTTATAGAAAATTGTAAATATAATAAATAAGACATATACCAAATTGTAAATAGTGAGTAAGACATATAATTGCCTGAAATAAATAATCACTCTTGTTTATAGTTGCCACATCTTTATATTTATATAATCAGGGTCGATAGATTCTTTTGAAAGGGGTTATATTATAGGTTATTTCTAATAAATTTGACCCTATGTACCCTGGGTGATAAATCTTTAGCAGTAGTGCTGCCTCCACGTTACAAAATGTATCTTTTATCTATGATATACGAGTAGGTATATACTATAATACAATATTTGCCTCAATTCTCCCAAATTATTTGAATAAATAAACACAAGAGCGCGCTACCTTAGGCAGTAGTGCTGCCTCTATGTTTAACGCACAGCCGGGTTTTGGACCTCCTCTCCAACGAATCATCACTAAGTATATTATCCAAATTAGCTTGGCCCTGCTATCGACTAAATAAAGATAAGATATCGGATTTGATTTAGACGAATTACACAAGTGTTATTAATATTAATGTATCGATTTCAATTTTGTTTGTTTTTTTTCTTAGTAAATATTTTCGTTTTTAGTAATTCTAAGCATAGCTATACTTATTTCATTTGACGAACCCCCACTGATTCAAACGTAAGATAATTTTAATTTCGAAATAATTCTGAATTATTGTAATGCTATTTTCCTTGTGTCCTTGTTTCATTCTAACACATGTATCGACAACAGATAAATTAGAAAATTGCAATAAAACTTTGTCCTAGTTTACCTTATATAGCTAATAAGCCCTGGCCTGCTCATAAAACTTTCTATAAACCTAGAAGCCTAACAAAATAACCAACACACTAGTGAATTTCTCATTTTGAAAAAATAATTTGCATTTTAATCCACTAGAATTAATTACCTCCAGCATATATTTGATGCTTGATTTAGACCAAAAGTAACGTAAGATATTCGGGGTATTTGTTAAGTCTCCTGTCAGCCTTCCGATTGATCTTTTTAACAAAGGGAAATGTATTTGGGAAGTTGAGTTCTCTTATCTTTATATTCTAACAAGATTATACTCCAAATTGGTTCCAGGTGGAGGAGGGCATGATTATCCGAGTTTAATGCGACTTCTTCCCCTGTTCCATTTAAGGCTTTGATCCAGATAGAATTTTTAAAAGTCAGACAGTGGCTAAGTAACCTTCACTGATTTCATTTGCTCTGGTGTGTAAGAAAACTCCTGATTTCTATTCAGGATTCGTTTATTCCGCAATCTCAATTACACAAGTTTCTCTTCTTTTCAAAGAAAATGATGCTTCTTGTATAGCCGATATTTGGTATTCTAAGCTACATAAGGAGCCCTACTTTATAATCAGCCTGTTTGATTTGACTTGTTAGATTATATTATTAAATGAATTAAAAGTTGCATCTTTATTACTAATACTTACCATCAGTAAAATTATTTGTTGTTCCTAACCAATTTGAGAGAAAACTCTAAAACCAAACTAAATTTTAATTCTAAACAAAAAACTTGACTTATACATACAACTGATTATATTATCTTTTTTTTAATGAAATTGATGAAAGAAGGAGTTACACTAAAGAGGTGCATCCCTTAAAGGCCCTAGTTGGCTCCTCCATCGTGAAGAAGAGGGGATTTTATGGCTTGGGTACAGTTCGAAGCAGTGACGGATTTAGGTAGGACAGCGCTCTAGGCCTTGTCCGATATGGCGCCACTTTTTCATTATACTAGTAATTATTATAATCAAACATCTAAGAGAAATTTAAGGCGGTTAAATAATGTAATCAATAATTTCTTATTTTAATTATACATATTTAGAAAATTATTTTATTATTTTTTTGAAAAGGATAAATGAACAGGACAAGATCCTGTCGGGTGCTCAATTTATTTTTCCTTTTCAAGACAAATAAATAAATAAATAAATAAATAATAATTTTCTAAAAATGTAGAATTAATTTAAGAAAAAATTAAAACTAACCTTTAAAAGTTATGAAGATTCACATAGGTGGCTATATTATGTAGAAATTTCCCTTTTTTGGGGGGAATTCTTGAGGTTGATTTAGCCAGCGAGGTATGTGGAATTCCTTAAAAATAAAAATAAATTTCAATAAATAAATAAATTTTGATTAAAATATAAATTTTGACTAAAATAAAATGAAAGAACATTAGTATATATTTTTTCTTTCAATTTTGAGGTAATTCCAACTACCGCTGGGGCTAAATAAACTTCACTAATTCCCCCACAAAAAAGGGAAATTTCTACGTTTTAAAGTTAATTTGTCTAAAATCAAACATCTAATTTACGAATATTAAAAATATTTTATTTTGAGGTCTATTAATTTATATATAATAATAAATTTCTTAAAATTAAACAATAAATAGATTTTTAAATTTTAATAGTTCTTTAAATTTTTCAGCCTCTAAAATTTTGGCGTCCCTAAAATTTTAACGCCCTTAAAATTTTGCCGCCTTAGGCCCGGGACTCACGGGCCTAAGCGTAAATCCACCACTCAGTCGAAGGTATCTGTGGTTGTAGGTCTTAAACTTAAAGTTAAAAGTCGAGGGGAATATGGTAGATGGACTTTCCAGTCTTTGGAGAATTGCATTAAAGGTGGCAAAATAATGCTTGGAGACCCCTCCCGAGCTCAAATCAATAATTCATTTGTATGATTTTTTGATATATGACCTCGAACTCAAATAGATTAAAAATTTTCTTTTAAATAAATATAAATAAATATAAGTGAAACTAATAATTATTTAAATTTTTTCGAAAAATCTTCATTTCTAAGCTGTGTCAGTATATTAAGATAATACATTTAATTGAAAACTATATTTAGCAGATGTAGGTTATTTGAAAATAGAAATATTTAAAAAAACATTTAATCGAAATATTGTCTCTATTTATAAGCCAGAAGCATTTGATAAAAACCACAGGAAAACACGCAGTTTATGTTTGAAAATCGAAAATAATTTGAATTCCGTGAACTGATTGATCATTTACGTGTGGATATTTTTATGTCGGGCAGCACTGGCATGCAGATATATGTCTGTTTTTCTTCGATCCATGTACAGATTTTAGATTATCCTGCATGCATGCATTGCATGATACCCACCCCTACAGCCTCCAATGATCCCTCCACCCCCCTACTCCACCATCACACTTTGGCCAACTCTAGCAGATAGAAAAATCAGACAAGTATTTTGAGCTAGAGTAGAAAATTGCTAATAGATTGACACCTCGATTTTTAAATTACAAAGTCTATTCTAAAAATAAGCACAAATCCTAGGCATTTTTAGATGAATATTGAAAATTAATTGATAACTGGAAGCGAAATCATGTTCACTGCCATTTCTTCTTTGTATTTTATTATCTTTCATATATACCGGATGTCCCATTATAATGCTATATCTCCGTCACTAATATCAATGGGAAAACGTGACAACTTTGTATGTCTATTTGTAAAAATCCAAGGTTGGGGGAAAATTCACTTAGTGGACTGTAGATTTTCTGGAATGGCTCGGATATAGGGGACAGAAAGCTTGGATTAAAATGAACAGGATTGCAAAGGGGAAAGAAATATGAAATAAAACCAATTTTCTTCGTCTACGCAAACAACACTTTCATTTTAATGAATCAACGAATAAAATATATACTTACTTGAAGTTAATATACTCAAATTGGGGGTGACAAGAGAGCCAAAAAGATGCTAGCCAAGGTAACCGTGCGTTAATGGTGGATAGAAGGTAAGAAAATATCTATACGAAACGATTCTTTTTGGTAGGAGAGAATAATTATGGATGTAGAGCGAGTCGGTTTCAGGAGATAAAGATTAAATATGCAAGCAGGCTTGTATATAGAGAAAGCAAGTAGAAATGGAGAAGGCTTGAGTCTTTAAAATAATTTGAGAAATCCGGAGTTATCAAGAGATATGTTGAGTCAATCGTGATGTGTACATGAAATCGAGAATACGCCGTGAAACACCTGTGGTCTACGATTGAATAAACCAACAATTAGAAGGTGATAGTTGGAAGTGAAGGGTTCTTGGCTATGTATATAGCCAGGAAGACCTGCGTAACAGATAGAGTGACGTCTGTCATCTTCGAAAGTGGAAGAGAAGTGCTGACTTCAGATGTGGAGGCTCAGCGAAAGTAGGAAGAGAGACGCATTTTTGAATTTCACCACTATTATAAATGTAAAAAAGAGAATTTAGAATAGAAATTACTAGGTATATTTTAAATTCTCTTTTTTAAATTTATAACATGTTTCACCTAAAACCTACACCATTCTCCCTTAACAAAACTATTAAAAATTGTATATATATATATATCAGTGACGTGCGGTCCATGGATGCTGTGGATGAGGCGCATTCCTAAAATTTCAAACATTTAGAGTATTTTCATAAATTCAGGAGGATCTCTAAATTTTCATATTATTATCCGTTATTTAAATATTTCTATTAAAAAACATTTTTTGTTTTGAAAAGTATGTATATTGGTTCTCGAAATGAAATAAAATTGTCTCATAGTTTCAAGGGACAATTAAAATGAATGATTTTTCCGAAAAGAGTGCGGATAGAAGGTTTGAAGTCCCTGCCTGGTATAATTATATTCCAGTTCAAGCATGTCAATGACAAGTCCAGACGAGTTTTAGTCGAATAAAAATTGTTATCAATGAGGAACTATTAAAATAGAAATAATCCAAAAAAGGAATAAATAAAGATGATTCGAGAATCTTTAGACTAATCCATTTCTAAGAAGTCTCAATATATAAGATCGGAAATTACTAAGAGTTCTATAGACAAGTCATAGCTTTCTTATAGCAATAGAATTAGGAGAAAATTAAGATTTACTTATAGGACAGGCTCATTCATTGTGGAAGATGATCGATTTCCACCACACAAATTTTTAACACAAAATATTATAATATTAATATTTATGATTTAAATTTATTTCAGTTAAAAATTGCAAATATTTTTAGTATTTTTAACTCATTATAAAAAATGATTTTTGTTTTTTCTAGACCACTAAATAAAAGGTAACATGATATAGGCCTTGGACACACCCTCGCAACTCCCTCAGTGCTGGTGGCCCTGGCTGGCGGCATCTCGGAATGAGATCATTACGTGTCCAAAATTGATTATATTTAAATATTTTGCCCCCTCTTTCGCCCCCACGCGCTTATTTTGATACTTATATTTTTGTATCGCCCTGCGACCTAAGCTCGCTTTGTAATTATCTATACTGAACATATTTCTAAAATATTAAACATTTTTCTTTTTATTTTCGAGATAATTATTTTCAAATATTCTATATATGATACACGAAGTAGGTACATACTTAAATATATTCGAATTTAAAATACAGCAGATTTAATATTTAATAAGCAAATAAAAAGTGTTCATTAACCAGTGAAATTAATGTTCATATTATATATTTAATCTAATTTCCATTTTAAATCTAAGTGACCTTCTATAAAGGCAGGTATATAAATAATTCGGATTTTAAAATTATTCACTTAATCAATTAAGTTTAATCTATTTCAAATTCACTCTGATATTTTCAGTTTAATAAAGCAATCCCATTTCGAGCATTTCATCAAGTTTTTTATTTTTTTATTATTTTTTTATTTCGATAATTGCATGATTTGTGAGAAATGTCATCGATATGTCTTTTATGGATGTATGTCATTATTTTAATTTTAAGCAAATTATTCACATCATACATAATAGAGTAATGAGCAATCAATATAATAATGGTTCTATTTATCATCATATCCATTGGTATTTGCTTAAAATTAAAATCATTCTCATTCAAAATTTATTTTAAAATTCCTCGTTACATTTTAATATGCCTATTTGATGAAATTAATAATATACATAAAGTAATGCTAGTAAAATGCAGATGCAATACGATTTAATCGATCATGTTGACATAATTATTAATCTTATGGGTGGGTGAACACCTTGATTGTTTGGAATTGAAATTTTATTTTAAGATTTATTTCCGAGGTGTTTCTTGTAAACTATTAATCTTATGTCTGTGTTGATGGAATCCCCAACTGAGTGAGCCATTCTACTTCTATGTGCCTATTTTCTCACTTCTCTTGATGATAAGACATACTTTTAAACTTCTAGGAGTTGGATAAGAGATGTTTAGGATAGGAAAGAAAATCATCAAAAGCTATACCTAGATTCCAAAATTTATCCGTATAATTAAGGAAATGAGGGACTCTGAAAAGAAGTGAAGGAATTACTATATTTCGACGCTATAAGATAGAGTAAAACTAGTTTTAGAAGTAAATTACTCTATGATGATGAAAAATTATCGTCAATCAGTAAAACTCTGTCTTCATGATTACCCTAAGAAATTTATTTTGAAAAAATTTGCTTACCAAGAGTAGCAGAGCTGTTGATTTTCATTTCAATGAGGTTGTCAAGAAAATATTTTCAGTGTTTTCATTTTATCCATCCATCCTCACACTCTAAATGAACAAATCGTACTTTTTGACCTCTGGACGAAACCCCATGTAATTTTTGGCAAAACCGTCAGGTCCTAAAATTCAACTTGATTGAATACTACAATTTGTGACTTTGATTGAGACCATGGGTTCCGTATTCTTTACCTGAGGACCTTTTGAAGTCACGTTTGGATCGAGACCGGTTCCATTACCTTATCTGCTTCGCATTGGATGAAGTAAAAATTAAACTTAATGTAAAGACTTGAATACTTCAAACACTATTATAGAAAAATTATTGGATAAAAATACTTGGTAGGTTTCACATTAAGATATAAAAAAATAAAACGAATTTATTTTTAGAGAATCTTTAATCTCGATATATATATTTCGGGTGACTAACCCATCTTCAGGAGATACAGGAAGTAACTGATCTGAATAAGTCGAAATTGAATACAAGTAAATAGTAAAATTTATTTTTTTAAGATAACAAAAGAGTAAATATTTAAAATTAGTGGAGGGAGAAAAGATAGGAAGTCTACTTTGGATTAATTTTGAATGGCCTTTTGAGAAAAGAGGATTTCAAATTTGAATACAATTCAATGGTAAAATTTATTTTTAAGATAACAAAGGGGTAAATATTTAAAATTACTGGAGGGAGAAAAGGTAGGAAGTCTATTTTGGATTAATTTTTAATGGCCTTTTGAGAAAAGAGGATTTCGAATTTGAATACAACTCAATGGTAAGATTAATTTTTAAGATAACAAAAGAGTAAATATTTAAAATTCGTGGAGGGAGAAGTCTATTTTGTTTAATTTTGAATGGTCTTCTGAGAAATGAGAATTTACACACAAAACAAATTTGCAAATATTTAAAGAATGTAATCAATGATTGTACTTTTTTTAACTTCTAATTGATTATTTAGTATATTCGTTTTATTTGAGAGAGCTAATTTTATTTCAGTTGACTCTAAAAAATCTAAACGTAAGCCCTTTCTTTCGAAATGTAACGGAACTAGGTGGCTAATAGAAGAGGTGTGTTTATTCAAATGTAGATGATTGGCGAAGGTAGAAGTTGATTCCATATTAATATCATCTGATCTGCTGAGACTATTAAAGGCTCTTTCATGTTCCGAGTAGCGAGTTCTAAAAGAGCGTCCAGTTTGTCCTATGTAGATTGCGTCGCAATTATCACAAGTCAATTTATATACCCCTGATTTATCTAATTTATGAATTTTGTCTAATTTATTATTAATTAGCTGTGAACCTAAAGTGTTTTTATTATATAAAGCAGGAGTTATACCAGACGTTCTAAGATTTGAAGCTATAGGGTTTGTAACATGGTTCGAAATGAAGGGGAGTCTTTTAAATATTTTAACAGTTCCGGAATTTAGTAAGTGTGTATGAGAGATACTTATTTTTTGATTAATTTTTTTGTAAATTTTATTAATTATCAGTTTGTTGTAGCCATTATTCATAGCTATATTATAAATTATATTTAGTTCATTGTTAAAATCTGAAGTGTCCATTGGTATTGAAATAAGTCTGTAGATCATCGAATAAAAAGCGGCAAATTTAGTGTTAGTAGGGTGGTTGGACGAAAATGGAATCACTGTGTCTGTGAAAGTATCTTTTCTAAAAATTTTGTAATTAAGTTTGTTTTTCGAAATAGTTATTTGGAGATCCAAAAAAGAAAGGGTTTTATTTCCAATTTCGGAAGTGAATTCTATATTAGAGTGAAGAGAGTTTAAGTAATTTTGGAAAGAGCTCAATTGTCTAAGAGTGCCTGACCATATTAAAAAAATATCATCAACGTATCTACGCCAAAAAAACAATTTGTTTAGCAAAGGAATTATTCGGACCGAGAATTGTTTTTTCTAAATTAGCCATGTAAATTTCAGCAAGGATAGGACTAAGCGGACTGCCCATAGCTAAACCATCGGTTTGCCTATAGAATTTATTATTAAAAATATAATAGTTCTGGTTTATGCATAGGTCTAATAATTTAAGGATTTGACTATTATGAAGAGGATCTTTAATATTCAAATCAATCAGATCGACTAATATTTCTTTTAATTTTAAAAGAGGAATCGAGGGGAAAAGGTTTTTCACGTCGAAAGAAATAAGCTTATGAGAATTTTGAATATTTACGTGTTGAAGAGAATTTGTTAGATCTAGTGAATTTTTAACTGCGAAGTCAGAAGTAAACATATCCTTGAGAAGATTATTCAAATATTTACATATTTTGTATGCCGGGGCATTTATATAAGAGACCACAGGTCTTATGGGATTACCAATTTTGTGAAGTTTTGGGAGGCCATAAAGGATGGGTACTTGAGGATTCATTGTTCTAAGGGAATATAAATTTTGTTTTTTTTGGATGATTATGGGAGAATTCATTAAGGGTGTTAATGACTTCTTTTTGGAATTTTGGAGTAGGGTTAATTTTTAAGAGTTCTGCACCACTTGTAGAGATAAAATCTTCAACTTTCTCGATATAATCTTCTCTCTTCAAGATGGTGATAGCCTGTCCTTTGTCAGCTTTTGTGAGTATCAGATTGTTGGTGTTTATTTTTGATTTAATTTCTTGGATTATTGCCTTATCTTGATGGGTTAGTCACCCGAAATATATATATCGAGATTAAAGATTCTCTAAAAATAAATTCGTTTTATTTTTTTATATCTTAATGTGAAACCTACCAAGTATTTTTATCCAATAATTTTAAAAAATGTTTCACCAAGTACCAACACCAAATTCCTTAAAAACTATTATAGAAAATCAAGAGTGATGGTCAACTGCTAAATCTGAGGTGTTATGGAATTTTTTTATATGTCATTATGGTTGTTTCACTAAAAATCGAACACTAGTGACAAAACAAATCAATCCGGGTACTACACTTGCCCTCCGAGGTGAACCACATATGAAATACTAGTATATGCCACGCGTTTTTAGGGGTTTTTGTTTTCTAAGTAAGGAAACTTAATGTAATCGACAAGATCTTACAAATATATATTATTTAGCTTATTCAGGTATTTCATTAGGATAAAATACCAACATTTTGCAGTAATGCCCTTTGTATAAACTCTTAGAATGTAAAATTGAAATTCTGAAAAAAATTTAAATAGAGATCTCAGATTTATTCTGTAATTATTCATTTTTAATTTATGCTTGAATAAATTAAAATTTTATATAAGTACACGGATGAATAATTAAAAATAAAACAATAAATTATTTATTAAATATTTATTTTTAAAACATTTTTTATCTCCATTTTACACAGGCAATCTGCCCCAAAGGGCAATAGGCACATTTATTTGATAACAAAATAATAATTGCATGAAAAAAAGATTATAACTCAAATTATACAAGTTCCATTGAACTTTCAATTTTTCCGGATGACTACATATATACAATAAAAATTAAATATAAGTTTCCTGACTTGAAATTATTTACAAAAAAAAAACAAAAATAAAGATAAAATAAAAATAAAAATTTAAACATAAGTTTTTTGACTTGAAACTATTTACAATATTTACAGAGGTATACGGTCTGGCATGATCAAGTGAAGCATCGAGGGAGGTCATTTGGTCTGTGTCTCTTAAGTCTTTTTGGGATTGTTGTTGTCATTAGTTGTTTTGCGTAGTCGTTTGGGTGGTCATTTAATTTATTCAAGTATTTGTGGCTGTATTGTCTTATTTCTTCTGTTACTGTAGGTATTGGTGTGTCTTTTTGTATGTCGGAGAATGAGGTACGTGTGGGGGCAACGACTATGGCTCTTATCACTTTGTTTGGAAATCTTTGTATCCTATCAATATTTGATTTCGCAACCGAGCCCCATAGTTGTATTCCATAAGTCGAAATTGGTTTTAAAATACATTTATATATAAGTATTTTGTTGTCTTTTGTCATTTGTGAACGTCGTCCAATTAGCCAGTATATTTTGTGTAATTTTAGTCCCAACTTTTTTTTTATAATTCAATCTAATGCAAGAAGGGGCGCACCAGTAAAGATGCAGCCCTTATGGATCTCGAAAGACCCTTGCATTACCGAAGAGAAGGGAAAGTTGATTGAGTGAGAGGGTGGAGACGTAGGTGTTTATACACTCGGGTTTTGAAGGTTTGAAGATTATAAGTGCTGGGGAAAGATGGAGGCGGGGAGAGAGTTCCAGTTCCTTGAAGTCATGGGGATATACGTATTGGCGAATGAAGTGGTCCGGCACTTTTCTAATTTGACCGCGAAATAGTGTTGGGAGTCGGCAAAACGCGTGCTACGTGCAAAGCATTCTTTGGGGGGAATTATTGATTTTATCTCATCAGAGCACCTATCGTGATAGTATCTATAAAAAAGGGAAAGAGCAGAGACATTTCTTCGATGAGCTAGCGAGTAGAGGGAGTCTGTGAGGGTAGAATCGTCAATTAGCCTGACTGCATCCAGGGTAGCAAGAGAATATTTAGAGGCTCCTCTCCATAGATGAGAGCCGTATTCGAGACAGGGGCGGATTTGGGCCTTGTAGATGGTGAAAAGCTGTAGGGGCTTGAAAAATCGCTTGGACCTGAATAAGTAGCCAATCTTCCTTGCTGCAGATTTTGCGACTGTTTGTGTTTGCGATTTTTAAAACATGAATTAAAATATATTTAAAAAAAAAAAAGTGAAAAAAAAACATTTTATTATTTAAATATATTTAGATAACGAATAGGTATATAATATATAGAACGTCACCATTATAAACAATAATACAAGTGTCTTTGTCACATTTGAATGAGGAAATAAATAGAACATATATAGATATTTTTTTTTCAAATTAAAAAGCTATCTTTTATAGATTTCCAAATCATTTAATTATTATTTTCCCACTTGGCTTGCCCTTCCACGACTTTTCCCTCTCTCTCTCTTGCTTGCTCTGTCGAGGTTTGTTTTTATCATAGCGCCATTATTACAAATGGTCTTTTTATTAAAAACTTACATTCTTTCAAATAGAATGTCAATCGAAACAAAACCCAGCCTCGGCTGGCCATTAAATGTCTGCAGAAAGGAAACATGTCAACAAGTCGTTTTGCTGCTCCATTGGCCCCCGGGCTCGAAAATGATTGACATTTCGTTGGGGTAGCTCGAAGCCCAACGCGAGATTAATTAAAAATCATTTGCCTAGTGACGACAAGAGATCCTGCAACAAAGAAATTCAATAAGCAGATGGATTAATTTGTATTGTTTACGATATTTCAAAGGCGAAAGTGTTTAGAAATCCGATTTCGATTAGATTCAATTAGAATGTAACATAAAATTTAAGGATGTGAGTTTTTTACAATTCAAAAAAATAATATTCTTATTCGAAAAGTTCACCTCACTCTGAATAAATTTTTTCAATATTCTAAAACTTTAAAATTTTGAAATTTTTTTTCTAAAATTCCAAAACTCAAAAGGCTGATTATCTAAAATGTTAACGATATTAATATTTATATGTCAGACGGATCGCCCTTTTTTAATATGAGAGTTCAACTTGCGATAGATAGATTTAAATGTTCTAAGAAAATCACAAGAGGGTGTCATCGATTAAACTTTTAATACCCTTAATTTTTTTTTTACTAGAGCGGATCAGAGTCAAGTTAAAAAGTCTGGCATTGAAGATGCTTGTAAGAGAAAGCTGTGTTTCAAGAGTCATTATTTCGTTTCATTTCTTCTTCTCCAAGCGATTTATTCAGTGTTAAAGTTTATGGGCGTCGGGTTGGTAGAGCATGTAGCGTGTCCTCTATCACCGTGATTATCAGTGCTCAAGGCAAAAATATGATCAGCTCTGTAGCAATTCTACTAACATTTAAACAAAATATCATACTACTTAAAATCTGGCACTCTAGGATACGGAGCCAAAAAAGAATTAAATTTTAGAAGGGTTTTATATGTATAATAATTTAGTAACACTTCGAATAAATCAGAGAGGATGTCCTCTGCTTGATGCAAATAAACATATAGCTCTTTGATTTACTCTTAAACATGTACAGCTCTGCTACACTTGGCAATACAATTTTTTCGATTTCTATCTTTACCTTATCGTTGGTCTTAAACTTCATAAAAAGAATAAATCTTTTGTAAATTTTGAACTAGTTCACGATCTTTTTTAGTTCTCCTTGATGCTGAAGGATTCCATGTGAAAGTTCATATTAAAATAAAAACGTTTTTTTCAGAGACTATTCATTAGCTTATAAATTTCTAAGTTTTTCTTTAAACGTTCAATATTTTTTTAGCTAAGCTCCTTATGAACGACCCTAAAATTAGATGTTTCTCTCTTTGAATTGTTATAGAATTAAATAAATAAATATAAAGTGTGTGTGTGGAATGCAATAACTTGTTACATGAGAATAATTAAACTCCCAGAACATATTGATTGACTGACATTTTATTGAAAAGACAGTTAATGAAAAGGAATTTCTTTGAAACTCTATTTAAATAATAAATAGTCGTTTGTAAGTAGCTCGTGAATAAGAGAGGCTTTCGCTTGCAAAGAGAAGCTTGTTGCCCTTAGCCCTTGTCTTTGTCCCATTTTGGACTCGTTGTGTAACTTTGGCAATGATAGTGTTCCCTTGAGCATGATTTCTAAGCAAGCGAAATCTCGAAGTCAACTTCTTGCGGTCCCTGAAAATTACTACACTTTCAAATCAACAGACTGTAGACCCTGTTATCAGCGAACTTAACAGCACTTATACTCTTTTGTAGCAGGTGAATATAGAAGCTACGGCTTGTCCATTAAGCTTTTGCCTTTGAGAGCCACATCAGCCGCTCTTAATTAGACCAAAATAGAGAAGCCAACATTTTCAGAGAAAATTAAAAATTGTTTATCTTAGTTCTTAAATTCATAATAAAATATAATGTAATAAATGTAAGATGTATTTAATAGTATTTACTAACTATAAGTTACACAAAATCTTTTGTGTAATGCATCTTTTTCGTATTATAAATTAATAATTTTCCGAGTCTTTCAAAAAACTCGGCACAGGCACCGTTTTTCTTAATGAATTTCTTCCTTACGGTAATCCATAGCTCTGCCATGGCTCTATTATATATATATATATATATATATATTTATTTATTTGTAGCCGAATTTGAAATAAAATTTCATTTATTTTTTTTACAACCTCCGGCCATCATCAAGCCATCGCCGTGGACAAATTTTTGAGTTTAATTACAATTAAAATTAATATTATTAACATGGGGGTTCTTTCGTTAACCCTTTTAAACCCTGAAGAAAGAGGGAAGATCCTCCGAATAGTCGTGTTTTTAAGAGAATTAAAATGACATTTTAATAAATTATTTTATTCGGAATTTATGGCTTATTATATTGACCCTGGACTGCCTTTGGATCTATTCACCTTTGAGTTCTACCACTCCCTCTTTATTTGTAATGAACTATTAGTGAATTTAAAAAAGCAATTAATTAATAAAAGGGAATTAAAAAAAAATAATTATACATCTTTATTGACACAAACTCTTGTGAATAATTACTTTAATTAAGAAAAACGAACCAAATTAAAGTTACCCGAAGAAGAGAACCGGTCAGGTAGAATTGCCAGCCCAAAAATCCACTAATCCATGATTTTCATCGAAATGGTTAGAGCCGTTTTCGAGAAACCAGTTCTATATAATATAATATAATATATAGAAACTAGTTCGGTATAATATAATATAATATATATATATATATATATATATATATATATATATATATATAATCATTAAGTAGCCAGTAAAAATGTATTATATTCCTCGCTCGTATAGCACATAATAATTCCACTCAATTAATAAAAATAATTGGAAATGATTTATTCGGGTTGCCCCAACTCCCTAAAGAGATCCAAATCCTGAGCGGAATATTCATCAGGATCACTTGATAATGTAAATTCAGATGGGGACATAAATTAATATAAAATAATACATGTACATGCATTTGTTAAATCTATGATCATTTTTATTAACAATCTATTTTTCTTTTTTTTCAGGTAATGCTGGTCATTTTTATCATCCTTTAACACCCAATAGGTAAATATGTTACATGCCTTTTTATTGAAGTAGGTTTCTTTGCCGGTTCGCCCGTCTAGGTTGATTCTGGTAGTCGAATTCAATTAAACTTGAATCTAACTGAGCCGATATTCTTGAAATTTTACATACTTGCTTTTTATCATATATTTCATTAAGCTCAAAGCATCCACCTCGCACGGAGTCCAATGCAATTGATTTTGCTCTATTCCAGAGGTTTCCTTTTCGATCGTGAATGGGAAGATCACCTATACTTTAGGTTTCGTATATGTAATTATAATTTAAACTAATAAAAATGACCTTAAAAAAAAACACCGAGACAAATTTTTGTGATTAAATTTATTGAAAGATTAAAATTTTGTTTAAATCACACACATCTATCTATATATATAAAATTCTTTGCCCGATACACTCACTCATTCACTCACTCACTCACTCACTCACTCACTCACTCACTCACTCATCATCAAAACAGCCAGAACCACTGGACATAGAAACATGAAATTTGGAGAGGATATTACATCTATGACATAGGGGTTCACTAAGAAAGGATTTTTCGAAATTCGACCCCTAAGGGGGTCAAAGGGGCAAAGTGTGTTTTCACTGATTATGCGATATCTCTTAAGGACGATAAAATATCTACTTGCTTTTTACTTATAAAAATACTAAATTAAAATATCTAAAAACTAATTTCTTGATTTTTTGAAATTCGACCCCTAAAGGGGTCAAAAGGGGCAAAATATCTTTACAATGTGTTTACACTAATTATGCATTTTCAATTAAGAGCAATAAGATATCTACTTGAATTTTACTTAATAAAATTCTAAATACAAATGTCTAAAAATGATTTTCAGGATTTTTGAAATTCGACTCCCAACTATCCAAAATGTGAGCGGGGGCAAAAATTAAAACTCTCTCCTATCTTGATCAAATTTTGTAGAGTTATTCTTTATTACTTTAAGAAACTATTCCTGTAAAAATCAACTATCAAAATTGACTGTATGGGGGCGAAAGGGGGGGGGGGGCAAAATATAGAAATTTTTAGCTTTTTTGTACATATACTCTTTAGAAAACGGAGAGTTATTTATTTGCAAATATCTAAAAAATAATTTCAACCTCCCAAAATGTGAGGGGGGCAAAAAATTAATACTTCGATATAGATCAAATTTTATAATGTTAGTTTTTAAGACTATATAAAATGTATGCTGTGAAAATGAATAGCCAAAATGAGTGCGTGGGGGCGAAAGAGGCGGCAAAATATTACAAATATATATTACAGACCTAATAATCACATGCCGAGAGGCCGCCCGCAGGTCTGTATATATATTGGTAGTATTTTGCCCCCACGCACTCATTTTGGCTATTGATTTTTACAGCAGACATTTTATATAGTCTTAAAAACTAACATTACAAAATTTGATCTATATCGGAGAGAGTATTACTTTTTTGCCACCACTCACATTTTGGGAGGTTGAAATTGTTTTTTAGATATTTCCAAATTTCTAAAGTTTTCTAAAGAGTAAAAATCAATAACCAAAATGAGTGCGTGGGTGCGAAAGAGGGGGCAAAAGAAAAGACCTAATAATCACATGCCGAGACGCTGCCCGCCAGGGCCACCTGTTCGGAGGGCCGAGCTGTAGAGAGCGTGCCGAAGGCACGCCTGGAGCAGCTCGTAACTATATATAACTATTTATAGAACAATTATTACTGACAAATAATAAAATATAACTACAACGTTTCTATTGGCTTAATATTCTGCGATCGTTCTCAAGTATGAGCATGAGCACCCAGCCCGATTTGGGGACTACTGATATGTCTATTTGAGTATTCACTTATATATTTATAGTTCGTGAATACAGTCCAGTCAAGAACTACACTAACGAGTTTAATTAATTTTAGATTTTGAAACTTATCCCTAACAATCAAATCTCTCATAGCACACAAAGGTTTGTTCATACACCGTTCTGCTGTGGCCACACCCTGAGCCACTCAATCGGATCATGTGTGGGAGGATCGGAGAAAATGTAAACCTGCAAAGGGTATATTAT
Organism: Forficula auricularia; assembly: GCA_024734495.1. Classification (NCBI taxonomy): domain Eukaryota; kingdom Metazoa; phylum Arthropoda; class Insecta; order Dermaptera; family Forficulidae; genus Forficula; species Forficula auricularia. The sequence continues at coordinate 4,709,632 of JALMQS010000127.1, forward strand.
AGTTAAAAAAAATTCTCACAAACCCCCCCCCCCCCACACACACACACCAAAAAAATAAATAATACTGAAAAGACTAAAAATAAAAAACTTTATTTTAAAGTAGAGAATACTAACGAAAGCTAATCTCTGGGCAACGTTTTTTTTGCTCCGAGCGTTCCCTATGGATTCTTACGCAGTTCCGCACACCAGCAATGTCTAAAAAGTTGCCTTAAAATTCCATCGCGTACATTCTGAGCAACAAAATTGTTTATTGCCGCTCGTAGAGGGTTATTTTAATTAAACGGGAAAAGAATCATCAAACAACCAAATAAATCATTAAGAGAAGAGCAAATTAAAACGTTATTACAAAAAGATTGAATATCATCTTTTTTATTTGAAGAACTAAATTTGATTTTTAATAAGATATTTAATTGTGCAACATATATTTTTTTTCCTATGAAATTGAAGAGAGAAGAAGTTACACCAACGGGGTGAATCCTCTAAAGTCCTGGGTTGGCCCCTCCATAGTGAAAAGAAGAAGAGGGGATTTTATGTGCTGGGTAGGAGTCGAAGGTATCTGTGGGTGCGGTTCTTAAACAGATGAAGATTATAACTCGCGGGAAAGACGGTAGCTGGAAGCGAGTTCCAGTCTCTGGAGGTCATAGGGTAAAAAGACTTGGCGAAAGCGTTGGTTCGGGTTTTATCCAATTTGACAATGAAGGGGTGCTGAGCGTTCGAAAACCGAGTGTTTCCCACAAAGAGGGCTTTAGGGGGGATAATTGATTTCAACACGACTGAACAGACACCATGGTAGTATCTATAGTACAGGGAAAGGACATCAACGGGTCTACGGAGATCCAGGAGTCAGTTAGTTAGGGCTGGGTCTCCTATTAGTTTAATTGCTATACGGACTCAAAGTGGATTAAATATAAAAATCTTATTATTAAGATAAAGCTGGCTAAAATATCTACTCTGTTTTTATGCAGGCTATACCTAGATCTAGTTTTTATTTATGGTTACTATAGACCGGATTCCCTTGCGATTGCATCTTTTATTTTTTATTTTTTGTGTAACTTTACATTCAGTGAAACCTAGAGAAAAATTCAGATCATGATAAGAACGTTCTTTTGGCACTACTCTTATTAATTAATTTTACTGAGCGAAATTACATTTTTGTTCCATTTTATTAATCTTTATGCCACAATTCATGGAAATATGTTTTAAATAATTAATTTTACTCTCAATTTAATATTTAATTAATTTTAATGTTTAAACTCTAAGTAAAACCTATCGAAGGAATAAATATATTTAAAAAAATAGTAGAAAAGTTTAAAACAATAAATAAAGAAAAAGAAACATTAATCTTTAAAAAATTTAATGCATTTTTTGAAAAAAATCTTGGATATAAAATTTTATTAAAATTAATGCAATTATAATGGAGAAAATGCTGATGTCGATATTTCGCCAAATATATTATGTTCTTAAAAGTAAAGAAATGGATAAATTCTAAGTGCTTTTCCAATTTTCAATTGACCTTCAAAAACGTTTGATTTACCAGTGCTTTGACTGAAAAACAACCATTTCAATACCACCAGAGATTTCACGACAACAAAGTGTTAATACGCATCTGATGATCTTATAAAAAAAGTTTGAAATGATTATTAAAAAAGATTAATATTTCCTATATTTTCATATAAATAAATGAAGATCACAGATACCAAGATAATTATAATAATAATAATTAATAATAAATAATAGTAATTCGATTTTATAGAGCTCAGTGCTTGGGCAACTGCTATTTATTGTATATATCAATGATTAAATCGTAGCAAATGTGTTGAAGATAGAAATATAATATTCTACGGGGGGAAAAAGAACGACTTCTTTTATCGACTGTGAATACATTGTTACTTGGCGTGTCGCGATGGTTTAAGGAAAATAGTCTCAAATTATATATTGGAAAGTCTCAAAACATACGATTTGGAGACTATGGACCCCTACAACATAGTTTAAGCTTGAATATATTTGAGAAATCAGAATTGTAGATGAGGTGAAGATCTTATGACTAAATATTGACAGACACCTAAACTGGACTAATCACATCAATATGATCATACAAAGGGTCAATAAATATGATTTTCTGATACGCACTCTTCGGCATACGGTTCCTCTGGAGGTACTTTTAAATATTTATTATGCCTAGGTTGAATCCAATTTAAGATATGGACTAGTAATTTGGGGAGAGTCTTTGCATGTTGGTAGATTGTTTACTGCTCAAAAGAGGTGTGTTAGAGCTAATGTGGGGACAGGACCGAGAACACATTGCAATTAAATCTTCCAGAGGATAGATATATTCGCATGAGTTTTTAAAGGGTTATAGTGGTGTTTCATAAGTAAAAAAAGTTTTACTAGTGAAACACCACTATAACCCTTTAAAAACTCCGTTTTTTTAATATGATTCACTATAAACCAACAGCGCTTTCCCTAAATGTTAGATATATCAAATATATATGTCCTCTGTGTAATGGAGAGTACTTTGTTTTTAAGGAAATACCCAGGACTGTTTTGTGAAAATACTTTTAGACACGAGTATAATATAGATGTAGGAATGATCTAAGAATAAACTGCAGTTGTTTGAATATGACATTGAAAAGTACAATTAAAATATCGTTATAAAAATTTATAATAAAGTGCCTTTGGAAATCAAAAGTTTGCCAACGCTCTATCTTTTGAAGAGAAAATGGAAATGCTATTTATTGACTTTAAATCTTTATAAATTGTAGGATTTGTGGACATGATTTGTAATTTATGATAATTTTATTCTTGTATTAATTATATATAGGTATATATAGATTGAAGTTTTGAATACTGTATCTATATTGACAATCAGATTCAAAATAAATAAATTATTATTATTATTATTATTATTATTATTGTTTAATGTAAAGGGTTTTCAACCAGAAGCATGCACTAATTTTAAGCACCTGTTTAAATTTTTAAACATCCTTTGACTTTGTTGAGAAAATCCTTCATTGTAAAATTTTCCAAATGTTCTGAAATTAATACTAGAGCAAGTGTGGCGTCTTGACTCCCAGAAACATCAATTGACCAGTCATAGAAACTTATAAGACAAGTTTATTGTATTTTTTTCCTTTGAATTTGTTTTTCCATTGACATTTTCTTTATATTTAGGATTATTTAAGATGAAGAGTTCTTTTCATGATGTTATATTATCTTCTTACTGATAATTTTATACTTTCCTTGTTTTATTTATTTAAAGATCATGCTTGTAGTTTACTATTTAACTACGTATAAGTAACAGGTCAAACAGGTGGAAAATAAACCTGGAAAAAACAAATGGTTTTAAAATAATAATGATAACAATAAATACCTGATTTCTTAATAATCTAGATAAGCGGTTTTCATCCCTTTTATTATTAATGTGAACGATCAAATTAAAAAAATCATGTAACACCAATAAAAATAAAATTTGTCCTTCCTACTTTTAAAATTAAAAAAAAAAAAAAAAAATAAAAAAAAAAAAAAAAAAAAAAAATTTAAAAACCATACAAACCGACCAACGAAGAAAAAGGTATTTTATTTAATAGCAAATCAAAAACAGAAAAATACAAATTCTATGATCGTTTTGAAATTTAAAAACAGTATCGAAATGCCTGTCTTTATTATTGAAATTTTTAATAAAGTTTTAATCATAATTGAATATTATTTACATTATTGAATTAATTTCTCAACTTAAAACTAAATATGAAAAATATTTCAATAAAAACAAAGAAAAATAGAAATTTTCTTTTCTTTTCTTTAATAATTATCTTATTACTGAAAAATAGTTTTGAAAGGCCTAATTTTATGTCCTTTAGACTAATATAAATATGAAAATTTAATAAAGTTTGAATGAAAATTGAATTCAAATGAATCTGAAGATAAAGGCTAGCCTTTTGAAAAGTAAATGACCCAAAAAACAACAATTTCAGTACCATCAGAGATTTCACTAGTACAAATTGTTGATACGTATCTGCAGTTCAAATAAAATAAACTGCAACGGATCGTTGCTAAACTTTATCCAAATTCATTTGAAATATTAATATGTTCTAGAGTAAAGTACTTTAAAATATAATTTTACTAAAAACTTTATTTAACCTTTTTTGTGGTCCCCAAGGTACTTAATTAGGATATTAAATTTCATCAAAATTGGTTAAGTCATTTTCAAGATATTTAGAAAAAACTAAAAAAGTACCGAAATAAAGTACTAATGTTTGTGGACCGATATGTACCAAAAACGAATCAGCGCTTCATTATCTTAAAATACTGGTAGGTTTTCAATTTCAATTCAATCGGTGAAACGGTGTGGAAAAATTCGTGGACGAAAAAAACGATAACACACATACATACATCCATCCATCCATCCGCACGCACTTCCAAAAAAAATGGCACTTTTTGGCCTCTCGACGAGATTCCAGGTAATTTTTGGCAAAACCGTCACGTGCTAAAATTCAATCTCATTGAATACTTCAATTTGTGACCTTAATTGAGTCCATGGGTTCCGTAGTCTTTACCTGAGGACCCTTTGAAGTCGCGCTTGCCGCGAGACCCATTACAATACTTTCTCCCATGCTTCGCATTGGATAAAGTAAAAAGATTGAAAAATTGATTAAAAAAGATTAATATTTTTCAAGATTTCAGATAAGTAAATGAAAATCTTTTACTTATTACTTATTACTATGTTATCATTCACAGGCATGCACCTATATTAAACATCTATTTAAATTTTCTATTATACCCTTTGGACTCGGCTAGAAAATTGTCCATTAATCAGTTTCTCAAATAATATGAAATTTATAGAAAAGCAAGTGTAACTTCTTGACTCCTAGTAATTTTAATAAAAACAATCTAAGCCAGTTTTGTACGTACATACAAATTTGTGTGCTAAGTTTCCTGTACTTTTTTCTTTGAATTTGTTTTTACTTTAAAAAATGGACAGCATTTTTAAAATGTCTTCAAATTTAGGATTATTTAGAATGATGTGTTCTTGTTCCTTGTTCTACGTTCTCCTTATGTTCATTGAATTGCTTTTCTTATTTCAACTCATTCGGATTATTGCAACAGATTCTTAGGCTCAGGCAGAAGATTGATGAAAATGGACCTGAAAAATAAATTGTTTTACATTAATAATAATAATAATAAATATTTGATATTCTTCTTCTAACTTCAAGGGTTATTTGTCACAGAATTGAAATAAATTTAATAACATCTCTCCTAAATTATGTTTATTTATTCTCTAAGACCAGTGGTGTCCAAATTTTTGGCATTCTTAGTCCATATTTGAAATAATAAGTGTTTGAATTTATAGATTCATATTTTAAATTGTAAAGAACTATTAGGCTTTCGGTCAAAAATATCACATTATTGTTTAATTCTGAGCTTTCATTTCTTTATTATAATAGATCATCTTAAGGGATTACTAATATTACCGGCTGCTTTCCTTTAAATTATTTTTGAATTCCACACCTTTTTTTTTTTATTTAATTCTGAATCCAAATAAAAATCGACCTTTATATCAGAATTTTAAATTAAAAATAATATTAATATATAGCTTTTAACTGAAGCAAAAAGTTACAGAGCATCGCTCGGTGTTCCAGGTACTATATAAAATATATTTTATTACCTATAACATATATATATATATATATATATAATTCAGTATAATATATTCTTTTAATTTGAAATTTTACATTAAAGAGAAAACCTGATTTTTATGAAAAAATTAATTAGATTTTGGATCGTAGAGAAATAGTACTGTTGACTTTTATAGAAACCTTGTTCTATATTCTATTTTTTTTTCACTTAAAAGAGCTGTAGGTACTTAAGAAATGAAAAAATTATATAAATTTCAAACTTTAAAGGCGAGTGATCTTGAGCAAAACGTTATCAAATTTTCTTGTTGTCTTTGATATCATTCATCATGGATTTTTTTTTTTTATTTAATATTCGCCTTTTTTTCTCTAAAGGCTTTCATTTCCATTTAAAAAGTTTCTTGTTTCCTGAATTTAATTTTAAATACAAACAAATATTTAAAACATATTTTCTTTTTCTTTTTTTTCTCCCTCTCTCTGGCTCCGTCTTTTCATCTTCATAATTTATTAAATGGTCAAAAAAAGTTAAAATTTATCATTGGGTATGATTTCTTTTCATAGTTGATAAATAGATAAAAAAATAAAAATAAAAGTCATTGGATAGGAATCATTTTCCGGCCGGTTTTCACCTGATGAGTAATGTTTGCCTCTTCTGACAAAATAAAACAGCAACAAACAATCTTTCATTTCCACGTCATTTTACTCCTGAATTCACTTCATTCTTGTTTAGTTGTGCATTTTTACTTATAAGCTTATTGGTCATTTAACCTTTAGAAAAATGTTTTCAATTAATTTATTCCAAAAAATTGGAGAAAAAAGTGAAAACTTTTTTAAAACTAAAGCCCGCTGCACACGAGGCTTTTTCCTCTATCTGTTTCTGGGATGATATATTTTATATTTCATCAAACTTAATTAAAAAACTATATATCTCTCCCAAAATCAAATTGTACACATTTACTAATTGAATTATCTGTAACAATTATTTTTTAATTAATCCAATTTCAAGATGAGATTAATTTACAAATTATATTATATTTTTGAAATTAATTTCATTTTTAGTTTGACATTTAAGGTTAGTTTTTTTTTCAAAATTTAATTGGAATTAGTAAAAAGGGGATATATGTTACATTTATATATTGTTTGAAAAATAACTTTATCTCATCTGTTTTCTTTAATCTTTTGGTCATACGATTTTTACTCAACTATTATATAATAATTAATAAAAAATACTTAGATGTTCTCTAGAAAATGGGCTGAAATATTATCATGGTTTTGTTTCTTTGCACATTCTCTCAGATTGCAAAACAAAAAGTAGTTTCATAAAGAAGTGCCCGGATAGTAGATTTAACCATTTCTAACAATTTCAATTAAATTATTTGAAGAACAATTCCAATGTCATCATCAGTGTTGAGTAATCTATCAACTGCAGTCTCTGAAATAGACAGGGGAAAAGATTTAACTAATATATAATTTTTATTTATTCTTAATTTTATCTAATATACCTAATATCTATTTAAATCTTTTATTTATATATGAAACTGTTAGTGAAGAAAGGATGTTCTCATCAAAGATAATGCTAATATTATTTTATATTATTAAATTATTATAAATCTATCTCTGGAGAGACCCATAATAGAATGAGCTGTTATAACTAAGGATGGATATGTAATGTTTTTTATTTAAGATATACATAATCTTGATGAATATTTTCATTTCCTGGTTTCTTATAAATAGAAAATTAAACACATTTTATTCTTTGTTTTCATACATCTTTAAATAGCTGCGACTATACTAATCAAAAAGTACTTCGCATTAATGATAATTGATAAAACAACTTTTTATTCTTCATCGCTTGTAAAATTATTTCTTAAAAAATAAGATATACCTATTATTTGACGATCGAGTGAGGCTAAAAGGGTGAACCAATTCTAACTTTAGGTTATTCGATTCAAAATTATATGCTCTTTCATTTTGGTAATAGTAAACTTTTCTGTAGGACGCATCGTTTTCGAGTTATAACCAAAAATCTGAAAAAAGTACACAATTTTTGTAGATTTTAGGCACTCAAAAATTTAGCACCAGCCAGAAACCATCGCAAACTCATATAACTCTTATTAGGAAAGACTAACGTCGATTAAAATTATTTCCAGTTTGTGCATATTTATTGGCTAGTGTGGTCTTTTTTCGGTCTAATTTAACTAGGCTATACTTAATGATAAAGATTCATTTGTTTTCATTGAATAAAGTAATATTTAATTTCAATTATTCAATTATTTCTTTAATATGAAAATTAAAATTAGATTTTTCGCCCTCGTAAATTAAATTTTTCACCATCGATAAGTTCAATATTGCTAATATGTTAATCGATATTATCGAAAAATTGATAAAAAAATATATATATATTAAAATTATTCAATAATATATAGACTATAATAACATTGACATGTAATCGGAGAAATTATGAGTATATTTTGTTCGAAACCTAATCAGAGTTTACCTTCATTTAGTAATTATTGGAATTTTTAATAATTCACAAATACACTGGTTTTCAAATATACATAAGCGTTTTATTGAATGGGCATTTATAGCTTTTTTGTTGATTGTAATCTGAGTTATGTAATAAAAATTTCTTTTTTTTTTCATTAAATAGTATAGTTTTAGAGAAAAAAATAATTCCAAAACTTAAGTGACTTGATTTAAATTTTTCGTTAAATTGAAGGGTTTGTTTTGTCACAAATATAATAAAACAATAATTTTAATAACTATTTGAATTATTTAATTGATAACTATACAGTTTCGGTCACCACTGGTCGACGACCATCCTCAAATAATTCTTTTCTCGTTCAAGAACCGGAATTTGTCATTTCACATGAAACATTCATTCTTAAATCTATATTAAAGATTTAAGAATAGATGTTTCATGTGAAAAAATAAATTCCCAGTTCTTTTAATAGATAATAATAATAATCGATAAATATTGAAAACTATATAGTTATCAAATTAAATAAATTCAAATTATTAAAATTATTGTTTTATTATATTTGTTCACTCAACCCCTTCAATTTAACGAAAAGAAAAATAAGAAATTCAAATATAGCCTACAACATAATATGTTATTAAAATTATTGTTTTATTATATTTGTGACAAAACCAACCCTTCAATTTAACGAAAAAAGAAAAAAATAAGAAATTCAAATATAGCCTACAACATAATATTGATAGAAATTTGAAACAAAATGTTTTACTATTTTCATAGTCCAAAGCTATCAAATAGTACGACTAATTTAAAATTTAGATATTTAACTGCCTAATTCCCCTCTACTTATTCCAAAGCAAGGAAAGTGAAAATAGTAAAAATATCTGAAAAGTCACTTTTTGAATCCTCTTGTTTGATTGGCATTTAGCAATTTGGCTGTCCGCATATCTAATTTTAAAATGTAAATTAATATATCACTAATTAAATAACAATTTAATATTTATTAGAGCTTTTTGAAATTAGTATAATATATTAAATCCAGAGATGCTTTTCCGCAATTCTATCAACCAGTGAACGCAGTGAAATTATACCTTCTGCTCAAAAAGTAACCGGAATTTATAAATAGAACAACCATAACTCAATTATTCATATAATAGCTGATAAAGAAATAGTTTTAACTTTTATATAACAATGTTAAAATCGCGATGGCAGATCGTTCAAATTTTCAAATTTTTTATTTAACTGAACCATTTCTATCATAAGTAATTCCAATCGTATATAACTGTTAAAAAAATACACTTGAAATAAAACTAGAATTGTATATAAATTTGAACAAAAAACAAAATAAATTTATATTTATGTCTGCTCATTATTATTAATAGATTCAATAGATTTACAAGGTGACCATAAAATTCCCGGAATTTTTTTAAATACTTCAACGGTATAAAAATACCGTACAAATAAATAAATCCACCCAACTAAACGAATAATATGTTTTATTTAATCAATTACAATAGCAATAAACAAAAAAGTTACAACATGTGCTCAAAATTGCCACCTTGGACTGCAATACATTTACGTAGTCGCTTGCGAAAATTACCGGCGATGGCCGCACACTGTTCCACCGTATTCTAGTCCCAAGCACAAGCCAACGCCGTTATCAGCTGCCCCACTGTAGCGTATCGAGTAGCCGAGACTTTTTCTTCCAGGATGGTCGACAATTTTGGGCACATATTGTAACTTTTTTGTTTAATGCTATTGTTATAGTTTAAATAAAACGTATTATTCGTTTAGTTGTGTGGATTTATTTATTTGTACGGTATTTTTAAACCGTTGAAGTATTTAAAAAAATTCCGGGAATTTTATGGTCGCTCTGTATACCAACCGTTCGCCCGAATCGGTAGAAAAGCATCCCTGATTAAGAAAGACTACATTGTTTGCTTTGTATTTTTTGATAAATATATTTATTTCTAAAATAATATTATAACTTGTCATTGAGATATATGGTAATACAACTGGAGCAAAAATAGTAATAGAAGTAAAGAGAAGAAGGGAAATTTTATGAAGCTTTGAAAGGAAGCAATATAAATGCTAGTTCGAATATAAATAGACTTTTTTTTGACTCGAAATTTTGTGAAGATAAAACTGTTTCATCAGGCATTTCGCAAAGTAACCAGTACCTTCTTGAGGCTATGACAAGTGTGAAATAATTATTTTTCATCTAGTAATTCGTGATTTAGTATAGCAAAGCGAATTCCACCCAGTGAAAATCCATTTACTTTGTTGATATAGCAACTTTGTGAGTTGTTAAATTTATTTTCGTATTCGGTTAATTCCAAGTGGGATTTCTCGCAACAGAAATGATCGTCAAAGTTGCTAACTGGTTGTTAGCATAACCACGTCCGAGTCTCCAACTGAGTGGCGAACCAATCGCTGGCGTCAACCCGAAATCCTCGTTCCTATCCAAGGTTCCATTTTCATCGCAAATTATTAGATTAGAAAATAATTTTCATCTTAGCGGAAATTGCCCTTTCCGCACAAGTTCTTTCTCTAAAAAATAAACTTATTTAACGGATAATGGTGTATGATTAGTGTGGCGAGGAGGGCGAAAATAGCCATTTTCGAAAGACCTTATTTATGCAGACCTCGAACTTAGAGTAATCAAATAAGTTTAATGCAGGAGAACGAAAATATAACTGATGAGGAATGGTATCAACATCTCTACATCAAATCAACTAGTGTGGTCACCACACTACTTTCACATTTTCACCTATTTGAAATCATCGCGACACTCCTAATTTACACTCCCTTTCTTTATTTCATCATCATCATTGAGTATACAGTCCTAAGACTGGTTTGACGCAACCACCCGTCTCCACTCGGCTCTGTCTCCCGCCAGCTGTTTGACCTCTATTTATTCTATATCTATTTATTATTATTTTTTTTAATGATAATGATGAGAGAAGGAGTTACACCAAAAAGGTGCAACCCCTAAGGGACTGGGTTGGCCCCTCCATCGTGAAAAGAAGAAAGAATTTTATGGGTTGGGCGGGGGTCGAAGGTATCTGTGGATACGGGTCTTAAATAGCTGAAGGTTATAAGTCGCGGGAAAGATGGTGACAGGGAGCGAGTTCCAGTCTCTGGAGGTCATAGGTACAAAAGAGTTGGCGAAAGCGCTTGTTCGACTTTTAACCAATTTGACAGCGAAGGGGTGCTGAGCGTTTGAAAACCGCGTGTTTCTCGCAAAGAGGGCATTAGGGAGGATAATTGATTTCAGCTCGACTATTTCAATCGGATTAAAATTTATACACGACTAATAGCTAATGACACTTAATAAGAGTACACCAATTTAAAAAAAAATCGTTAGTGCCGTTTTTGAGAAAAAAAAGTCTTTTATGTAAATATTAACTTCAGAAGCTCGCTGTACTCCTTCTAGGCTATATCGAGCTTAAGTTTCGAATTTCGTAGCTTTGAGGCTCATGGATGCGAAACGCAGGGGGGCACATACAAACGTACCCACTGACCAATATATTTTTGGTCACTTTTTGGCCTCTGGCAGTGGGGTAGCCAAGGGGAAGCTTAGAGGGGCGACGCCCCCCCCCCCCCATAACTTTAGCGCCCACCCGCTCTCACTATTTATATGCAACCAAAATCAAAAGTTGAAAAAAAATTGGGAAATGAGTACATTTTTAGGTTTTTTTATTCATATTTGGTGGACCGCTGATGGCTAAATAGTTTAATCAAAGAAAAAGTAATAAATTATTTTTTTCGTTGATGTGTGTACGGTCGCATTTTTTGCATCTTCCACAAAGGGCCGGATTTAAGCATATATAGGCCCGCTCCACAAAGTTTGTTTTTAATTGGATAATTGCTGAAAATGAGGTTTTCATAAGTCAATTTTAAAAAATAATATTTTCCCCGGTAGGGCCCGCACCACGGGTGAAGCCTAGGGGCCCATAGATTCTAAACACGACCCTGCTTTCACAATATCTCTATAATGCGTCGTTCCGTCGCTGTTACTTTGATAATCGCCTATCATAACCAACCCACTGCGGTTAACTTGTCGACTCAAAAAATTGTAAAAACGGATTTTTTTTTGTTTTTTAATGAACGAACACCGTAGCCACTACCCAGGAAAATGAAAAAAAAATCACTTAATTCAAATAATTATTTTGGTCGGGGTAAAGATTAGCGCCCTAAGAGTAGTGGCGGATCGGGCATTTTCACCCCACCGGGAAATTTTCTTCACGCCCCCCCCCCCCCTCCCCAATCATACCCCTGTTCACAATATGAAATTTACTTTTAAACATACTCACTCTTTCTATTTTATATGGGTTTAAAAAAATCTGAATAATTTTTAAACAATTTCATTTACACGAAATATAACTAAAATGGTAGTATGACTTTAAACGAATACCATAAAATATGATAAGAATTATATACCTAATAAAAACTTAAGGAACTATTACGAGATAAGTATCTAATTAAATTACACAAAAGACAAGTTAATAAAATAAATAAAAGATAAAATAAAAATACAATAAGATATAATATGAATATAATAGAATCTTTAGGAACTATTAGAAAGTTCACATTGAGATTATTTTTCATAATATAATACGATTCCATGAACTCTCTCTTGAGCCTATCATAATGTTCATGTGCTAATATCGTGGTATCCTTCAGTGAAAAAACATGACTACGACCCACTGCACCGGCCCCTTGCCTTTGCGGCTCACCGGGAGATTTCCCGGTATCCCGGTGGCCCGATCTGCCCTTGCCTAAGACCAGTTTTGTCCACACCCCCGCCACAAAAGTCTCGCTACGCAACTGCTTGAGTTTTAAAATAATAAATTTAAATTTCCTAATTTTAACAAATTTTATTTGTCATTAACTATTAGAGGGTTTTAAAATTAATAAGCTGACGTGTTCTGATGTGGGCATCCACTTGACTTTACCATACAACATGGCCCCTCACTTATATTTAATAAAATTATTTATAATCATGTAGGGGAGGGGGATTAGATTTTCCATTTTTAGACTCCTGGGGCCTACTGATTATGTATACAAAATTTGGTTGAGTTTCATACAAGAGCCTATATTTTCGTTTTTTGACCCCCCTCCCCATTTTAGGCGGTTAGTTTGCTCAAATGGCCTAGATTTTTAATTTCTAACCCCCCCTCCAACCCCCTTTAATTTTGGGTCGATATGCACCAAAATCTAATCAGCTCTTCAATATAAGGCTTCAAGGAAACAAGCTGAAACTTATCAAGGCCAAAGGAATTATTTCATCATTCATGGCCAAGTTAGATATTCACAAGGTAAATATTGGCCGTAAAGAGCTGATTCAGTTTCCGACCCTTAAAAAGTGTTCAGTGTTAGATAACGAGGCTCCTGAACTCCCAGAAGACAAAATACTAATTTTTACTGATCACCTTGACCAGTTAAAAACTGACATGGAATCAAGATTTGAAGATTTGACAACTTACAAATTCCTGATTGGATTCTAGATCCATTCTCGTTTGAAGCTGTGGTAAGCTAAGCTAAGCTAAGCTAAGCTTGATAACTCTTTACAGACGGAGTTTCTAGATCTGAAGTATGACTGTGAGGCGAAATTCATTTTCAAGGAGAGAAGTTACGAGTTAGCCTAGGTGAAGCTTATGGACACTTTTCCACATCTATGGGGAAAAATTGAACCACTTCTCATCTCGTTCCCGTCAACATATTTAGTTTAAAAAGGATTTAGTTCTGTTGTCCAGCCAGAGGCGTAGCCATGGGGGGGGGGGGACCCCTAACCCCAAGGACCGAGTTCATGGGATGAGTTACGGCAACGACAAACCGTTTCTTATGACAAACTAACCGTAATTAAATATATTTCATTAGTTTAATCAAGAATTATGTTCTAATTAAATTAGGTTGGAGTTGGTGGTGTTTAACAATGTTTCACTATAAACCAACACCGCGTTCCCTAAATTTTAAAGAATTATGTTCTTTTTCTAATTTTTAACTACCTTTTTAGTCCAGTTAAATTGTTCTTTAAAGGACCCCTCGCGGGAAAGTTTTGGGGTAGTTGTAATTTCTTCGACCCTTTATGTTCTTGGGTGTGCTGAATCTGAATCTGAGGTTTGATAACAAAATTTCCTTACGAAATATTGTCAAAAATGCCAAAAAAGGTGAAAAATCTCATTTTTTGGCGGTTTTTTGCTTATAACTTGAAAACTATCAACTTTTTGTAAATAATCTTCCTATTCAAAATGAAAGTTCATAAAATTTCCTATAAATTTCATCATTTAGGTTTTTTCTCCGACCAAGTGTTCGTTCGGGCTCAAGCGCTAGTTGAAAATTGGAGTATTTTTTTTCACCCAAATCCCAAAAACTCGCACTTTTTTCGATTTTTTTCCATTTTCACCATGAAAGAGCACGTTTTCGCCAAAGACCACTCTTGGGATTCAGCATACCAAAAAACATGAAGGGTCAGAGAAATTACAACTACCCCAAAACCTTCCGAGTATTTATTTAACTGGACTAAGTATTTGTTTTAATAAAACAAAAATCCCCACTAAATATTTTGCTTTGTGGATTGACTCCCCCCCCCATGAAAATTTTCCAGCTCCTCACAAAACATTATTATTTACACTTTACTTCAAATTAAAATTAGGCATGAAAATGAAAAGGGGGTGATAGGTGTTAGTCAACCTCCAGAAAGGGGCGATGAGCCACAAAAGGTTGGGAACCACTGTTCTAAACTAACAGACAGACTAACTAACAGACATTTTGACAAAACAATTATTATCTCGAAAAATATAATTTTTTCGATGTTCACTTATTAGAGCTTTTTTGTAGAGCGAAATGCCATGGTTTCGCCCATTTTTTTTAATCTAAATAGTTTCAGCCGTTTTTGAGATATTTCGAAAAAAAAGAAGGAAAAAAACACTTTTTTCATGCACGATTACAATACTTGACCATACCCTGTAGAGTAAAGTAAAATAATCACGATGGCGTCGTCGCGCAAGCTGGTTACAAATATAGTTCATCTCTAATCGGATTACCAAAATTGAAACCTTGTGGTGGCTAATCAGCTGACCCCCCCCCCCCCGCATTAGAAAAACTCACTAACTACGTCAATGAGGACCCCTGATGTAAATAAATAAAAGAAATATGTGTATAGGTATTTATCTGGATGAGAATCAAGGCGAATTGCATCTGTGTCCGACCGTATGGTTCTTGCTTTGAGAAGAGGTGTTAGGCTCAGCTTTTAAGGATTTCTAGAGTCTTACAGTCTATATTAAATTAATATATTAAAAAAATAAGAAACAAGTTATTATCTTAAAATTTTGAATAAAAGCACATATTTAGAATAAAAAATTAATGCAGAGATATGTGTCGCAAATTAGCAAAAAAAAGCGGCGGGAAATACCACGATGGCCCTGAGACCAAAGTGAGGGTGAGATCTAGAAGATTGAAATACTTCTAGTCCCTGACCGTTTATGTTAGAGCAGGAAAATCATCCAGTTGATGCGCTGGACCTTTCTTGAGTTAAACGGAACTATTTTTTTTTTTTTTTTAATGTGAATATAAAAACAACCATTATTTCTACAAATATTGATTATGACTATTAGGAAAAATACATAGTGAGAAAATGTTTCATTTTATGTTCTTTTCAACCCTTATAAATTCCATTTTATACCGGAAGCAGTTTCTGAAATTAAGCTTGTCACGGTTTTTACGGCGCTGCGCCGGCCCAATCTTATTTCGGTCAATTATGAAAATAAACTCGGAACATTTAAGACCTCGTAAATGCCAGCCCACCTCTATTTATTATTACAATCCAGCTCCAGCTTAATTTTTCACTCAGTCTTTTATATATTACCTCATTGAAAATAATGGATTAGATGCTCTTAAAATTAAAGTATAAACCCATAGATTTTTATTTTTAATTTACCATAGGGGCAATGGCAATCATGCATGAAAATAAACGTTTTTATTAGCCAGCTTTCTTGTCTGTTTGTTCGGGTGGAATTTCGCAATCGATTTTAAACTTACTTCCCGATGAGCTAGAGACTTGAAACTTTGAACATAGCTCAGAACTGGGGAACAATGCAATATAAACTCGTTATTTTGACCCCAAAAGAGGATTTGGAGGGGGGGGGCACTAATGGAAGTTATGAAATAACTCCTAAACTATTAACTCCATGGCAAATTCTGTTATAAGCATAGTTGTAGAGGATGTGATTTCTGACAAGTTTTGCTTAAAAAAATTCCAAAAATACAAAAACAAACGGGGGAGGGTCCAAAATTGAAAATTCTAGCATTTTGAACCAAACTCCACCAAAATTTGTATACATAATCTGTAGGCCCTCTGAAGACTAGAATTCCAAAAACTAGCCACCCAAAATATGTGTGTGTGTGGGGGGGGGGGGGTGTCCCTGCTGGCAGTTTGGCAATAAGATTTTTGTGCCAAAATTGGTCAAAAGCCTTTAAGATACCCAGGGCTATTGCGAGGGTCTCTTTCCCGGTCTCTAAAGTTTTGTTCCAGGTATGAGATATATAGGTTAAGATGACGCCTGTTGAACGGTACTGTCTAAATCTAAATCCATACTGGGTATCGTGAATTATTTTGTTGGTTTCTAAGTGACGGAGGACGTGTTGTTTAATAACCATTTCCATTGTTTTGGGAAGAACAGATGTAATCGCGATAGGTATTAAATCCATTAACAATAATTTCAATAAACAACAACAAAAATAACACAGGGTTTAATTGTATTCATTTTTATATTATTCAGTCACGCTAAATAATATTTGTATTGTAAAATAATAAAATTTATATGAAAACGTTGTTTAGATTCTTCTATTAATTTTTGGAAAGTAAAGGAATAAATAAAATTATTACCTGTTTCATTAAAATATCTTATAACAAGGATTTTTTTCATCAGATAGATCGAGTCGTCTTCCGAGTTGATTAATTATACAGTAAATAGAAGGACCGTTGGAGTGTGTCGCCAGCAATCTTATCGTTATTTAGAAATTAGAAAGAGTTCACTTTTAAAAAGTCCCGTTTTTGGTGACTCCGAACGCGGATTCATTTTATTTAATTTTCAGAAAATATCTTCCCTTCCCTATAATTGAAAAAGTTTATTATTATTTTTTTTTTTTTAATAAACGTTTAACTTCTTCTTTTTTCATGGCTTAGAAATAATTTTAAAATTAGCCTGGATATAAATAAAATTTGAACAACATTAATTATATGTCTAAATAATTTAAACTGTCATTTCGAATCATATCGTATAAAAATAAATTATTTATTATTATTATTATTATTATTATTATGTAAATATTTCTTTTTTTACATTAATAGCGAAAGGTTCATGTTCCATTTACGAATTGCACAAATTCCATCGATGAGCCGATAAAATTACATTTCCTCTTTATCAAGTTATGAAAATGTTGACCTTTGGATATGATATTTGTTTGTTGAGTTTAGTCAACAAATAGGTCTGTCCGTTCGAGATTGCCGGAAATTTTCCCCAAATCCAAACTCTCCTTAATGCCTAAGGTTGGATTTCTTTCTTGTTTGCGAAATATTTTTTTGAGGAGGTCATGAATCTGTCCTCGGCAAAAAGTGCAAGAATTTGAGATTATTAACTTAATCAAAAGACAGCGAGGCTGCACATAATATTCATTGCAATGAGAAACATAAGATGCCCTGAAGGCGAGCACAGCACCTTAGTACCTAATGGAATCGAAGAGAAATTTCAAATAAGAAATTTATTGTTTTTAAAAGTTATTAGAATTATCGTGAGCGACCAATTAAATGTTCTGCAATATATATTATTTAATTATATTGAAAATAATGATTATCAAAATAAGATCAACCAAATATATGTTTATTTATAAACTAAACTCTTTTTACAATAATGAACAATACTAACAAAAATATAAAATAGAAAATCTCCCTTTTTCTGAAAGAAACTTTATTTTATTGTATTTTTTACTTTACCATACAGGGTATGATCAAGTATTGTAATCGTGCATGAAAAAAGTGGTTTTTTTGCTTCTTTTTTTCGAAATATTTCAAAAAAGGCTGAAACTATTTTGATTAAAAAAATTGGGCGAAACCATGGCATTTCGGTCTACAAGAAAACTCTAATAAGTGAACATCGAAAAATTTATATTTTTCGAGATAATAACTGTTTTATCAAAATGTCTGTTGGTTAGTCTTTTATTCTGTTAGTCTCTTAGGTTGTTAGTCTCTTAGTCTGTGCGTTACCAAATTTTCTGGACGAGATAGCTCAAAAACTAATTTGAATATCAAAACCAAATTTCCCACGTAGTTTTGATGCATTGAGATTAAGAGCTGATTAGATTTTGGTGCATATCGACCCAAAATTAAGTTTGGGGGGGGGGGGGGGGAGGGGTTAAAATTTAAAATTATAATATTTTCAAACTAAAAAAACAGGAAAAATGAAATATACTATAAAATGAACCTATAATAACGAAAATATTTTTTTTTTCAAAATTAGGAGCGGAAGGGGTCAAAAATAAAAATCTAGGCCATTTGAGCAAACTCAACCATATTTCGTATACAAAATCAATGGGCCCACAGAACACTAAAAATGCAAAAACAAACCCCCCAAAATGGGAGGGGGGGGGGGTTGTAGGGTCAAAAAATGAAAATCTAGGCCCAACCAGAAGTGTATGGTAAAGTCAAGTGGATGGCCACATCAGAACGTGTCAATTTATATGATATGAACATAGAATTTCTCTTATAGCACCGTTTATCTTCCGTCTCAACAATATACGATCTGGATTGTTTTAACTTTTTCCCAATTATTACTGGTTTCCAAATTTTTCTGTTAATGTCTTGAACCGATATCTTTTTTCTTTCCTCAAATTCTATAATCCCTTGCATTGACATCATAATATCATTTTTGAACCGCTAAATCTTTGGTCATATCTTCATATAAATTTTCATGAACTAAATTCGGTTTGATATTTTTAAATGAAATGGGTAATTTTGATCGAAATATTCTGCTATTGAGCATTTGAAAGGGTGAAAAGAGCAGATTATCCACTGGAGAATTTCTGGAATTTAATAGAAACAGTTCTATATCTTGACCGGTTTCTTTTGACTTTCATAACATTGATTTAACTATTCCAACTACCTTTTCTGCTAAGCCATTACTTTTAGTGTAAAATGTACTTGAAGTTTCAATTTTGAAATTCCGCTTTTCTGAAAATAATTTCATTTCATAGCTTCCAAAAGACTTATTATCTGCAATCAGAATTTCAGGAATTCCAAAGCGACTAAAAATTTGCTTGAACTTGTCTAATTTCACATAATTCGACCCAACGAGAAAAGTAATCCACTACTACCAAATAATTTTTCCCAGCATATTCGGCTATATCCATTTTAATTTAATTAAAAGGAATTTTAGGAATTTCATGACTATTTTGTTGGTTGAAGAATCTAGTAAATTGTGTTCTTTTATCGGAACTAATTACTAGTGAAGAAAATGATGAAATAATATCAAAAGTGATTGAACGAGCAAAACAAATATATGGTAAAATACAACATATATACCATATATATATATATATATATTAGTATTGTTATGGAGCCCTTGGCCGAGCGAATAATGTGGTCTCTTCTGCAAACACAACATCACGGGTTCAATCCCAACTAGAAGTAAAAATTTAAAAATCATCTCCGAACTATTATATGATTCCTTAGCTAATGTTACATCTAGTGAATATTGTAAAAAATGAACAATTTTAGTACTGTAGTGAAATTAAAATTCGTCTGAGACACATTAATGGATATATACATCAACGAATTCCTGTGAAGAATTTGGCGAACAATCGTTCTATTGTTGGTTATCTCCTACTGATAACAATTTCGGAGTTTAACAAGATGTCGAAAATCACAAAAGGTTTCAGACAGAGCTTGAAAAACGATCAACCAGGACGAAAATCAAAAGATGGAGGATGAAAATGATTAATGTACCGCCTAGAAGCATTTCAATTGAAGGCCTCGAGAGAGACTAGCAAAAATGAATGGGAGAGAAAAAAAGTGAGCAAACACCGAGAAGCTCGGTAAAAACTTGGGATCGTAGTGGAAAACAAAAAACAAATTCGATATTAAATGGATAAATTTCCCGCTTAATGTTTTAATTAATTTAATTATTTTTTCGATTCTAAAACAAATTACATTACGTCGCTGTTATATCAAAATGTCGTATGTCAAAATTACCAAAAGAATTTTATTGAAGAAAAACACTTGTATTTGTTAGCTACATCTGCTCTCAAATTGTTGTAGGTTATCAGGTGATAGAACTCAAGTTACGGATTAAAAACAAAACAAAGTATTTAGGGTTAATAGGTATAGATGAAAACAAAAGATTTTCTTAGCGACTGAAAAGTGTTTATTTTTACATACATTTTGATATAACAACGACGACTAGCTACTTTTAGAACATGAGCTTTTTTCATTGTAATTATAGACAATTAACGAAACTATACAAAATATCAATATTTTGCAGTAAATATATCGCGTCATGAACAACTCTACTTTTTACTTTACCATATATATATATGGACAAGTATTGTAATCGTCATGAAAAAAAGTCGTTTTTTTGAAATATCTCAAAAACGGCTGAAACTATTTTGATTAAAAACCATGGCATTTCGGTCTATAAAAAAGCCCTCATAAGTGAACATCGAAAAAATTATATTTTTCGAGATAATAACTGTTTTGTCAAAATGTCTGTTAGTACGTTAGTTACTCGTAGTATGTGCGTTACCAATTTTTTTTGAACGCACTAGCTCAAAAACTAATGTGAATATCAAAACGAAATCACATGTAGTTTTGATGTATTGAGATTAAGAGCTGATTAGATTTTCGTTAAAATCGAACCAAAAATTAAGGGGTGAGGGGTTAAAATTAAAATTATAAGATTTTCAAACTGAAAAAATAAAAAAAAAAAAAAAAACAAGAAAAATGAAATATACCTACGTACTATAAAATGAACTTAAATTTATGAAAAGATTATTTTTTTCTGGGGCCAAAATTGGGGGGGGGGGGCTCAAAAATGAAAATCTAGGCCCTTTGAACTCAGCTATATGAGCGGTTAGTTTTTGTACTTATAGACTTCTTGGGGCCCAGTGATTATGTATACAAAATTTGGTTGAGTTTGGTCCAAGGGCTAGATTTTAATTTTTTGACCCTGATTATAAATTATTTTATTAAATATTAAATATAAGAGAAGGGCCAGGCGTATGGTAAAGTCATGTGGATGGGCACATCAGTTTATTTTTTATAATTTGTTAATGGAAAAATGGTGCTCTTT
Organism: Forficula auricularia; assembly: GCA_024734495.1. Classification (NCBI taxonomy): domain Eukaryota; kingdom Metazoa; phylum Arthropoda; class Insecta; order Dermaptera; family Forficulidae; genus Forficula; species Forficula auricularia. The sequence continues at coordinate 4,731,084 of JALMQS010000127.1, forward strand.
ATCAATTCACAATTCATCTTTTAATAAAAAAATTGCAAAAATAATAATACAAATCTATTAATAATAACTAATCTCGAAGATGATGTCAACAAGAGTTGGTTGGTTTGGCCCGAATTAGTATCCTTTTTGAGATGTTTTCGTTTTTCCATTTCGACTTTGCCTCTTTATTTATAGACTGTTTGCTATGGTTTTGTTCATCCCACTTACTCAAGTAATACGACTCCGTACAATTAATAAAGTAATTAGTAAGCACCTTGTTTTCATTAAAATCCTCAGCAAATCATATTAAAAGCCACTCTAATCCAAAGTATCATGTGCTGAAAAAGATACGATCTAATCCAGAGAGTAACATGCAAACTCATTTTTGGAAAAAATGTTCCTTTTCTTACCAGATATGTATACAAAGAATATTTTTCGTATTCGTAGTATTTCTAGATTTTATTTTCTTAGCAAAAGTTTATATAGATAATTTAACAAAAAATATATTAATTAAGAGCATTAATTAAAAAGATAAAAATCATGAATACTAAAACTTTACTATTGAAGGGGAGCCGGAGTTTCGTGGAAATTTTAGTTATTAGGAGGGAAGTATTTATTCAAAGGACATTCAATTTATACCTATGTTTAAAATGAGACCTCGAGAAATATGCAAGAACTCGATCTAGAAGTTATTCATAGTAATGAACTTGTCCAAAACATAGAAGCAGTTATATATGCGTTGCGGATTTCCTGGATATGCCAGAATTTGACAGAGTTCTCGAGAAGCGGCAAGGAGAGCATTAAAGCCGTGACATTTTAAATGAAAAATAGGTCCAAGTGTGAAAGTGAAAGATAAAAATGTAATAATTTAATAGAGTATAACAATGGCTATTATTTTTCTCAGATATTTTAATTTAATTTAACAGTGTGTAGCCGTATATCAAAAATGGAGAGAAAAAGATAGAATAAGAAAAGAAACGGAGAGAGAAAGGAGAATAATTTTCTCCACTACTTCTCCCACTTTTCATGTTGCTTGCGCATTTTCGCTCATTTAAAATTCATTTACGAAATCTCTACCATTTCCATTTGGTTTCTATCAGATAAATACTCGAATTTATAAGTGTTATGTTGCGGATTGTTAATATATTCATATACGAGTATTAGTCACACATGTGATAGCTTTGGGTCACGGGAAGGCAATGGTTTTTACTTTCACTTATAATATAACATAAAGTATATATTAGTGTGGTCCGAGGTGATCCATAGCATCTTGAAGAGAAGGAGAAGAAATTTGGCTCCGATTTGAAGGTTCAAAAAAACGGATGCGGGAAGAGAGATCGAGTCCATAGAAGTCATAAAGATAAACGAGTTGGCGAATACATTTGTTCGGTTAGTAGTATCTGATTTGATTGCGAATGGGAGTTGATTGTTTGAAAATGAGGCTTTATGGGCGATTATTGGTTTTTCCCGTCAGAACAATTAAGTATGCCGCTCGATGACGGGCCAGAAAAGGTTGGATTTGAAATCTCGCTTCAGAATTGCGTCAAGATATGCTAGCCATATCAGAGAGTGAGGGCAATTTGAGTCTTGTCTTGTATAATGTAAGAATTTAAGTAGACGTGAAAAAGCATTTGGTCCTGAATAGAAAGCCAAGGTTTGATAGAGAATTAATGTCATTCCAAGAAAGGTCAGACCCCAAAGTGACATACAATATTGATATTTTGACACAGAATCGAAAATTTAGTCCAGTCATTTATAAGATATTCATATAATTAAAGTAATTGAAATCCTTTCTCGATTCAGACTTGAAGAAACTCTAGTAGTTTTAAAATTTGCTTTCACTTATCACTTGTAGATAACAGTAAACATATTATGAAAAATCAATGAGGTTGTCCACTGTTTGATTCAAATAAACATATACATATCAGTGGCGTGCGGTCCATGGATGGTGTGGATACGGCGCATCCCTAAAATTTCAAACATCTAGAGTATTTTCAAAAGTATCGACTTCAAAATTTCAGGAGGATCTTTAAATTTTTAAATTATTATCCGTTATTTAAAATATTTCTATAAAAAACATTTTTTGTTTAGAAAAGTATATTGGTTCTCGAAATGAAATAAATTATTGCATAGTTTCAAGGGGCAATTAAAATGAATGATTTTCCCGAAAAGGGTGCCGATAGAAGGTTTCAAGTCCCTGCCTGGTATATCTTCAAGCTCAAGCATGTCAAAGACAAGTTCATACGAGTTTTAGTCAAATAAATATTCGTCTCGCTGAGGAACTATTAAAATAGAAATAATCCAAAAAAAGAATAAATAAAGATGATTCGAGAATCTTTAGGCTAATCCATTTCTAAGAACTCTCAATATATAAAATCAGAAATAACTAAGAGTGCTATAAACAAGTAATAGCTTGCTTATAGCAATAGAATTAGGAGAAATTTAAGATTTTCTAATAACGAAAATGATACCGTATTCGGTGAAATTTACAAAAAAAGCTAAGATTTAAATAAAATTTCAAAAAATTAAGGATACTTTAAGGATACTTTTTTGGACACCATTCCCTGGTTGAAAAGTCACCAACCGCCACATATATACAATATATACCAAATAAAATAATATCTATCTATATATAATAAATATTTTATTTGTTTAAGACTAGAGTTTCGAAGGTTTGACCTTCATCAGTCAGAAATATTTTATCTGTTATTCCTCATGGGTTCAATTACCCGATTGGGTATAGAAAATTCGTTGTGTTTTTACAGGAAGCTAGCCACATAAACGATAATCGTTCATTCTTTATAAATCAACAACTCTGCTACTCTCGGTTAAAACAAAATCTTTTCAAAAATATTATCGAATTATTAAATGAATTATTACTAGTTTTTTACTATAGATGAATCATTTGACAATTAGTGTAATTGGTTTTGATTAAATAAAGCTTGACATTAATTTAAAAAAAAAAACTAGTTTTTCATTGTTATCATTAATACCTTAAAGTTCAATAAAATATTTTAGACAGTATATTATATTATATACATATATTTGAAACCTGAATCGAGTGTAGACTAATATTAAAATTATAATACGACATATATAGATAACTCATAATGTATAATGATGAGGTAATAGGATTTGGTTTCCGGGAAGCGCTCGGAAATAAACCCTTTCGAGGGAATAGAATTAGCGTAAAAGTGAAAAATGTGGGGAATAGGCAGGCCAGACAGAGGAAAAGAAAAATGTTTTAGTGGTAATCGATTACTAAACATCAATCTAATCAACAACGCTAGAGTCTTTCAATCAGATAAGTGATTAGGTAAGTGAGCTTACTAGACCCAGAACTTTAATTTGGAAAATTCTGAAAATTGGATAAAATTTAATGTTTAAATGAAGATCTTTTGAACAATGAGCTGAAATTCGACTCTTTTGATAAACGACTATTTTATGACAAGTTACTGTTTTCTAGCATAACCTTTCAAAACTCGTGATATGATTTAAATTGACATATGTTTCAGGCTTAGTTCTTGTCGGAATACTTACAATTATTTGTATATGAATCTAGTAAATTATTTTTTTCCATTCCAAATTAAGCTCTTACCCATCTTTGGGATTGAAATATTTTATTATATTATATTACTGCATACTGAGATTTCCGTATTTGATAACTCCCAAAATATATAAGGTATCGAATTCGTTCTTATCCATAATATTAGTTAACCCGTTTCTAAGGGCCTACCTATACACCATTCTCCTAAAACTCCACTTGGAAGCTCTCTGAAACACCATAACACCATCATTTTAAATTGAAATAAATTTGAAAAAATTAAAACTAATTTTACTTAAAATGACCTTTAAAGATTGAAGGTGACAATAAAAGAGTGTGTCTTCTGCTGGAAAAATAAATTTTTAATTTATTTATAACGAGACTATAGTTACGAGGGCAAAAATTCTACTACTCTCGGCAAAAAGAAACTTTCGATTTAATTGACCTTTAAACAGATATAATAATAAAACTTCATCTTGCTCAAGTTTTATTATTATATTAAAATGTTTCACCTAGAACTAACACCTAACTCCTTAAAAGTTATTTTAAACAGATACTTCACACAACCATGATAAAATAATATTTTTATTTAAAATTCTACACTCCCCAAATCAATCATTCGATTAAATTTTTAATTAATATGTTTTTGATTAGAAAGATATATTTAACTTCTAAATATCTAGTTTTTATCTTATTTAGCTTAAAAGCTGACAGACAATAGGATATTTTAGCGATACTAATTGGGTCCTGTTTTATTTTTTATTCGAAATCCTAAAAACAAAATCGCCATAACCCTAAGGGCATTGCTTGTACACACAGAGTCTGGTCAATAAAACATGCATCCTAAAAAATCATTACAAATGTTAATTTGTTTGAAAGAAGTTAATTTCATTTAAAACAAATATTTTACAAATAATTTCTTTTTTTAATTAATAAAAAAAAGCAACCTATATTTAACTGAAAAAATAAAAATTAAAAAATATTATCACTTTTTTGCAATTTAAATAAATATAATTCTCTGTTATTTTTTTTTTTTTTTTTTTTTTGTTTTGTTTTTATGTAGTCGCTTTTATTTTTATTTTATTTAAATTATAGAAAATATATTTGCCATTGCTGCTGCACTTTATTATGTTTTTAGCTTCAACATTAAGCTTAAATAATTTTAGCGAAACCTGGGAACATTTGACCCAACCCCTCACGATATTAACAAAATGAAATCGATGTTTTTCGTCATTTTTAACCTACAATAATTTGTGGGACTGAATGGTCGTGTGTTTAATAGAAGATCAATTAATTTTTTTATTTAAACCACAGAATATTTTCCGAATCTCTTATCGGTCTGTAGATTCGTCAAAAAACGCCTACGTTTAAAAGGTGCTTAAAAATTTTATAAGAAATATTCGCCGCTTACGAGCTATAATTAATTGGTGTTTGTTTTGTATACGAGAGTCAATTATCCCGGAAGCTCATCCCAAAATTAACTCCATACTTTCCATCCTATGTTCACCAATTAATAATTTATGGAGTCAGAATCTTATTATTGATCCTGCGTTTTTAAATATATGCTTCGATAAAGTTGCTTTTATCATGGAACAATTTTTTTTCCAATAACAAAAAAAAATCTTTTTGGTTTTCTGAAATTGTTCTACACTAATTTGTGAAAATAGACTAAAAGGAAGAAAAATATTTTTTTTCTATAGAAAATTTTCCTTAAAATTTTAGTATAAAAAAACTTCAACAAATTTCAAAAATGTCATCAAAAGTATTTCTAAAAAATATATTAGTATTTTTAAAAAATTTTCGTGTTAATTTTTTTTTTGTTTAATGTTAAAATTTTAAAGAAATTTTCTAGAAAAAAAAAAAATTCTTCATCTCTGTGGCTTGATTAATGTTGACCCCCAACGTCCTCCATTTTGGATGGTTGGTTTTTGAATTTCTAGTTTTCTAAAGGCCCACATTGTAAGTGTACAAAATTTGATTCATGTAGGTCTAAAGGATTAGAATTTTTATTTTTAACCCTTTCCACCATTTTGGGTGGTTGGTTTTTACATTTCTAGGCGTCCACAGATTAATAGTACAAAATTTGGTTCAGGTAGGCCCAGAGGCTTATAATTTTCATTTCCGCAATCCTCTCCATTTTGGGTTGTTGGTTTTTGTATCGGGAACTAAACATGTATGGAATATTTCAGCTCGACCGGATAATAAAAAGTGAGTTAAAATTCGGAAATAAATTTGGACCCAGAAAAACATCATACGACCTTTGTGAGAATTACAAAAGTATTAATAAATAATAACTAATTAACCAGAGATAAAGGCTAGTCGAAAATAGGGACATAAACATAAAAAACTGATTCCCATTAAATTTTTAAAAATAAAAAAAATTATAGCTTTTACCATATGCTGACTTTCTTTTCTGTAAGAAAAAAAAAACAGTCTGTAATATGGGTGTTTGGAAGTATTCGAATATTTTGGGCGCTTGGGCCGATAGATGTTCTAACAGGAATGAGAACGGAACTTTGGCTGATAAAGCAAAGATATTTTTAGAATATTTGCAGGTAAAAGTTCAGTTGCAAGAAGAATATTTCATGGTTTGGTCTGAATGTCTACTTTCAGAGGAGCAGAGCATCGAAGAAAAATTTCAAAATGGCAATCTTCACTTTCGTGTGAGGAGCCATTTTTAAATAAACTTGTCTTATTGCATTTATTTATTTAACAATAAAATTATTTATTCAATACTACTAAAATAATAGGTATTTGTTTTCGGAGTCAGGGAGCCCCTGGAGCGAGCCTTTTGTATTACGCCCAGTGCTGTAGTCGAATATTTATTAAATTTGAGAATATTTAAAAGAATTATATTATTTTAAATCTGTAGAGTTGTAGACGATACTAGCGATTTGATGAATACATAAAAATAATAATCCATAACAAATATAATTATGATATCGGAGGGGACTGTCTCTCATCCCCCAAAAAACTCTCTCAATTAGAATTATAAATAAGAAAGAAAGACATCTATTTTATCAATTTCATTTATCTGGAGGTGTGAATACCTTTCTTTTATAATAAAATAATAAATAATTTTTATTAAGGGTTTGAATTATTTAATAGTAAAATTATTTATTTAAAAATAATAATACGATAATATAGCTTTGCTCTGCCCTCTGAGTTTTGGATACGTGGTTCTGACCCAAGGATATTTGTATATAATATATATTTTTTCTTAAATTATTAATTTATTTATTATTTTATATAATCATATTACATTTAAATATATTAAATTATAATGTTAAAAGATATTGCAATACTGTGTACTGAATAAACTTGTTGAATCCATAACAAATTGCTCGCTCATGGGGGAGGCTTGCGAGCCAGACTCTTGATATAACAGACCAAAAGAATTAATTATAAATGAGAAAGAAAACAATCTTATTTTATCTATTTCATCTATTGGAAGATTCACAGTAAATGGTCGAATACCCCGAAAACCGTCTATGAAAGGCCGTTTTTTAAGCCTTTGAAAATGCACTTCCATGTCACAAGTCAATGTTTCGTTTCAGATGGATTTTTAAAAAAAATTTCGAAGCCTATTTTTAAGGACGAAAAACATCAATTTGTGAACGGTTTTCGGAATTTTTGACCATTTTCTCAAAAACTATTTAACCGATTTCGTTCAAGATTGAATCAATTATTAATAATTGATTGTTTTATAATATTTATTAATTTCAAATTTTTAAAAATTATTTCAAAGAAGTAAGTAATGAGCGTTTTTTTAAATTAGACCTCAAATAAACTTCCCTTAAAAATGAAAATTTCCGACTAATAATTATTTGATATAAAAGATAAAAGAAAATATTCCATAGAAATGAAATTTCAATACATTTAATTGCATATGTGATGATGAAAAAAATAATTTTTTTTGGCATTTCTAGTTGATTCGTTCCCAGCAAGAAGAAAATGAATCTTTTCATAAAATTTATTTTAAACTGCAAAATTCTTAATCAAAATGCTATTTTTTTATATTATAATAATACTGTGAACCTCCTGATAAATGAAATTGATAAAATAATACCACTTTCTTTCTGATTTATAATTATTTTAGTTTGTTTTACAAGTCGTTGGTTGGGATGTCTCTTGACACTATTGATATCTATCTTTTAACATATTATGGTATAGTTAACACATTTAAGTATATGATTATACAATATAGTAATAAATAAATAAATGAAATAATTTAAATAAACGTCCACGGGAATGGTCAGTCAAATAAGTTAAATAATTATTTGATTAAATAATTAAAATCGTTAAGACAAGATTATCTAAAATGGATTTAAAAGCATTAATTTATATTATTGATTTATGTAACGATTTTGATTGTTTTATTTTAATATATTCAGGTGAAAATTTTTCTAGATCAGGAGGCCAAAGATCGACAAATGACATTACAAGCTCACTTATTAATATATTTCTTTAATATGAAATTACAGATTTTTATGTTGGGCACTAAATATTTGAAAACTAACCACTTCTTCAGTTGCTAAAAAATTCCATTGAACCAGGAGAATCAGTTCACGAGAGATTCTCGCAAAGTCAACTTGTAATGTAATTACAATTTTAAAACTGTTCACATTTCTTCACAGGGCCGCATTATTCAATAGGCTATGTAGGCAACATAAGGGCTGCATCTTCCTGGTGCGCGCCGCCATTCTTGCATTCAATTTCATTAAAAAAAAGAAAGATATTTGATGTTTTCATCCTAGTTATTCTTTATACTTCTATAACCCTTTCATTTATTTTTCTAGTTTAATAGATATTTAAGCAAACTAATCTTGGGTTTTATTTTTGTAATGGAATTTTTAAAAACATACCTTCATTATTGGATCTCTGGAAAAATGTCGCCCTTATCCTACGAGTTGTATTATGTGTAATGATGCTCATTTTTTTATTCGTAATTTTGAATATTATTAATGTGGTAACGTTATCTGATGAATTCTGAGCAAAAAGAAAACGCCTCATTACAAATAATTGAGAGAATGAATTTCTATTTCCTACTTAATCAAATTGTGCGAAATTATTTTTCAAGTTTACTTACATATGATTTATTTTTATTTTTTTTATTTTTTAAGTCTTCTAATCTGATGTTGTTTTTATTTTGTTTGGGATGCTGGCCCATTGTATATTCCTCATAAATTATCATTTTTAATTAGATTCCGCCACTTTTCTGAACATTTATTTGTAAATCCTTATGAAAATACGAAATTAGACTTGCATTACATTAAACTTTCTCCCATAAATGCCATTAATGGGGCTACAATTTTAATTCTCCCGACCGTCTACTCTTACCTCAAAATACCTTGATAAGATGGTCATAAACATTTAAATGGGTTTAGTTTTGACTGCAATTATTTTAATTTATTAATAAGAACATTTTTTAAGATTCAAAAGGCTTCTCGTTCCAAAGTCGAAGACACTTTTTTTAATAAGATCTCATCCCTTTCTGGATATAGACGAAACGAAGAGTAAAGAAAAGTTGTAGAAAATATAAGTAAAGAAACACAAAGAAAGAATACATGCACATAAATTTTATCTTTGAAAAAAATTTAATAATTGCTTAATATATATCAGTGGTTCCCAGCCCGTAGAAATCTGCCAGCCACTCAGTCTGAAATTGAATCAGTTCGGACCCCTCCCCCCATGGCATACCCCTTATCAGTTGTAACCAAATTCAAATATGATTAATTAAAACAGTTTTTTGCAACACATTATTTATTATAACTGTTAATTAGCATACAGTACAACGTAATTACAAATTATTTAATAAATAACAATTACTGTTTTATAAAGTACAGCGTACTTATATACTCTCATAATATAAAAAGTCTCAATTAGAAATGTATTTGTTTGAAAAGGACATTGAAATAAATTGTTATCTCAATGTTTTTTTTAGTGTTTTATTTTATTATATTTATTAATAATTTTCAAGGAGCTACCTCCCTGATAATTTTAGAGAAAATATTTTTTTAATTTTTTTAATCATTTATTTTTTGCGGACCACTCGCGAGACTCACGGACCATCGGTTGGGAACCACTGATATATATATATATATATATATATATATATATATATAAATAAATACAAATCTTTTCTAGAACAATCTAGAAGCGTTTATATAAACATCCAGAATTTTCAGAAAAAATTCCCCCTTTGTCAAGAGAAATTTGAAAAAAAAAAGTTGCTATAAAAAACAATAAACTAAAGTTGCTTTATAAAATAACTATTTTTTAAAATTTTAAAATTTCCTTTGATAAAGGAAGTATTTCTTCGCAAATGTCTAGGTTAAAAAAAAACGTTATTATAGGTAAATACTCGCTTCGCTCCGGGCAATATCTAGTCGTTGCGGACCCGGACATTTGATTTTGACGAACATTTTGCTATTGCCTTCCTTTTGTTACTTAACCTTAACACAGTTTCAAATTTTATTTTTTGTTTTAAGCGAAGCCATAATAGCCGAATATTGAATTATGTTAACGCTATTATTCCATGGTGGAGCGAATTATCCCCCGCACACCCTCCGACTGCCCCTTGAAGCCCAGACAGCTTCTTGGATCTCATCGAAACTTAAACTCTATTTTTACACCATTCCAATCATTCTGGAAACCCGTTTGTGGTGGTATCAATTGTTTTACAGAGTTCCATTCTACCCTCTGGACAATATTAGCATATCTTTTTAAATAAGAACTTACCTAGTTAAATTCTCATCATTTTTGGTTTTCTGAGCTTGGAGATTTAATAATTTTAATTTTGAAGCCCTCGTAAAAAAATATTCACCCACACCTTTAAATAAAGGTCTATCTTAGGGTGACCAGATATTGACATAGTCAAAGTAGGACATTGGAAGTATTATAAAGCATCCCAGTAGGACATTTGACAACCCAGCTTAAAACAATAAAAATCGGTAGTGAAAAAAAAGCACAAAACACCAAAAATTGATAGATAAATAATTTTAAGTTGATATAAGATTATATACTACTCTTGTTGTTTTAAATACTATTCTTTGTTGCAATTGAACTTACCCATTATTTAATATAAAAATATGAAAAAAAAGTTTATTGTTATTATTAATGACAACTATACTAAATTATTTGAATTGGTGTAATTCGGTCAACGGTATAATTTACCATATAACACATCTATTTTATTTATTATTTATTTATTTATTCAACACAGAAGCACAGCGGTCGCCAATAGCAAAAAGCTATCTGTGAAAGTAAGACATTTTCGTAAGGCGATAGGACATAGGACAAAAAGTTTAATTGTAGGATATATGGTGATCACCCGAGTCTACCTACCTACGAAATTTCAAGAAAATAAATCCGACAAATGTTGGAAGAAAGAAACAAGGGTGCAGAATTCTTGCATCTATTTTAAAACAGATGATGAAAATATTTTTAATTGATCCATTCAAAGTTGAATTTTATTTTCAGTTTAATTTGAACGAGAAATCTCCACCCCTTCAGCCTGAGAAGAAACTTCCAATAAATTTGAAATACCTAAGTGAAAAATAATTACCTGAAGTGAGATTAATAAAGAAAAATTAAAAGAAATAAGAAACAAAGAAATTTTTCAGTTATTGGGATTCAATAAAAAAAGACCGAGAGCGGTATGATAGGTGTATGAAATTTGGCTAAAAGCTGGCTATTCCAAAACCTTGAACCCGCCATTTTGAAATACTGAAAGAAATGCTTTGTTTTATGATAAACCTGTACTAGCGTTTTCTTTCTTATATAGTAAATAAAGAACCACTTTTAAGAATGATATCTATAACAAAGTAAAAATGTAATAAATTCTATTGTATATTTTTAAATTTGAACCAAATTGATTAAATCAATGTGTATGTATCTCTTTGTTGACTTATTACCCTTTTTATGGCCTTTTCTTTTTTTATAATATAAGCAAAACAGCCGTTCCCCTCCGCATACACTTTATCTCTTTTCTTTATTCTCCTATAGGTAGAAAGGTACTCGTATATCTGTAATAATGTAATTTTTGAAAAAATTTCAGTATCTGATCATCTTGTGGATGTTTTCTATTCGAGTTCTCTTCGGCATGTTTTGTTTACCTTGTTCGCCTGCTGTCTTTTTACCGCTTGAGCAATGACGAAAGATGTGCACATAATCAAGTAGCTACGAGGAGCCAAAAAGCAACCCCCGTGTCGTTTATTCAGAAAAAAAACCTCCCTGCCAGCCAGCCAAACGACTCGCCATAACAGCATTTAAATACACCTCCGCTTTACTTATTTATTTACTTTATTTGATCGACTTGGAAAAATACCACATATTCCCCATTCACTCGATATCTTTTCTATAAAATAATGGATCATTTCTTCTATTTCTTTTTCTTTTTACTTTACCATACAGGTTAGGTATAGTCAAGTATTGTAATCGTGCATGAAAAAAGTGGAGTTTTTTGCTTCTTTTTTTTCAAAATATCTCAAAAACGGCTCAAACTATTTTGATTAAAAAAATTGGACGAAACCATGGCATTTCGGTCTACAAAAAAGTTCTAAAAAGTAAACATCGAAAAAATTATATTTTTCGAGATATTAATTATTTTGTCATTTGGTACATTACCAAATTTTTGTTAAAGGACTATCTCATAAAGTGTGAATATCAAAAAGAAATTTCACATGTAGTTTTGGTGCATTGAGAATAAGAGCTGATTAGATTTTGGTTGAAATCGAACCCAAAATTAAGGAAGGGCGGGGGGGGGGGGGGGGAATTAAAATGAAAAGATTTTCAAACAAGACATATGAAATGTACTATAAAATGAACCTATAATAAAAAAAGAGAATTATTATTTTTTTCGGGGGCCAAAATTGGGGGTTCAAATAAATACAACTATCAATATTAGTTGTAGACCCTTTAATCGATTTGTACGAAATTTCGTATATGCACTCTATATAACCTTATGAAAATGCCTCACTATGTGAAATTGATAGTGACAAAAAATGGGGGGGGGCCGCCCCGCCTAAAATTTCTTCAAACAAAAATCGAAGAAAGCTGATATTTGTAATAAAATAATTCATAATTAAAAGGAAATATTATAAATTGCTAATGGAACCAATGGGATTCTTTCGTAAATAATTATAAATTATTTTAATTCAATATTAAATAAAAGATAGGACCCAGGTGTATGATAAATTCATGTGGATATCCACATCAGTTTATTTTTTTTATTTTTTGTGAAACTATTAAAAATACCGAATCATTGTTGTTTTTGTACTTAGCATTTTGTCTGATAGACACTTAATTCCATGGTCCATCAGGCTCTCGGGTGCAAAGACGCAGTGAACGGTCGCAAGCGCTAAAGTACAACTGTAATAATTCATAAATCACAGGGTTAGGAAAGGTTATCGCAAAGAAGTAATTGGATGCTTTGCCCTCGCGAAAAAAATTGAAATTCAGTAAAAACTGTTCACGTTCCTGAAACTCGCAAGAACTCAAGTGAGAGTTTCTTTCTTTAGCTAGAGTTTCTCAACTATGGATCGACGCCGGTTCATAGGATAATTTTACCGGTCCACAAGCAAGTGATAAAATAATGATAAATAAAAATAATATTTGTGGCTAATTTTAACTAAAACAAAACAGAATGCAGTTGTTTGCAAGCCAGCAAATGTGCAACAATAATAAGACCGATTTCAAAAATATTTTCCACGAACTAAAAGATAAGATTTTGTTAAGGGAGATGGGTTCTTGGTGAAACATATTTAAATAAAGTAAAGAAAATTTTAAAAATTTAAGAAATTTTTAAAATATAAAATTCTAGGTAGGTTTCACAAATAAAAACCTATCTGGAATTTTATATTTTTAAATTTTAAAAGATTCTTAAATTTTTGAAATTTTCTATACTTTATTTAAAAGATAAGAGAGATGAATTTATGGATTACTAATCCACTCGCAGTATATAATTTCAAAACCTTCAATTTAATAAACAAATAAGAGAAGTAACATTTATGGAAAGCGGTGTTGGTTTATATTGAAACATATTAAACACAGGAGCTTTTTAACGGGTTATGGTAGTGTTTAACAAATAAAATGAGAGAAGTGTCTTTTGGAATTAAGTTTTATGATTTATTATTGAAAGCGGCGGCCTTTTCTAACAAAAATTTCAACAAATTTTGAATTTCTATGGGAAAAAAAGTACCTACTATTATTTACATGAAAAAGCGCTGAAAATATTACTTCCATTTGCCTCTACCTCTATCTACCATTGTGAAGCAAGGTTTTCTGCAATGTCAATAATTTAAAATTAACTGCCATTAAAACCACCAGGTAGGTATCCATAAATTATTAAATACATCTCTTTGTCTTTTTCTCTTTACTAAATTTACAATCTAATATCATTATTTAACAAGAAAAACAACAAACACATTAAAAATAAAGATTTATTGTTAAAAATATTACAACTATTGAAGTTGTGATATTCTAAACTGTGTTACCTTTTATAAATGTTATTAAATACTATGTGATTTTTCAAAATAAATAGTAAACAATTCTATAATGATTATAATCTATTTTATTTAAAACTTCACACGTTTTAACAGTTCATATAAAATAATTTTTATTTCTGCATTTAGATGGTACAGAAAAGGTTGAGAAACTCTGACTTAAGCGACCCTTTCCGCAAGAGGACCAAGTATTCAAACTAGCACGCTCGGCCGAGTGATCGAGATTGTCATTGATTCGTTTTCCATTTGACCCCAGTAATTACTTCATTTTTACAGAATCAATAAAAATTGAATTTCATAATACCTTAAGTTATTCTAACTAATAATGAAATTAGCCTTGTTGATGCTGGCAATGGACGGAATTACTAAAGACGTAACCCCGCTCCCAGTTGACTCAATTATTGTTACAACAAATTATTAGATTTATTGTCCATAATGGATAACATTATAATATTTTTTTACATGTATAAATTTTATTCCGATAAATGGGAGTTGATAGGTGTGTCAAAAAAGACCAACGAAATGACTGTTCTTATCAAATAGTAAATATTCTTAATGGGCATAAATTATATCTTAGTTGGAATAAATGGAAATGGGTTATCAATAATTTTAGGCTCTTTATTCTAGGCTCACGATGTTGAGAAAGTAGGGTTATTTTGTATATTTATATACGTGCGTTCACATAGGGAGTGTTCAAGTATTACGAAACATATTAAACGGGGTATTCAATTTGTTATGGTGGGGCTGCTTATTTGATATGATTTTTTACATTGGGGGCAAAGTCATCCCCCCCCCCCCCCCCCCCCCCCCCCCCCCCCCCCCCCCAAAAAGCTTCAGAAACGCGTTACGTAATACTTGAACGCTCCTAAATAGTGCTGCTCTTCACGGCGATCATGGCAATTATTTGGGAACTTAGCTTTAAATTTTTTAATTAGAATATACTTAGGGGCCGTCCATAAATTACATCAAACGAATTTCAAGATTTTTAGACCTCTCCCTCCCCCTGTGTCACATTCTGTCACATTTTCATTGAGTCCCCCCTGTATTGTGACGTCACACTATTACTTTTATATATTTATTGCTTGCTTACAGCTCTTTGTCTAGATTTATTTTACCAACATCTTCAGGTTGGAATGATAGTAATAACCTGAAATCTAAAAAATATATTTGAAAAAATTTTAATTTTATTAATTTGACTTCTGTGACATCACAATTTTTAAGATCCCCGG
Organism: Forficula auricularia; assembly: GCA_024734495.1. NCBI lineage: Eukaryota > Metazoa > Arthropoda > Insecta > Dermaptera > Forficulidae > Forficula > Forficula auricularia. The sequence continues at coordinate 4,746,341 of JALMQS010000127.1, forward strand.
GTCCCCCTGTCACATTTTGTCACAAATCTGAGATGCACTCTCCCACCTTACTGCGTGACGTAATTTATGGACTTATATCTCAGCAATGGTAACTCGTGGAGGAATAAAATTTTAAAATCAAGTCGCGTATCGGCAATATTGAATACAGCAAGGTTATTGTACAAATTGTTCCACCGTTAGTATCCCGTTAAACTTGGCGTTTTTGGTTTCTGGTGGTCCAATTCGAAAGAAAAAAAATGTTAAGTAGATTTCAAAGAAAGGGAGATTATAATTGAAAGTCGTATAATGCACCCACCATATATGTTTTAAATTGTGAGTTAAATCTATGAACATTTTATCATGAATTACAAAGAATTGTAACATAATCAAAATCATCGGAAGAAAATGATTGTAAACAAAAACCCAAAGGACTCTATTAGTTTAAGAACTTTTCTATAATGTCTTTCCGGCAGAAGAAGCAAATGCCCTGTTGTTAATCTTGCTTGCCGTTTTCCTTCTTTCAATGGCGTCCCCCTAGTTTCACCAACTGCGTCTCTCTCTCCGTAGAAAGAAAGAACCTATATATTGCTATATCGTGGCACACTTTGCTACATAAATTTATGTTCAGACCACAAAAAAGAAAAAAGAAATGACCCATTGTGCGGATAAAACTGCGTCGTGGACTTCTACCAATTCAGATACCACACACATCGAACTCTTTTCTTGATAGATATTTATCAAAAAATATTCTACAGTTCTAAAAGGGTTGTTGGTGACTGGCTGATTGTGAAATCTATACAAAGGGCTGCATTCTTTATAAATAAGTGTCTGAACATTTTTAATGTGAATGCACGACGTTTCGACACCTATTTCTGGAGTCGTTTCCCAGTGTTGGGAGGAGAAGCCTCATGATAGACGGAGAGATTTTTCGTACAGCCAGGCTTACGACAAACTTTTAAGAAACCACAAAGTTCAAAAATACTCCATTTCATCTCGAGATTACAGAAAAGAAAAATGGCCAATCAACAAAATATCCCGAAGATTATTTAATTATTATGTTTTTAATACCACAGAGATTATACAGAATTTATTTGTATTTGAATATTTATATTTGGTTAAAATTGCTGGGCAGTATGGGATTATTTTCAAAAATCTCGTTAAAACTTTTAAAGAAATTATATATGATCATTGATCAATTTAATTATATGAGACCTTCTCATTAAAAATGTGCAATCTAAGTGGTTTAACTTTTATTTCAATAAAATTATGTTTATTTAAATAAAAAACAACATTTATAATAACAACAGGCAATGGAGAATGTACGGAATTATTAAGAAAACATAAATTTAATGATTATTTTCCACTTAATTTCAAAAGAGTTTTATATCCAACAAGATGCGACGCAGGACTTCGACGGGCCTCTTGCAAGCTAGAAGGCTTTCCCCTGGACCCCCTTACCTTTAATCCTATTCCATTTCACCAACCCTATAAATGGTCCCTGGACTCCCCCCAATTCTGATCAAACTCCGAACCCTACCAGCCCGGTAGGAGGATTAATTATTTTTCTATTGATATTTGATATTGAAATGAAAAATGATATTAGTTATAACTTGTAGCTAGCATTGAGTACACCCCGCTTCTTTGCCTGTAAAGAGTAGGTACATCTTAGAGATTTAAGACAAGAATACATTTTATATAAAATAGGGAACATTTTTTTATCTTGAAGGATTAGACAGTAATAGTTAAATTTATGTTATAATTTAAATCAAACTTCCTTTTTTGGTAAAACCAATTCAATCTATAGTAAAACTCAAATAAAGTAACCCCTAGGATTTAAATTTGCTACAATAAAGCTCATATACTTAAATGACTCAGATCAATGATTAAGAACATAGAATGGGGTTTCAAGAATATATTTAAAAATTTTTCATGAAAAAATAAATATTATTTTTAAAATTTTTATATTTTAAACAATTTAATTTTCTTTAAAGTTCGTTTACGAAAAATTGCCAAATAAAAAAGATTTGTGTACCACGTATCTCTAGCCTTGAAATTTTTTTCCTCTTTTCCTTCACTTTTAGGTATTTACTATTTATAAATGCTCTTCCTTATTAATAAATTTCATCAAAATCCGATATAGGTATGGGAGAAAATTTATATAATTTTGAATGAAAATAATTGGAAAACTAAAAGAGATGAGTTAAGACTTAGTGGCTGCATTTTTAACCTCTAATTATCTGTTAAAAACACCCTATAGATAGTAAATTTAATTTTAATTTAATACATTTTAATTAACTTTAATTATAATATTTTATATTAATCTTAAATTGATTAGGGAAAGTTATATGAGGTACCTACCTATACACGAAATAAGCCAACCTTTCCTAATTATTACATTAATATATTTGTCACAAAATAATATGATGCATATTAATATGAGTGTAATTATAAACAGTATTGATATTTTTTATATTTTCGGATCCTCCAAATTATTTCAAGAAATAGCAATCAATGCCTGCCTTGCTCTCTGAAGAGTGTCAATTAGTTTCAATTTCGTCTGGTTGACTAGGGAAGTATAATTTTCATTAATTCATTCGGCCTTTCCCGGGAATCCTAAATAAGCTGCTCGAGCAAGCTTTAAAAATAAATTTCAATTTCTCGTGTTGAGTATTTTTTTTTTCTTTTTTGCTGTTGTGTTTCATAGTAATTTTTTGTTCTTCTTTGCTAACTTTTTTCTACCTTAGTGTATTCCAACTTGGCGAAAACTGCCTTTTCGCCTCCACGCAATCTGATTTGCAACCCGACATTCCTCAAATAACAAGCTCATTTTAACCGGATTTTTCAACCCCCTTATTGATGTTTTTTCTTTTCAGGAACTTACGAGCTTTTCTTCTTTAATGTATTATTTACATGACTAAAATGTTCTCATTTATTTATCTATATAGAAGAAATTTAAAATTCTAACAGACTCTTTTCAAGAGGGCCGAATTAATCTCAAAGAGAAGTTGTTTTTTCGGATTAATGTTATTTTTTTAAGAATCATTGTCATTTACATTTCGCTTATCGCTATTCTCTATTTTGTTAAAACGATTAATTTGATTTGAAAAGAACGACATTTTAAAGAAAAAAAAATGTTATTGTGAAGGATTTTGATTTAAATAAAGAAAGGTTATTCACTAATTTTTTTGTTAGAGAAATAGACTTTTCTGATATAGGTATTAATTCGAAAGAATCATACATACAAGCGATTTTGGTGTTGGAAAAGCAAAGCTAAGCCGGCTCCATTTGGGTGTTCCGCCTCGGCGACTGTACCGCAGTGGCCTTATTCTTGGGCTTGAGGCCAAGGAAAGGTCGACTTGGACGATACAGGGGGCTCACTCCCCGGGGCAAACCCTCGTTAAAGCTCCAAGACCAAAATGCCACGATTAATCGCTTTTCCGATCGCGTTTAATACGGCGTCGTCAAAAAGTGACGGCCTTACGAGAGGCCCACAAGGAATATGGTTCAACTGGAAAAATGCGCGATTAATCTTAGTCTGCAACCTCGATCGGAAGATATATGAGCAACCAAACATGAGGTTTCGACTAGAAAGTACGAAACCCTCCCATAAATAGCCAGGCCATTACCCAGAGACCAGCTGTCCATTTCTGGGAGGCCGCAGGCTTACCAACTCTCGTCAGCTGCGGATTAGCATTGCAACTCGAAAACCGTTTCTTTCATTCACGAAATATGCGTTCGATGCCCGGAACGTGCCAATGGATTGCTTGCTTCTTGGCATCAAGACCAAACGATCCTTCCTTCCTCTTTCTCCTTTTCTCTTATACAATCTTCAAAAACATTATTAAATCAAAATGAACCTGAAAAGAAAGAAACTATTTCGCTATAATATTAATTATACCAATAAACCATTCTTTCTGTGATTACGATAACTCAAATTTCTCAAAAAAATATAATTTAAAACCTAAGTTGGTAGCATACAGAACCTAAAAAAATAAATGTTCTTAGTGAGAGTTCAATCTAAAGAGTGCTGCCCAATCCGAATAGTTATTTAACTCGGAGAGGGCATACACCGTTTCGGTTCTTTGAGTTTACATTCATTTTGTTTATGTTTTTGTTCTTTTATCTTTCCTCATTTGCTCGGATTTGTATATTTACATTTACTTATATTGATTGAATAAGCAAAGTATTGGGATAAATACTAATTAGAAGATTTTCTAGTTAGAATGCGAATTTGCTTTTTGTGGTCTCTATAGCTAAACAAGAAACCAAAAAACCATTCTTTCTGTTATTACGATAACTCTTTCTCAAAAAAATATAATTTAAAACCTAAGTTAAGTTTAGTAGCATCTATATATGTAGAGACAAAATACTTTTTGTAATTTACACTGATAATTCTTTACTAGAAGTCGTTTTAGAAAAGTTCTCTGTGTATTAATGGAAGTAAAATTATTGATTCCCATCACGATCAATTCATTGAGCTTATTATATGCAAAAACATTTTTATTAGATATGTATTTTTTTTCTTTATATATGTATTTTTAAATTCTTGTCGAAGTTTTACGAAGGAATCACAGTAGACTTCACCTCCTACATCCCGATATGGAAATTCTATTCTAATGCAAAAACCAACCCCATTCTAATATATTGACTCATTATCACCCTCTGACAAAAGGGATGTTGAAAGTACATTCTCACTTTGTCATTTAAAATCCATTAAGTCGATTTTTTAAAATGAAACAGTGTCACAAGACACAAGGCATTCTATACAAACTGCTAGAAATTTTGCTAATCACATTGATATGTTTTTGTTTTTTTCTATAAAAAATTTTAACGATCTCTTACATAAATTATTTAATTTAGCCATTAAATAATATTTAGCGAAATTATACTAGTAATATCTCACCGATCCTGGATATTTTATTTGAGTAGCACTTTCAAAACATGAAAAGTTTTTGAATTTCGAATTATGTAATTAACTAATTATGAGAAAAAATTCTGGTGTGTTTAGAACCCGTCACGTGAATTTCACTTATCTCGCATTAATAACAAATTAAAATGAAAGAATTTAAAGTTATATTTAAAGTTATTTAAATTAAAACTAAATTCAGCTCGATGTTTCCCAGTAGCAGCATCAGCCCGGTTATTTAATAGCCCCGCCTCGAACCTGTGAGCCCCTGATATTTAGATAATTGGATTGGCAGATCAGTTAAGGGTATGACTACCGCAAGGACGGAAGGCGCGTCCTTGCCTAGCATCTATTTGTACGCTCAACATAAAAACTGGATATTCGAAAATTAAAAACAAAGAAACAAACAAAATAATATAATTTGTTTGTTAGAGACTATAGTTTCGAAGGTTTCACCTTCATCACCAATTTACCAGTCTTTTATTTAGAAGAATTTTATTTGTTTTTTCTCATAGATTCGTTTGTATCTAAATAAATTTCTTTGGTTGTTATATTAAGCTGGCCACATAACAAAGGAATTTATCTATATCCTATCGGGGCTATTTAAATCCATGAGAAATAACAAATAAAATATTTCTAATTAATAGACTGATGATAAAGGTCAAACCTTAGAAATTATAGTTTCTAACAAATAAATTATATACATTTGTACAGTACATATGTATATGTTTATTTGCATCAAGCTGAAAATAACCTCATAGATTTCTCCTTATGCAATTTTTATAATTCCAACTGATAGAAAATGGAAAATGCAGCTTACTAAGCAGCTACCTGTCCTTTGGCTGGTTCAGCAGTTGAGCATTGCTGTCAAATGGAAACCTGGGTTCCAATTTCTTCTCCCCTCGTCTTTTTCTTCTCCACTAAGAATCACACTAATGTTGGGTGAAATTCAAGCTCTGGAATCGAGCCTCTTCTTGAAGCCCTAGCAACGGTTTAACGATCCCCATCTTGTTATTTTAAAATAACCATCGAATTCCCTCTTTGGTTTAATGAGCCTTGCGATTTCGGACACGTAATTTATATTGTATGCTGAAAATACACAGGATAAAACGTTTGCTATTTCCTTCTCTCTTGTGTTACCTATTTTCTATATTCTAATTACTTCCATCGCATCGCCTCCATTACATGAAAATATTCGTTTAACCTATAATAATTAAAATATTCAAGTTGGTTCAATTTATTTTATCTTCAGGAAAAAATATATAATAATTTACCTTCTCTAATTTTACCTTTTTTTTCTAATCTCAGGTAATATCAACATCTAACTATTTATTTTCAAATTAGTGGATATTATTAGCCTGAAACCCTTTTAGTATTTCGTTAAAGAACTTTTTCTAAATTGCATATTTGTGGAGTCATCATTGAGTACGTCCTAAGACTGGTTTGACGAAATCCCCCGTCTCCACTCGACTCTGTCCCATGCCAACGCCATTGACATAGTTAGGAAATTTTCCTAGGGGGGGGGGGGGGAGGCAGCCGCAGTGACAGTGCCAGGGTGGCGAGGTGTGGCGACCGCCCAACGCAAATTGTTCTTGCCCAACGCAAATTGTTCTCGCCCAACCATCCATGCAACCTGTTAAATTGAGCATTTGAGCAAAAAAATATTGAAAAACCAAGTTGATCAAATTAAAAAAAGGTAAATCGCTTTCAATATAATAGACCTTATACAATAATAATAGTTATACATTATAACCTGTAAACTCCTGATGATGGACTAATAATCCGAAATATATTGAGTTTGTATAAACCTCTTTGAGTTTTATTTTATTCACTGTGCAACTAGATACCTTTTACTTTATTAATTAATATCATATTTCACCTAAAACCTACACCACTCTCTCTAAATAAAATTATACATTATACCTAAAGTCGAGGGCTGATCCGCGATTGGAAGTAGGTGTATACCTCTTTGGAAGTATTTTGGAAATACTTGGAAATATTTGGAACTACAAGCGGAAGTAGGTTAACAGCATATTAGGTCGCGGTTCACCCCTCGCCTAAAGTATTATAAAATAAAATCTAAATTAAACAAAAATTTCTGAAATTGTTTGTCTTTAAAATCTTTAAACGTCTCTATCTCCGTAAATAATGGTCTGAGAGCCTAAAAACAATAGAATTTATAAGATTTTTAAAAAATTTCTAAAATTTTTTTGTCTTTAAAATCTTTAAATGTCTCTATCTCCGTAAATAATAGTCGGAGAGCCTTAAAACAATCAAATTTATAAGATTCTTTGTCTTTAAAGTCTTTAAACGTCTGTATCTCCGTAATTAATGGTGTGAGAGCCTTAAAACAATCGAATTTATAAGATTTTTTAAAAATATCTGACTGGTTTTCATTTTATGAAAAAAACTGGGATTTTTTGCAAAATATTGCATTTTTTCAAAAATTCAACATCATTGCGGGACAGGTTACAATTATCGAATTAATATGAAACTTTGTTTAGATTGTAGCAAATTTAATCTAGTTTAAAAATGTATAGAATCGTCTTTGTTGAAAACGTGATCCTTCATGGTCAAAATTGGAAAAAATCGAAAAAAGTGCGAGTTTTAGGGATATTCAAAATCCGGGGGGCTGTTATTTGGATTCTCATTAAAAATCGAACTACTGGACCAATTTTGTATTTCTTTTTTTTAATCGACGCGAAAATTTGTCTTCTTTAATTTAGCATAGAACAATTATTTTGAGGCTTTTCGGCCGCCAAAAGTTGTCCCCCAGACTTTCGAGGTCGCAAACTTAGATTTCTCATACCCCCACCATACAAAACTATCTTAAAAAACATATTTTTCCCGAAATTAATGTAAGCTGGAACCCCCCTATTTACTGGGCTATATGAGAAGATAATTTTTTTTGAATTTTTTCAATCTGTAATTTTCTTGATTTTTTAAGCATAAAATTAATCTCATAGCATAAATAGTTATTGAGATATTGACTCCATTTTTCTAGGGGGGGGGGGGCAAGGGGTTTTTCTGGGTTCGACTGGCCCCCCTTGCCCCCCCCCCCCCTAACTACGCGCATGGCCAACTCCTTGACTTCTATATAAAACACCCACATCCCATACCCTTAATTATTTAGGAGAAATATTCTAATCTAGGCTTTTCCCTTCCTTTTTCCCCCCCACCTCCCTCTCCAAAATATCCCTAAGCCCCTTTTTATTTGCAGTGTGCTCGAGAACTCGAATGGCGGGCAAGAATACCAAAAATAAAAGCAAATCATATCAGACAGGTTCAATCGTTCTCTTGCACAGATAACCATGAAACCTTACCAGATGAATTAAGAGGCTCTGTTCGAAATTTATTAGGCTGACTGCAGTTTGAACAACTTAGCAGAAAATGCACTATTGGATTAGAGTTCAATTTAAAGCCAGCCATTCTCGACAAAAAGTTTTTTAATTCCATAGAAATGGCGAAAATTAAAATTTTATAAACAAATAATAAAAAATTGAAAAACACAATTGAACTGAATAATTTAGCAAAAACTGCTCGATTATTTTATCACGTCATATCCAGTAAAATTCTTAAATAAAAAGAAAATATTTTTATTGATTTTTATGAGGATAATAAATAGAAAAATTGAATTCATCCCTTCTTCTCATACAATCGACTTCCAAACTCTCTCGATCGCATTTATTATAAATATTTATTTATTCTTTGTTAAATGTGCGAAAGTTAGTTTAATTGAAAAGATTTTGTTTTGCCGAGAGTAGTAGAGTTGTTGATTCATAATGGGAAATCAATGAAGTAAACATATAGATATAGATATATAACGAATATAAATAAGTAAATAAATATGTATATTTATAATTTCTTTGTTAAAGACTATAGTTTCGAAGGTTGGGCTTCATCATCAGTCTTGTGGTTAGAAACGATTGTTAGTTATTTGGTTGACTTTCTATAACAATAAAACGAATTTATTAAACTTTCGAAACTATAATCTCTAATAAATAAATTATATAATCCTTTCATGACCAAGTCTTAATTTTTTTTTTTGCTTTAATTCTTTTAGTCTATTTGTTTATTGATATATATTTTTGGTCTCCATCCCTTAAATATAGGGGTGCTGGGAAGTATGCTTCCCACCGCCCATACATAACACATTTTTTTCTCACAGCTCACACTGCCAATAAAAATTATAATATCAGGTGGGAAGCATATTTCCCACCGTTCACGAAAGGGATAATATATAAATCAGTGGCGGGCGGTGACTTTTCAACCAGGGGATGCTATTCAAAAAATAGACCTTCATTTTTTAAATTTTATTTTATTCTTCACTACTTTTTGAAAAATTTATCGATTCCCGCATCATAGAATTTTTCGTTATTATTTTCAAATTTAACATTAGATTTTTTATCAATTGATATTGAAACAGAGCGGATAATATATTTTAACTTCAGCTTCTTCTGGTGACGTTTCAATTCTTTCCATAGTTGAAAACTTACTCTCGCGATCGTAGAGGGCATAATGCAAATTAAATATATTAAATCACGCATAAAAATAAATATTTGCTCATTGTGCTTTAAAATGTCTGAAACGCGAGAAAAACATTTTCAACTATGATTTTTTTTTCTCTTTATGTATGTGAATTCCAATGCCCAAGATAGCCCAAAAACGAAAATTCAAAAAGTCGTTTGTATATCAATATAATTATCGCACTGATTAGATTTTAGAATATCTGGTTCAAAAGGGGGAAAATATTTTTTTGAATTATTCTATTGGGATGTTAAATAGCCATAAATGAACAATTTATATTTAATTTTATTAATAATTAATAAGGGAGCTCTAGTGTACCGAGTCTTGAAAAAGTTTTCAATTTTTTTATTATTTAATTTGCGGGTTAGCGATTCTTTCATTAGAATCTGATATATGAAAATAGCTACAAAGAGCGAGGATAGAATAAGATCTCTCTCTTTCTTTAAAGGTTCATTGCAACAATGCCAAATACAAGTTCAAACTTGTTTCAGACTATTCGAGATTAATTTCTATAATTCTAGGAATGGCCTTTTGCAATCGGACCAAAACGATACTCGTTATAGAGTGAGAGAATATTCAATTCGCCCAAATATCTTTTAGTTCATATAAATAAATATATCTAATACGAGCTTTTCATGCGTGCCTTCGGCACGCCCTCGAAGCTCGGCCCTCCGGGCTGGTGCCCTGGCGGGCAGCGTCTCGGTCCAAAAATTTTATTCCTCTTAAAAAACCACACTCCAAATGTATACCCGTAAACTACCGAAAATACATCGTCTCTTAAAAGTTTCGCCTCTTTAATTTTTGAGTTGCTGGGGGGGGGGGGGGGTTCCAAAATAATTATCAATATATTTAATGTTTCTTAATTTAAAATGAATTGGAGTCTTTCATTTCGAAATTCGAGTCCAAATTAAAATTATATTTCAAATTTGCCTGGTTAATGAAAATCCATTGGAGCTGTCAGTTTAAAATCCTAGCTGACAATTATATTTCAAATTTGCCTCGTTAATTAATACATATTTAATGTTTTTTAATTTAAAATCAATTGGTGTTTTTTCATTTTCATTCGAGTTCAAATGAATACAATATTATCTCGACACAAAGTCTAAATCAAAAATATCTAGTTTTAGTAAGAGAAATCAAGATAGAAATATTAATGTCCCAATGGTGTAATCGCTAGAGCCAATGACCATAGTTCAAGAGTTCGTCGGTTCGATTCTAGGCAAGAGCGTAATTTTTTTTAGAGAAATTTCTCTAAGCGTTGTTACAAATTAATCTAGACGAATATTAAATAGTATTCATTGCAATTTTTCGATTTTAAATGAAAATCATGGTTCGAGTACATATAAATTAATTCACTTTTTATTAATCTCATAAAATCAATATATTTTCCACAAGATAGCTGAAATGATTAAAATAGGAAATCTGAAATAAATTTGCTAATGTTAAAAAGCTCCTGAAATTTTAAATTTTATATTTCTTTAAGTGAATTAAGTGTATAGTATTTATTGAAAGATTTTTAATATTTTCAAATATAACAGGGATGAAATTACTCTTATATTTTGTTACATACATATGTTTTATACTATGCCAATAGAGTAGCATAGAGAAGCTCTATGGAATAAAATGTTGTTTTTTAACATATTTCGTGAAATTAGTGTTTTTATTTAATTTCGGCCATTCTAGATACAAAAGAGAATTAATTAAATTTAAGTTAAATTGAATTAAATTTTACATACACGACATTTTAGATCTTATTTCTAAATCTTTTATAACCATTTTTTGTGTAGGCTTTAAAATTTAATTAATTTTCTTATACACATTATCTGGTCGAAACTTCATGATTTAAAGTTTCCCCTCCACCTAAACCCTTGAAGCCTACAACTCGCGAGTAGAACTTTGCTTTGATTAAATTCGGGGATTTTTAAAATAAGAAATGATAGCTTCCCCGGTTTCTATTTATATAGCTTGATCAGGGGATTTCTTCTATTCTACAATCAGCCATCAAATATTTGTTTTGTAATTGACAGACGAATCGTCGGTTGATTTTGTTTCAAGTCGACATTAAATATCAATTAGTTATTTAAACAAAATGAAGACTTTATCAAAAGAGGTCTTTGGTTATCGACGATTGAATCGGAATGGGAATTAAATATTTCTTCCTTTGAGCAAATAATTAAAAGCTCGAAAGACGAAATATTTCAGCTCCAGGTCCAATTCGAATTGACGGGCTGATATTTTTTTTATCTGCGACATACTTCATGTTTGCTCAATTACGTCCCAATCAAGGTGAATTTTTAATGGAGGGTATAGATGACTTTAATTCGGCCGTGGGGAAGATCACTCTTTGATTAATCGATAAAGTCATTAAATCTTCAACTAAGCAAGGAAAAGGATGTTTAACTTCTAGATCGAATGTAAGAATTTTTTTAGCTACTTATAATTTATTTTATTTCAAGTTTATTGATGTAGATGAAACAAAATTGAATAATTTGAATCGTTAAACTCTCATCAATTAGTTTATATTAAATTGAAAGTTTCTTTTTGCCGAGAGTTGCAGAATTTTTATAAATTGAAGGAGATAATAAAAGAGTGTGTCTTCATCTGGAAAAATAAATTTTTAATTTAAGAAGAGGGCAAAGCTTTCGAAGCTATAGTCTCGTAATAAATCAATTAAAAATTTATAATTCCAGCAGAAGACACACTCTTTTATTGTCTCCTTCAAAAAAGATTTACTTCGTAAAGTCGTGCTAAAAAATAAATATAACAAAAATAATTTACTAAAATAATTAACCCGAAGGTTTGCGTATCTTTATTTGAAAATAAGATGGATTGCTTTCAAAAATACAACTCACGGTCTAAACCAAATATATTAAGAAAGAATTTATATTTAAGGTCCAAAATCTACGATTTTAATCGAATATGTTTACATTGCATATCAGAGTGCTTCGTCCCCTCAGGAGTTGAATCCGAATACACTTTTTTAGTTCTACCCTTGAGATAAAAACACTCTGACATGCAATATATTTTTTCCGTTTGAGTTGAACGGAGTAAAAATTTCGGTTTTCTCTTTAATAAATTGCATATCAGAGTGTTTTAACTCGAGGGTAGAATTAACAAGCCCGGCAAGCCTGTTAGTACTCGGGTTCAATTCTTGGGGGAACGAAGCCCTCTGATATGCAATGTAAAAATATTCTATTAAAATTTTAGATTTTGGACCTTAAATTTAAAAAATAATGTATATTTGTTATAAAAATCTTTTCCTAAATATTTATATTTTTTATTTTTAAGGTAATTTCATCTTCTATACATCTATATCATTATCTATTTTCAAAATATTTATTTTTCATTTCCTTTTTAAAGCAACTATTTTTCAAATTTTTCAAATTCATTGATAAAAGGAGAATTTTTTCTGAAACGTCTCGATTTTTAATAAACGTTTCTAGATTGTTTTATAAAAAGATATTTCTTTGTATATTTATTATACTATATGAATGAAATGATTTTTTAAGATTTATAATCTTATAAATTACTAAATGCGACGACCCCATTCGGACTTTGAATTCATAATTAAACATTAATAAATATTTAAATTTTTCAGTACGTAAAAATACGGGAAAAATAAATAAAATAATAATAATAAAAATCATATATTTTAGGAAAGAAAATTGAGAAGGGTTCTAAAAACCATTTTATTTCCATTACTCAACATATAGAATCAGTGATTATATTATTGGTAATGGAAATCTTGTTTTCATTCAAAAATAAGTAAGTACCTAATCAGTTTAAAAATTTGCGAAAATGAAATTTGAAACTTCAGTTAAATATTCGTTAAATAGACAAGTTTAAATCCTAAAAATACTAGAAGAAACGAAATGAATGCTTTATATAATTTATTACATAATAATTAATGAAATGTCAGGCCTTGTCACGTCGTGTCCAATCCCAAAGGACCACCTATAGTCAGATTTTTTTTTTTAATTTTTCTTTTCCGAGAAATTTCATTTTCCAAACTGATCAGTAATTTTCAAATGGATATTAAATCGAGAAATAGTAATTAAATTTCCAGGATTCTCAAGGACAGCACATTTTTGTACATTTTCTATTAGTTATGCAAATAGAGTAATCTAATGGAATGGTAGAATGTTAGAAATGATCCTTTGAACTGCAACCTCCTCGTCATTTTACAAATTCGGGCTGCATATTGACATGCTGATTTATCCGACCTCTACATTCTCAATCGATATAGGTATTTTTGTTTTCCCTTACTCTCCTTCACTACCTCATATTATTATTATCGAATGAAAATTAATTATTTTTAGTGTTAAGTGACATCGAGTGTAATTAGTACTGAGCCGGTAAAGATGACGTTTTAGATAAAGCGCATGTCAAGGTCGCTAATTCCAGTAATTATTTGATGAAATTATATAAAGCTGATATTCGATTCTTCAAATGCATGGTGTAATATAAAATTTCTGAAAAATCATTACTATTTCGATCTACTATTAGAATACCTAGACTTAACAGTGTGTTAAGTTAATCTAGCCTGGCCTTCAGCTGCACGAAATTCCTTCGAACGTTGACTTCACTTTGGTTTTGTTCTTTGGTATGTTTCTTTGATGCTCTTGTTTCGACACCCTTTGAGGCTACCAGAGCTAAGGGTGCCTGTTCTTTGCGGTCCCTATTTACTCCCTACATCATAGCATAATTGGTTTCGATTTACAAATCGATTTATTTGTTGCGACAAATGATACAGGTCAGCTTATTGGTTGAGGATGAGTGCCCTTGAGAATTCCTCTTCTGATCAGGAAAATTTCTGACTTAGTTTCCCGGGTCGCCCGAGACTGCTTAGCCGACCGATCACCAGTAGAAAAAAATCATGCCCACTTTGATCTCAATGGCTTTTATGCGTATAATCCATGAGTATTTATTTATAACAGACGCTTGATATCTTTGCTCAAAAAGGGATTATGCTTTGGTAAGCATCAAAACATACGGCTTTCACTAAAAACATTCCATAGCTATTCCGAGCCTTCGATCAGGAGAATATGATCAATGTATATTCCCAGAAGATCTATACAGGTTGCACATCGATCATTGCTATTCACAATGTCCCTAGAAATAAATATTAAGAAATCTAGTGCAAATCGTTTGATCACAAAATTACAAGTAAATATTCCTAATTCATTGAATACAGAATTTTTTTTTCGATTTTTCAAATCTATAAAGCAACTCTAGAGACGATTGAGAAGGGGCCCCGCGGTTGGGACTTATCGCGGGCCCTACTCTTATTAAATATTTGTTATGTTTGAATCAAATATTTAACTTTTTGAATACAATACAAATTAAAGTCCTAAGAGATGACTAATTGGACTCCAATAGCCTTGGTCAAAAGTTAAGTGATTTTTTTTACGATACCATCCGATTCTAATTATATCTTTAAAAGAAATATCTAGAAAGGATATAGCTATTAGATGAATAAATAAATTACTATAATTTAATTCTGATAATTCTAATAATAAGGGGATATATATCTGGACGGTGTTTTGAATCTTGTAAACCAAATGAATAGTGGACTTGAAATAAGTTTTTTCCTGGGCAACACAGTTATTATCTAATTTGGCATGGGAACTTTTTTTTAGCCTTACTCTCTGGGAGCATAATTTATAAATTTATATTTGTAAATGGAAATCGAGATAGGTGTGTTTATTTCATGTGAAATGGACCTAGCCTTTGGAATAGGGGCATATGCTACCAATCCAAATGGTCGGCCCCCCCCCCCCCCCCTAGCAGACGCCCTCGGGGCTTCAGACCAGGGTAAAGAGGTGCTTGCGTGAACCAGCTAATATTGCGAAGCGATAACAATGTTCTAATAAATAAACAATGGGATAAATTAATCGATTATAAAGACATTGCTAAATTCAGTAGAATTAGATAAAAGCAGCAGAAAAATGATGAATGAACTAATATGAATATTCAAAAATTACGCTCAAACAATCATTTCAGCATTTATACAATTATGAATAAACTGATGTGGCCATCCACATGACTTTACCATATGCCTGGGCCCTCTCTTATATTTAATAATTAATAAAATTATTTATAGCGGGGTTAGTTTTTGCATTTTTTAGTCTTCTGGGATATATATATATATATATACAGAATTTGGTAGTTTCCTGCAACGGCTCAGATTATCATTTTTACCTCCCCCCCATTTTAGGCGGTTAATTTTTGCATTTATAGTCTTCTGAGGGCCCACCGATTATGCATACAAAATATGATTGAGTTTGGTCCAAGGGCCTAGATTATCATTTTTTGACCCCCCTCCCCATTTTGGACTCCCCTCCCAAAAAAATAACTCTCTTTTTTATTATAGGTTCATTTAATGCTATATTTGAGATTTGTCTCGTTTTTTTTTTTTTAGTTTGAAAATCTTATAATTTTAATTTTTACCCCCCCCCCCCCCTCTCTTAATTTTGGGTTCGATTTCAGTATCTGGCTCTTAATCTCAATTCACCTAAACTACATGTGGAATTTCGTTTTGATATTCACAATAGTTTTTGAGCTAGTGCGTCCACAAAAATTTGGTAACGCACACACAGACTAACGTACTAACAGACATTTTGAGAAAACAGTTATTATTTCGAAAAAATAATTTTTTCGATGTTCACTTATTAGGACTTTTTTGTAGAGCGAAATGCCATGGTTTCGCACAATTTTTTTAACCAAAATTGTTTCAGTCGTTTTTTAGATATTTCGAAAAAATTTCTAAATTCAAAGAGTTTTAAACCCTTATTATAAGAAAAAAATTATCCCGCCAAAAATCGATCAATGGTATTTTGTTGAAGCTGTCTTTAAGCGCTGTATGACAAGACTGTTCAATTATGAATTCACAATCTGAATCCGATAATTCCATCTTTGATTCTATATTAATTGTGAAAGGGTTTCTTATCCATTCTCTCGAAAATGAAACGTGGGTGTGCCACTGTATTATATATAGTCTAAATACCGCTTGTGCTTGCTTGCCTGTCTCTTTAGATATTTTTTGAGTCGAAAATAGATTGAGATAGTCCTTGATACTCGATAGGCATCTTGATATTGAAATTGATAACTTGTCAGTAAACTTTAGTCAGTAAACTAGTAGTCAGTAAACTAATAGTCAGTAAACTTTTTGGAGATTGTTTCATTTAAATTCTTTTCTATTAACAACTAGAAACTGAAGAGGATAGTTTCCTATTTCCGTTAAAGTTAAAGACATATTTTTGATATAGTATTATTGTTTCCTTCACCAGTCAAATAAAAATTAGTATCGATTAAATTTTAAGAAAATAAAAAAATATCGTAAAAACAATGGTATATTATTTCCGAAATCTTCCAGTGTGGCTCTTGTTCGGGAATTGCGCTGGTTGAGTTGGCCTCTTCCGGCGTCCCTTGGTCCCTTGGTCCTTTCACCCTTTCAAAGCGGCCCTTGACAATTATTCAGGGCGCAGGCTATAAAGCGTGCAGGCAGGGTAGGTCACGGTGCTGCACTTTTTTGCTTCTAATCGTTTTAGGTGTCCGGCAACGCTCCCCGACCTCCCTTCCGGCTATTTCAAAAAATATACCTGTTCCTTAATGCTGTTAATGGTTGACATTTTTAATATAAAAAAAGGATATGTCGATCACACAACTTTTATTTAACTTCTCCTCATCCATTAGAAATCAACACTTTATTTACTTTACAAATGATAAATTAGGGAGACATTAATCAATATTTACCAAAACAATTAATTTTTAATTAAGAATCAAATTTTACAAAACCATTATAAGAGATCAATTATCAAAATTATCAAACATAATTTTATTCTTCCCGATTCATCTTCCTGAATATAAAATTATTCATTTATTCTTCGAATAAACTGATGTGACCATCCACATGACTTTACCATAAATCTGGGTCCCGTCTTATATTTAATATTCAATTAAAATAATTTATAATTATTTACGAAAGAACCCCCGCCCTCTCTTAATTTTGGGTTCATTATCAATTAATAATATCTCCTTTTTTTTATAGGGTGCATATGCGAAATTTCGAACAAATAGATTAAAGCGTCTACAACTTATATTGATAGTTTTATTTTTTTGAACCCCCCCAATTTTGGACCACAAAAAAAATAATAACTCTCTTTTTTATTATTGGTTCATTTTATAGTAGGTATATTTCATTTTTCTTGTTTTTTTAGTTCAAACTAAAAATTATAAGATTTTCAAAAATCTTATAATTTTAATTGCCGCCCCCCCCCATCCTTAATTTTGTGTTCGATTTCAACCAAAATCTTATCAGCTCTTAATCTCAATGCACCAAAACTACTTGTGAAATTTCGTTTTGATATTCACACGAGTTTTTGAGCTAGTGCGTCCACAAAAATTTGGCAACGCACTAAAAGTAGTAAGACATTTTGATAAAATAATTAATATCTCGAAAAATATAAATTTTTTGATGTTCTCTTAGGTATAAGGGCTTTTTTGTAGACCGAAATGCCATGGTTTCGTCCAATTTTTTAATCAAAATAGTTTCAGCCGTTTTTGAGATATTTCGAAAAAAAAAACCGCTTTTTTCATGAACGATTACAATACTTGACCATATCCCGTATGGTAAAGTAAAAAGAAATTAGAAACCTATATCAAAGATCTTGTTAGATATATTTGAATTAGATGTTAGAAGGGAGTTAAGCCCATGTTCCATACTTGCTATCCGGGCAGTTGGCTTAACCCTAGACAAGATATCTCTCTGACATGTGTGTGTGGGGGTGGAAAAGAAATGGAGAAGAAGAATACCTAGATTGGAGCATTTTGACCAGATATAGAAAGATAAATGGGATGTGGAACTTTGAAATAAAAAAAAAACAGGAGTGTTAGAAACTTTTCATTTTGAGGAAGTTATCTCTGTTTAGTAGTTTAGTTGAATCAAAGGAATGTGAAAAAGTAGACAAAAATGAACCTGGAATAAAAATTTAAAAAACGATAATTTATGAAGCAATGACGAAATTGCATCCTTCCTTTTACTATATTTGCATTTTACTACTAATTATTTATTTAATATTCAAGTATTCTCAATCTTTGGTATTTATTGAATCAAAGTAATGTAGAAAATTGGCCGCGCGGCGGCCCCGATCCCTTGGAAAGAGATTTAAAAAAAAGTGAGTGGGAAAGACTGGAGACTGCGGATCGGACTCGTTGCCCATAGTATTAAATAATGAGTTTGTTGCAAAGATTGAACTTTAGAAAATCAAATATGGCATACGGGATATATTTTTAAGCATTGTTACTTTGGGTTTCGAAAAAAAATATCTAAGAAAACGAATTGCCAAATTAAACATTGTGTAAATTTACAAAATATTGAGCGATTAGAATTAGGTGTACACGTCTTTGGAGTTATGTGGAATTATTTTGAAATTCATTAGATAATGCCCCTTCATCTATTGTCTTCTACTTGGAAATGAAAGTGGAAGTGGAAGTAGGTGTACACGATATTAGGTCGCGGTTCACCCCTCGATTGACACTATTGTTTGTGAGATATAAAATTGTTTATTTGACTAAATTAATATAGTGTGATATTAATGTAATGATTAATATTTTTATGTGTATAAAAAATATTTCATTTGTGGAATTTCTTTTTTATTCTTAAAAGGGAAAATCGCTATAATAAAATAATGAATTCACATACTTGTTAAATAAATATTTATTATTATCATTTCCGTCCATAATTTGTATTAATTTGAAAGTTTATATTAGGAAAATAAGGACAAGTTTTTATATGTGACTTTTTTATTTATCAATCAACGTTTCGTCGACTTTGCCGACTTCTTCAGGGCTTCAAATAGTCACACATTCGTCTAAATTTTCTAATTATCTTCGTTACCAATGAAGACCATCAGAACAAATTTCAAAAAAATATTTTGCACATTCACAAAAAACAATTTTTCTTTCTTTTCTTTTTATATTAAGAATTTCATTAGATATAAAACAGAAATAACATTATATAGAATGAGGCAACCCTGTTTTTGAACCAGAATAGAATATTTTTCTCCTTTTGATCCTTACATAAAGAAATCACAAATTCAAAAAAGTGAATGTGCCAAACTTATTTTGAAATTTGTGTTCTGATGGTCTTCAATGGTAAAGAAGATAATAAGAAAATTTAGATGAATATGTGACATGACTATTTGAAGCCCTGAAGAAGTCGGCAAAGTCGACGAAACGTTGGTTGATAAATAAAAAAGTCACACATAAAAACTTGTCCTTATTTTCCTAATATAAACTTTCAAATTAATAAATATTTATGTGCACAAGCGTTAATAATTAAATAATTTAGTATATCGGCTAATAGCCATAGGATTAGCTAAGTGGTTAATTTATTCAGTCTATCCTGTATGGTAGTCATTGACATAATGGAAGACTTATGGGCTCGTGTTCCATGTTCCCTTATGGAAAAGACGGAACTGAATCTACGTATTGATCATTAATTCATTATATATTGAAAAAGCATAAAATAAATATCTATTGGCTTGAGAATAATAGTATTAAAAATAATAATTAAGGAATTCACTGAGTGGAATTAGAAATTCATATTACAATAATATTTTAATATCACATGGTCTGACCTAATTAAGAGATAAGTTTATATCTTGTCTATAAATATAATCTGCATTATATTAAAACTTAAAATTATTAACATTAAATTTAAGTATTTTTAAATTTAAAAATACTAAATAAAAAATTTACTTAAAAGGGTTATTGTTAAAAAAAATATTTTTTTTTGAATTTTTTATAAAATGTTAATCAATTCAAAATAAGAATTAAATTTTTGTAATTTTTTCTACCGTATCTTTATTAAGATACAAAGGATTGAAAATAGCATACTTTAACATGGGCTCTTATAAGATTTCAAGGATTTCACGCATTTATGTTAAGAGTTAATGGTGATGCAACATTTTTTTACAGTTTCTAGTTTAATATTTGAAGCTAACACTGTCACAAATTGGATATGATATACCGTCAATAAGGGGCCATTCATAAAAAAGAGGTCACGGAAAATTTCGCCTTTTTGGACCCTGCCCCTGCGTCACATTTTCTGGAACCCCCCTAACAAATATAACGTCACAAAATCTAGCCCACCCTATAATAAAATTAAAAAAAAACAACAAGTTAAGAAAAGAAAATTAATATTTTTTTGTTTGCTTGCTACCGAGCCTAATAGTATTGAATTCACACAATTTTTTTTCCTTATTATGATTGAAAATCTCTGGAACATGGAGAATATGGTAATCATTTTCAACCACAATTATTTTTTCTGTCGATCTGTTTGGGTGTGTGTCTGGATTCAGATACTTAATATGATTTATGAACGAAAAGTCGTAGAAAGTTCGTTCTTGTGCTAAAATGTTTGTATTTCTAATGCGGAGAACTGATTAGATTTTAGACTTTCTAGTTTTACAACTTCTGATTCAAAAATGCAGAAAGCATAATTTTTAAATGATTTTATTGAGATTTTAAGGCGATGTATTTATAATTTAGGTATAAATAAACAATTTTTAAGTTTATTATTAATTACTTATAAGAGCGTCTTTAGATTTTCATGTTTTTGTTATTTAATAAATTAATATGCGGGCGAGGATAGAATGATCTCTTTTCCTTTAGATGTTTAGACAGCGCTTCTTAAAAATTTTTCATTCGGGACCCCATATTGACTGAGAAATTTCTCGCGGTCCCATATTATATAGATATTTGGTATAAAATCATCATTTTTCCAAGCAAATGAAAAATAAATTTATAACGAAGCGAATCTTTTGAAAATATACCTATTTTGTAATTTTACCACTTATTAAAAAAAACTACATAATTACAATTATTTAATTTAAATAATAATAAAATGGTCTGCTTGTTTCTTATTAAATAATCAGGAGATAATCATCTTCAATATTTTTCAAATTTGATGTGTAATTTGATTATATAATCGACAATGCTGAGAACATTGTTTCATATAAATAAATATATATCTAATACAAAATGGCAATTTCAAAATTATAGCAAATTCAATGACAAAATTACCTCGAATTCACTAAACATAAATTTTTGGCCGCTGAGCATTATGATTTTTTCAGTGATCATTGTTTCATTGTCATTGTTGCCCTATGTTTTGCAACCCCAAAATTCAGTTATGCGACCCAAAATGGGGTCGCGACTCATAATTTAAGAAGCACTGGTATATCGCATTGCAAAGATGCCAATTGTAAGTCCAGACATGTTTCAGACTAGTAGAAATTAATTTCTTAATTCTATCATTCTAGTAACGGCCTTTTGACTCGAGGTAAGAAAATATTAAATCGAAATCAATATTGAATTTAAATATTTACAATTATTCATTCATCGCAAGCACCAATTCTTGTAAAAGTTTCACTTTTTCTTCCAATTTATTTTCTGAATGGAAAAAAAGGATAATTTGCCTTGCCAAGGGGTGGCGCATTGAATGGGGTTCAATTTAAGTGGCGAACAAAGAGAGGCTTGATTGGTGTTGTTTCCTGTCCCACTCGGGAATAAAAGGCAAGAATACGAAAATTATTCCAGAATAATGAGACAATAATAGTTCTGTCTCGGAAAAAAGAAAACCCAAAATAGAACGTTAAATGAAGGAGGGGCCAAAGATAAAGAGTTTCAGTTTAGGAACGATTTCGAACCAGGTGCTTAAAATATACACCTAAGAGTTACGATTTGATCCACAAAAATTAAAAAAATTCAGAGTTTTTTTTTATATTTATTTTAAAAATTAAAAACTTATTTCTATTTATTCATTTTGTTCAAAAATATCCAAAATAAATCTATGAATATCACTTCTTGATGAGGCATCTAATATTTCGGTATTCTGAGAAACTTTATAGATATGCCCGCGAGCAATCAAAACAAATAATTCATTAT
>JALMQS010000127.1:4769103-4786603 GCA_024734495.1 Forficula auricularia
TATTTCCCAATTATATTCACATTTACCATGAGCTGTTGGTATAAGTGAGAAGGCTTGAGATAATTTTATTTCCAAAAAACAAATTGAAATTTCTAAACAAAATTGTATATTTAGTCATTATAGAGTATATACTGAAATGAAGTTCGGATTACAGAAACTTGACGTTATTTTGAATGAAAAACAATTAATATAATAAAATTTTTGTCTGATAGAGACCAAATTTTGCAGGATTATATAGGATAAAAATAATTTTCCCAAAATTGGAAGAGGGGTGAAATTAATCAAATCAAATCTTTCACCCATTTAAGCCAAATTTTGTACACTTATTCTTTAGCACCATACGAAATAAATGAAATAAAAAATAGATATCCTGAATGTGTGTGTGTGTGGGGGGGGGGGGGGGGGATAAAAATCACTAAATCTATCTTCTTCTTTAAGTGCCACATCAGGTTTCCCTGGCGTTTCGGCACCTCTCCACATATATCTGCGCTGAGTGTGTTTAGCTGTTTTACACAGATATACGGCACCTACTTTTTAACGACGGTTCCGAACGGCTAGTTTGGAGACGTTGACTATGCAATTATACTCTTGGTAGTTTGCCATTGCTTTCAAAGAGGAGGCGACTTCAAATATCTGCCGAGACTCAGTCTCGAACCAGCATACTTCAACCCAGCGGCCCAGCACTCTAACCACTGACCCACATCAATAACATAGATAAATCAATAATTTTGCACAGTGATTCTTTAAGACCATGAAAAATAATTTGGATGAAAAATTTATATAACAAAATTTTTTAAAACATACTTTAAAAACTAATTTTTCGAAATTAGATTTATTACTTTATAATCAATTAGAAATTTAGATAGATATAATAAAGTAAGTTGAATCAATCAAACGTGCAACAGGTATCTCTGAAGTTGGCAGGCAAGATCTTATCGAAACGTCGGACAAATTAAACAAAGCAAGACTAAAGCATGAAGTAAATAAATCGTAAATGGCAAAACAAACGAGCTTACCCATGCGTACCATTTCCAACAAAGAGCTTGTGTTTAACTCACCGTTACCAAATATTTAATTTTCTAATAGGTATTGATTTTTATTAGACTATTATGTAGAATTTATTCAATTAATATCGATAAAAATGATTTCTTTCCGTAGATTATTATTGTGCGTTTGTTGACACTTATGAAGCGATTATTTTGTATTCTTCTTTAAATAATAATTGATGTAACAAAAATATAATATAATCTAAATCAGAATTTAAGAGTTCAAGTTTCCGTTAAAAATAAATTTTAAATTTTCTAAGGAAATCACATGAGGGTGTCATTTATTAGATCCGAGATGGAATAGATTATTTTTAATTATGTCAGAAGGGTTGTTTTCACCCCCTCGGAAATCGAACCCGAGTGCCAAAATGAGCAATTCGGGCCAATCGGCTACTCTGTGAGGTGCTAATCCCTCTGACATAGTATGTAAACGCGCTATATGCTAAATTTAAACTCATATCCATGCTAAATTATTATTATTATTATATTAAATGAGAAATTCTTGAATATATACTTATATCTTCGGGTAACTTTAATTTGATTATTTTTTCTTAATTAAAATAATTATTCACATATATAGAATTGTAAGTTTGGGTGATTAAAAGGTTTCCTTTCTCTTTTGTAACCAGACAGACAAACAACTGGGTCCTGTCATTTTTTTCAAAGACCATTTTTAACTTTATAAAAATACCATAAATATATATTTGTTTCTCCCGAAACGTTTGAATGATTAATAAACGTCTTATGATTGTTTTTATAAATAACTGTATTCATTTATCAGAATAAAAAATAAAAAATAATCAAGAATTGATTTCAAAACATATAAAATTGAAAGTTTCTTTTTGCCGAGAGTAGCAGAATTTTTATAAATTGAAGGAGACAGATAGTGTGCCTTCTCCTGAAATTTATTTTTCCAGCAGAAGACATACTCTTTTATTGTCTCCTTCAAAATTTATATTTTATTATAACTCGGTTTCAATTTTTGAAATAAATATTTTGATATGTTTTTGATTATTAACAGGTGGTTGAAAAAATGCATCATTTGATTGAATCAAAACAAAACATGTGATTGATTAAATAAATAATAATCAAAATAAAAAAATTAACGAGCGAAGCTCGCCGGTCTGACAAGAACTACATAGTTTAAATAGAGGTGGTGTGTAGTATTTCAAATTTCGAGTTACTTCAAAATTCGAAGTTCAATGGAATGACTTTTACAAATCGAATTTAAGATTTGAAATTGCCGATAGAAATAAATATTAAATTTTTTAAGAAAATCACTAGAGTTGTGTCATCTATTAGATCTGAGATGCAATGGATTATTTTTAATTATACAAACTTTCTGATATATATTGAAAGTTTTTTTTTGTCAAGAGTAGCAGAATTTTTATAAATTGAAAGAGACAATAAAAGTGTGTGTCTACTGCTGAAAAAATAAATTTTTAATTTATTTATAACGAGACTATAGTTTCGAGGGCTTTGCTATCAGTCTATTACAATTGAAAGTGAGATTTAATATGTAAATAGCGCTTTCATACATTAATTCCTATGAATAGTTTCGAGGGCTTTGCTTTCTTGATCAGTCTATTACAATTGATTGACCGGAATTAATGTATGAAAGTGCCATTTATACATTAAATCTCACTTTCAATTGTAATAGACTGATGAAGTGGGCAAAGCCTTCGAAACTATAGTCTCGTTATAAATAAATTAAAAATTTATTCTTCCAGCAGAAGACACACTCTTATTGTCTCCTTCAAATTCTGATATATAATTCAAAGTTTCAAAAAATAATTCATTTTATTTCGGATCTAATATCTCCGGATTCCTTTTCAGATAATTATTCTTAATTATCCTTAATTATCCGTTTTGCGATTGCTAGAAAGAATAATTTGGAAAAAAGTAAAGGATAATTGATTTGATTGTTAAGCAGTCGAGACGTAGTAGTAAGTGGTTTGGAAATCGCATACGAGTCTCTCTTTGGCAATTGAAGTCTCTGGAGTGGTTGGCTAGTGAGTGAGGCTGTCTGCGATCTGCAATCTGCCCCGTTGGCAGAATCATCTGCCCTGTTGTGCACCCGTGGCATTGATTGAGCTGGCCAATTAAATTGACACTGTGCAGGCACCCGCGAGTTGGTTTGTTGTTGTGCTGTGGTCACGATCGGCTCGATCAGGGGATGATAGCAAGGGGTTGGTGTAAATGTTTGATAAGCGTGTGCGGGGGTTGCACTATTTACCAGCCGGGCCAGGGGTACTAGCCTACGATCTACTCGAGACTTTGGACCCAGCCCTGGCGCTGTATTGGATTAGCGTATTGATCGTGGCTCGTTTTACATAAAACGTCTCTCATTCCCTAGCATCCCACCCTTTCTATTGCCCCGAACCCCAAAAGGGGCGCAGCAAGGGCGCCTGCTCCTTTTCCCGCGGGCGCACCACAGATACAACCAAGTCGGGATGTACATAATGCATGCTTGATCCCTCGGCAACCATCGTTCCATTTTTTTCATATAAACACGGATATTGATAATATCACGGTTCATTTTAAGGTCACGCAGATCCATCCCTGCAAGAAAAAAGAAAACACAATGGCATTTTTAGCCCAAGAGCAGACTCGATTTTGATTTTTTCCTTTAATCAATAATTTTGAAAACTCTCTGACATTTACTTTGGAAAAACAAATAAGAACCAACAACATGGAAAACATTAAAAGCTAATGAAAGCAAAAAGCACGCAAACTATTAATTAGCTAAATATGTCTCATTAGTTATTCTTGAAATTAATCTTCGATCTCTAAAGGTAAAGCAATACATATTTTTATTCCTAAACGCAAATCGGGGTGGGGAGGGCTAGAGTATTTGTGATGGATGACTCTGATATTAGCGATATTTACCCGGCTGACAAAAAGTCATTATGCATATAGAAATTCACAAAACAATTAAGGCATTTTTTTCATTACAAACAAATTGTGATTAGCCATGGAGATAGTCACATTCATAATAAAAAAGTTGTTATTTTGCCGAGAGTAGCAGATTCATATGTTGTGATACATATGTTTAAAAAGGAATGTGACCTGAAAATTGATTTTAATTTTAACTGGATCTCAGCTAAGTAATTATCAAAAATTTTCAATATCCATACGATAGTGACCCCATGAAAAATAATATTTATAATTAAAAATTACTGATGATGAGGGCAAGTCTTCGAAACTATAGTCTCAAACAAATAAATAATATATATACAGATATATAATTTCGATATATGGTATATGTGTGTATGTTTATTTGCATCAAGCAGAGGACAACCTCTTTGTTTCTCTTTATGATATTTATAATAAGTCCCTTTCGTTTTCTAGCTTTCAGAAAAAGAAAAATTAAATAAAATTTCAATTTCAAAATTAAAGACAAAATTTAAAACTTTCCCTTATCTTTTCCATTTTTAGAGAATCCGGTTTAATTTTCAAACATTCATATTTTACAATTACAGTTTTTAAATAACAACAACTAATTTTTTATATTAGTTTAAATAAAAATACTGATGTCCCTGGAGGGGGCATGGATGTAATGTTCCCAAACATTCGGTTCCATGGCACATACAATATACCCGAATAATATAAATACCATATAATATTTATTATTAATGTATAGGTAATACTAGACTTTGCTTTTTTAAAACATTATATGAGAAAAAAAAAATTATATAGATATTTATAGAGCTATTAAATTTGTAATAAAATTCAAATAAAATTACAGTACCTACTAGAAACGTCATACTAAAACGCAAATGAAATTCAAATAGTATTAAACGGTGTGATAAAAAGTAGGTATATATTATGGACTATTTAATATTAGAGATTTTACTTTTGGAAAGCCAATAAAGCTAGGGAATTTTGAAAAAAACGAGTAAAATGTTTGTTTTTTTCATTATTTATTTTATTTTATTTTGCATATACCTACTGGTAAAAATTGTAAAGATAATTAAATAAAATACATTCTAATATTTATATATTTGTTTACTATTTATTTTGAAAAATCACATAATATTTAATAATATTTATAAAAGATAACTGTTAAGAATATCACACCTTCAATATAGTTATAATATTTTTAACAATAAATCTTTATTTTTAAATTGATTGTTGTTGTTGTTCTTTTTTAATAATATCTTAGATATTAAATTGTAAATTTGTTACAAGGAAGACAGGGAGTTGAATTTATGGATAACCTGGTAGTTTCTGAGTTAATTTTCAATTATTGACAATGCAGAAAACCTTGCTTCACAATGGTACATAGAGGTTGAGGCAAATGGAAATAATATTTTCAGCGCTTTTTCATGTAAATATGAGTAGGTACTATTTTTTCCATAGAAATCCAAAATTTGTTGAAATTTTTGTTAGACGAGCCCGCCGCTTTCAATATTAAATCAGAAAATTTAATTCCAAAAGATACTCTTCTTTGTTTATCAAATTTAAGGTTTTGAAATTATATTCTGCAAATGGATTAGTAATTCATAAATTCACCTCTCTTAGGTATTTTTACATCTGGTGGAAAATATTTTTGAACTCAACATATTGTTGCACAATTCACATGCTGGCTGGCAAACAACTGCATTCCGTTTTTCTTAGTTAAACCTAGCCAAAAATATTATTTTTATTTATCATTATGTTTTCACCTGTTCGTAGACCGGTGATATTTTCACTACAGATCGGAGTCAGTTCAAGATTGGTGGTTGAGAAAATCTGATCTATATAATATCTCGCCTTAAAAACAATACTTAATTTCACTTCGATATGAATTAGAAAAAAGTAAAAAAAAAACTGATATGGACGTCCACATGACTTTACCATACGCCTGACCCCTCTCGTATATTTAATAATTAATAAAATAATTTATAATCATTTAGGGGGAGGGTCAAAAATTAAAATCTAGGCTTTGGGACCAAACCCAACCAAATATTGTATACATAATCAGTGGGGTGGGCGGTTAGTTTTTGCACTTATGTTGCCAACTGATTATGTATAAGAAATTTGGTTGAGTTTGGTCCAAAAGCCTAGATTTTAATTTTTTGACCCCCCCCCCCATCCAATTTCGGGTGGTTAATTTTTCCATTTTTCCATCTTCTGGGAGCCCACTGATTAAGTATAAAAAATTTGAGTGAGTTTGGTCCGAGGGCTTAGATTTTCATTTTTTGACTTCTCCCACTCAATTTTGGCCCCAGAAAAAAATAAAAATCTTTTCGTCATTATAAGTTCATTTTATAGTATATTTCATTTTTCTTGTTTTTTTTTTTTTAGTTTGAAAATCTTATAATTTTAATTTTTAATCCCCTCCCCACCGCCTTAATTCAACCAAAATCTAATCAGTTCTTAATCTCATTGCACCAAAAGTACATGTGAGATTAATATCCCTACTTGTTTTTGAGCTAGTGGATCCACAAAAATTTGGTAACGTACAAACTTACTAACAGACATTTTGACAAAATAATTACTATCTCAAAAAATATAAATTTTTCGATTTTCACTTATTAGGGCTTTTTTGTAGACCGAAATGATATGGTTTCGTCCAATTTTTTTAATCAAAATTGTTTAAGCAGTTTTTGAGATATTTCGAAAAAAAAAAAAAAAAAAAAAAAAAAAAAACACTTTTTTCATGCACGATTATACAATACTTGAACATACCCTGTATGGTAAGGTAAAAAATTGATGAGTTCTAATGTTCATGATGAAAATATTTTCTAATTGCTCTGACCTCTAGACGGTAAATGAAAAAATAAATGATTCTATAAAAAGTATGGCTGAGAGTAAAGCAAGTTGTTGCGAAATGGAAGGTGACAAGTGACATCACGTAGGCCTGAGCCTGTTCCATATTTCATCATCTGGCTTATCATCTATCTCTTCTTACTGTAAAGGTCGCTTGACTTCTTGAGAGCCTCCTTGTTTCGTTTTTGCCTGCCTTCCTTACGCATCTGCCTTTAGATGTGGGGACGGACCGACGGACATACTGCTCACCATCTTATTATTTTCCTAGGCACGCCAATTGCTTTAGTAAAGTTTAATGTCATTTATTATTTAGGCATATTTCCTTAGGCGAATTCATTATTCAAAGGAAAATAATTCAGGACAGATTGGCCCTTGAGGGCTTCAGATCCGAAGTCGATTACCGAAGTTGATACTCAATTCTGTGGCGGTTAATTAGTTTTTGAGTAATTTTCTTGAGTGGTTTTCATTGAGCGTTGGTGGCGATTTCACTTCAAAATTTAATTTTGATTTCATTTCTTTTTAATATATTAGTCTCTTGATAAGCATAGCAGTTAATGGCATCGATCTTCAATTAATAGTTGCCAGGCATGAACAACTTCTTGATAATCTTGATAACATTTATTTATTGATTCTTTTAACAATAATACACTACAATCTCAAGTTTACAACTATATTTAACCAATACAAGATATCATTTAAAGGATATAAGCTTTCAAATTTAGTATTTATTAAAAGCTCATTATTTGTTTAGAATTTCATTAAAAGGTGCCAAATATTTACATTGTTGGACGATATTTATTTACTGATTTATTTTTGGTTCGTTTAATCCGAGCTGTGCAGACAGATCTCGACGTCTGCGTCTGCATTCGAAATAAATAGAGCACTAAATCCAGCTAATTCATTTATTATTTATTGCAATTTCGAAAATATCTCGCCTCCTTATGACAGGAAACATTTTTAAACAAAATAAAAAATACGCTTTTTTGAATTAAACGATAGCTTAACCCTGGAGGCTTGCGCCCCTCAAAAAAGTCTCTCGAAAACGCCCTCCATGGTCAATCTATTTGGGGAAGGCGAAAAACGAAATAGCAGCTGAAAAAATAATGACTACTATATCAACGAAGGGGATAAAAATGAATAAATATAAATAATTTTAAAAGGCCAAATACAGACACATAATTATCGTAATTCTTTTCTTTCCCTGAATACATTTCATAAATTAAACAAATGTTTCATTTGATGCAATTAAGTCGAGTCAAATGTTCCTTATTTATGCAATTCTAATTTTAATGATTTTTTTTTTGAAGTGAAACTTCTTTAGCGACGTATCTGAACTTTTTTGTTACAATAAAGGGGAAATGAGTCAATAGATGAGAAATAAGAAAAGCCTTGAGTCCGAGAAAGGAAGCATGTGTTGGGTATCTTGCTTAAAAAATCAGCAACTCTGATACTCTCAGCAAATTAAATATTTTAATTTTATTAATATTATATTAAATTGAATGAGAATGTTGCTCTGACACTAAGTTATTCAAGTTTATTTATTTTTAGCGATGAATTAACTAATAAATAAAGATATTCATAACTAAGGGAAATATATGGTTATAGTCGCTGACTTAAAAAGAAGAAAAATAACTATTTTATTATTATTTTCCCTCGCAAGTTTAATAACTCCAACAAGCAATATACAAATGACCCCTTGAAGTTATACAACCATATTGACAGAAAAGGCAACGCTTAAGCTATCCTATAGGAGTATTTAATTTGTTTCGATTAAAAAAATGTTAAGATTTAAAAAGTTCGAATTGTCAGAGGTTAAATACCATGTAGGACGGTTAGTTCTTAGATGTATCTAAAAGACAGCAGTCTGACATATTTAAATTCATCGTAATACCAGATATCGTACTTGAATTACTCTGAAAATAATTGGGAGGCCGTAGGCCAAAACTAAAACTAAAAATATTAATTATGGATAAAAATAAACTAAAAATAAAATATAATAATAAAATAATTAAAAATAACATAACATAAATATATATCTAACACCTCCAAAAAATTAATAACAAAATTTTTTTAAGCTTAATATATATGTCTCTGGAGTGTGATTTTTTAATGGGGATAAACTTTTTGGCCGTTATGTACAAATACCATATACGGCTAAAGAAGTTTCACTTCCCCTGTGAGCTTATGTGGATGAGGCTCACTCATATTTTTTTTTTAGTTCTCATTTTTCCTTTTTTCTCAAAATAATAAAATAATTGAAGGAGACAATAAAATAGTGTGTCTTCTGCTGGAATTATAAATTTTATTGATTTATAACGAGACTATAGTTTCGAGGGCCTCTTTCCCTCTTTATCAGTCTATTACAATTGATTCACAGGAATTGATGTGTGAAAGAGAGTTTTACACGTGGTCTAGGTTAAGATTTTAACATTTCATTCATAAATTAATTCCTGTGAATCCATTGTAATAGACTGATGAAGATGGCAAAGCCCTCAAAACTATAGTCTCGTTATAAATCAATAAAATTTATAATTCCAGCAGAAGACACACTCTTTTATTGTCTTCTTCAATATATAAAAATTCTGCTACTCTCGGCAAAAAAACTTTCAATTTAAAATAAAATAATTTGTCGAACTAAAAATTATTTAGTGCAATTGGAAACTTGCACCTGTATTATGATCCTTCCCATCAGTTCATTTGATTGTTGATTCACCTTAAACCCTATCCCCCGTTAGCTAATATCCACCCAGTTACAGTGTAATGATATAATCTCTCATATTAATCTTTTTTTTTCGAAATCGATTGTAAATCTCCCAATGTACGTGGGTATAATCCTTTTAAAGAATTCCCTCCATTCCGTTAATGCTTTGATTTCAGATAAATAAATCGGATTATAAACTTGAAAGTTTTTTTGTAGCTCCGCCATTGTTCATCCCCGTTTGTCCACTACGACTTCAAATTGAACTATATTAAATTTCTATTCTACCATGTTTAAATTTTAAAAAAGTTCCTTCGAGCCTACGAATGTATTTTTAGAGAAAATGCTATGTTAATTAATGGTAAAAGCAGTGGGATGGTTGCAAATCTCCGCCACTGTAATCTTCGACTTAATATGAACTCTGCAACGAGTGCATTAGCGAACATCGCAACCGCTCCATAACTGCTTTCATTATTTTTCTCTAACAAGACTCGGTTAAATAACTTTATATCCTTTTCTTCTGCTCTAAAAAGAGCTTGCAGATAATCAAAGGAAACATTCACTATCGCTCCTCTGTCTAAGCATGTTATTAATAGACCAAAAATATCTGGAGTGACTTAGACACACTTAACTATCAACCTAGCCCCTTTCTCGTGTATTTATATACGATAATTTTATTTCTCTTAGACAACAAATAAATATATATATTAATAATATAATAGAAATAGTATATTCATGAAATAGATATCGAGATTTTCACTAATCGTAATGTTTCATTTGTTTTGAATTTTTTTTTTAAATGTCTCTGTGAACACTGTGTAATCTTTTGAATTTTAAAAGTTTTATTAATATTTTATTCGTAAATATTTTCATTTTTTCAAAGCATGTTGAAAAAATTAATTAAAACAAAGGATTTAAGGTTTTCCAAACAATTTCGGAGAATCATAATGGCGCGTTGTGAGTAAAGACATTTAGGGCCAGTTGTATGTCGGTTGGTAAATTCTTTGTAAAAGTTGACAAAGGGTAAAACCTTAGAATTCACCTTGTACCCGGCCAATCAGATGTCAGTGCGTGTCATCTGATTGGCCATCCCGCCGGGCACAAGGTGAATTCTAAAGCCGGGTTTCCACCAAACGGACAGTTTTAAAAACAGTTCTGTTTTCAAAAAACAAAACAAAAACTTTTTTCCTTTGATCTACTGACTTAAGATGAGAAAGTGTTTTGTTTACTAAAACACTGTTTCCAAACAAAAATGTTTTAAGTACTGTTCAGTTTTTACAAAACATTGGTTGTTTTTGTTGAGAAAAACAGTTTTTGTTTGTGTTT
The DNA here is from genome assembly GCA_024734495.1 of Forficula auricularia. Taxonomy (NCBI): domain Eukaryota; kingdom Metazoa; phylum Arthropoda; class Insecta; order Dermaptera; family Forficulidae; genus Forficula; species Forficula auricularia. The sequence continues at coordinate 4,779,928 of JALMQS010000127.1, forward strand.
CTTGTTTTGTCTGTTTGGTGGAAAACCGGCTTAAGGTTTTACCCTTTGTCAACTTTTACAAAGACTTTACCAACCGACATACAACTAACCCTTAGTGTTTTGTAATATAATTTTTTTTTTAAACAATTCTAAAAACAGTATAAACTATTTGAAAAAAAGTTTCAAATTAGAATTAAAATAAAATGTTAAAGATCTGAATAGTAGGTGGTGTTTTTATTTTGAAAAAGTTTTTTAAAATGGTGACCATATTAATTTTGATTTGTTCACTTGTTTGATTGTTAACTTTTATGATTATAATTTAAAACTTAATGATTGTGAATTATCAGTTTGATTATGATAATTTTCAATAAAAGTCACTTTTGCATGTTACTTTCAATTTAATATTTTTTTTTAAACTTTCAATAATTTCAAAATAATCATTTAAAATTATGTATTAAGTAAAATAAAGTACTTTGAAGATAGACTCTAGGCCTTCATGTACTATTTTTGAACATCAATTATAAATGAAGAGTAAAAAAAAAAAAAAAAAAATTGAAAAGCAATAGTAATAAATTATGATTTACTTCTCAAAATTCAGGAAATGGTTCATTGGAATAGAAATGTAATCAAAAAATGTGAGTCTTTAATATAAATCTTGTAGATTGTTCTTCTCAAGAACATGATTCGATTATTTTCTGCACGATAGCCGGAATTTGAATATCATTTTCTTCTTTGAATATACCAATATCTGTAACATAATAATTTATTATTTGTATTTTGTTATTGAGTTTCATTATTTTTTTCCATGTTCATGATAAACACAAAAACTTACGTTTACTTTTTTTTTTTTTTAATCTTCAATAATATTCGTCTAGGTTTAGTTTTTGTAGGGCTAGCAACTTGAACTTGTATTTTTTTTTAATGCGATCGAATGCAAAAAGTTCCAACCGCTATGGATCTCGAAAGACCCGTGCCTATGTTATCGAAGGAGAAAGTAATCAAGCGAAAGAGTGACGACGTAGGTGTCTGTGCAATTGAATCTTGAAGGTTTGAAGATTGTAAGTATCGGGACAGACGGAGGCTGGGATAGAGTTCCACTTCCTTGACTTGAACTACTATGAACAAACAAAGATATTGGAAATGAAGTGGTCCCCCACTTTACCAATTTAATCTTGACGGAATTTTCAGATCGGTGAATCGCCCGTTACACACAAAGCAAGCTTTTGTGAGAATTACTAACTTCTAATGATCAGAGCACAAGATGTGATAGTATCTATGAAATAGAGAAAGCGAGGAAACGCTTCTTCGATGGGCCAGTGTGTCGAGAGAGGCGGTATGGTTGGAACCGTCTAATATTCTGATACTGCGTTTCAAGTGAATTGCATCCAGGGTGGCAAGAGAAGGCTTGGAGGTCCCTCTCCACAAATATGAACAATATTTAAGACAGGGGTGGATTTGGTACTTGTAGAGAGTGACAAACTACAGAGGCCTGAATAAGGAGCCAATTTTCCTTGCTGCACATTTCGCCACAAAGGAAATGAGTTCATTCCAATTCGGTGAAAGAACAGTATTGATTAATACGAAATAGTACAGGTATTCTAGAGGGCGAATAAATTCTTCAGGCTGTCTTGGGGTATAATATAAAAAATGCAACATACCTATATTTATTGTTAAACAGCCTAGGGGAGCTTTCATTAAAAATATACTAGTATAGTTCCAAAAACCTACTGTTCTTAAAAAGCCTTCTGGCCAATTTCCAGTCATTTAGAGAGAAGAAATCTAACAGGTTTGTGTTTTTTCAGATATTGAATGGTACCTACTCTCATCATTTTCGAATCTAATTTCATTTTTACCTATAAAAATGAAGAAATTGAAAAAATCCAAATAATCCTTATTGTCAAAAAATTATAAATTGCAAAATGCATTGCATGATCAAATAGCAAAGGTGAAAGAGAATAGAAATTTTTTTGCCTCTCTCCTGCTCTTATCAACAATTGATACCCAATGGTCCTCAGCCCTGGAAATCTAACTCCGGAACTTCGTACAATTTTCTAAGAGAACGCGGGCCAATGACTGACGTAAACTCGTGATTCATCATCATTTAATTATGTATTCCATTCACTATCTCTTTTGTTTTCCATTAAATATTTACTAAGAATTCCTCTCCGAATGTGTTAGCAATTTCTCATAACACCATTTTTTCTTCTGGCTTGGTTGTTGTTGTAACTGTTTTTGAGTTTTTTTCATAAAGAGCGAAAAAAAAATACGACAGTAAAACATGAGGGCTTTTTGCGAAACTATTTTACATTCAGACCTCTAAGCACGAACTTTATCAAAAATTCAATAGTAAATTCAAATGATGGAAATATTATTCTCATATGATTGGAATTGTTTATGAATAAACGTAAAGAGCAGGTCTATTTCTTCTATGTATTATTTCATTCCGATGAGACACAAAATAAATAAAATTGAAATTCCTGCCTGCTTTCAACTTCCTTGAATCTTAAAAACTTCATTTCATCAAAAAGGAATCTTCCAGACAAAATTTTAAAATAATTTTAAATTAATATATACCTATTGCTTGAATATTTTAAACTTGTAACTTATTTAGTCCACAAGTTACTCTACTGTGTCAGACAAACTGAGAGACAATCATTGTGCAACGGGAATACTAGTAATAAGCTCTGTTTTATATTTGTCCGTAACCTTAAAAGATATAAAGAATACCTGATGGGTATCTAAGCTTAGCTCTTCTTTTTATGAAGATTCTAGAATTTACTTTTTAACAAAAATTTGAATCTATTTAAATCCCTTTTTGATTAATGAACTTTACTATCTTTTAGGAAATTTTTATCCGCATTCCAAAAATATCAATTGTCAAAACAGAAACAGCTTCGGAAATAATTCAGTTTAAATTTTTAATGTAAAATCACGAATTATGATTTTTCATATCTCGTTTTCTATTAGTCATAGATCAAAATAGTTAAATTAATATATGTAGAGTATTAATTTCTCTACAAAAATGTTCCTTTGTATTTTTTTGATAGAAGCAACGATTTCTGAAATAATTCAGTTTGAAATAAAATGTGAATGACTTTGTATTTGTTTGTTTTTCTTTTTGATAAATTCTTGGAAATATTTATCAACAGATTGTAAATACCTTTCTTCTTTAGGCCACTGGGCTAATTGATGATTTATTGCTTTATAATTTATGCAGCGTTTAAATTTAAAGGACTAAATGAATTTTTATAACGGCAATAAAACTATAAAAACACAAACATACACACTCACACATAAAAAAATACAACAAAAACATTTCATAGTAATCGGTTCATTGATTAAAATAAAGGAAATTGGTTATGAATTAAAAAAATGATTTTTTTTTTTATAAATTGTATAATTTGAAAAGTATTAGAGATATCGAAATGCCGTTTTCTCAGTTGTATTTCTTACAATTATAGGAGAATTAGTTTAAAGTCTCGGTACGTTCTCTGTAAATTTTATAATTAATTAAAATTTAATAAGTTATTCAAAATTATTATTATTTTTTTTTTTAATATTAATCTTGGGAATAAGAATATATATAAATAATTTATTTAGCGCGATTTTTCTCCTCCAATCAGGTTAATAATAATTAAATTTATATTATGGAACAGAACTAAATTATTTATTTATTATTAGTTGAATAAAAGATTTCACTGTCGATGGTAACAGAATTGTTTTTATTTTAGGTTAAAAATAAAATGAGAGAGTCTTCTGTTTTTTAAATAAAATAATTTTTAATTATTTCTATTTATTTATTTTTTAATTAAAGAGTTGTCTGGAAGGATAGACGCTTTGCTTATGGAGCAAGATTAAAACAAGGCCTGAAAATCTCAATAAATCTTCAAAAATTGTATATATTTTCCGCATTTTTGAATCAAATCTTCAGAAACTATAATAACAAAATCAATTTTCAGCATTTCAATACAAACATTTTTACAAAGGAACAAACATATTACGTCTTTTCGTTTGAGTTGAGGGGTGAACCGCGACCTAAAATCGTGTACTTCCACTTTCATTTCCAAGTAGAAGACAATAGATTATCTAATGAATTCCAAAGTAATTCCAAATAATTCCAAAGACGGTGTACACCTAATTACAATCGCGGTTCAACCCTCGGTTTGAGTTATTGGGTATCTTAATTCTAACATACAGGCAAAAACATATTTATTATTTTTATTTGAGAATCTAAGGAATGATTTTTTGTGATATTAAAATTAATTATTTAAAAATATTTTCATCATGGCATAAAAATAAATAAATTCGAACAAAAATAGATTTTCGTGCAGTAACGCAAAAAAGTGCGATTTCATGCAAAATAAAAGTTTTGTCAAAAGAACATCGTTTTCATGATTCGAATTTTCGTCTAGGTTTCAGTGATTTTAAAAAAAGATGCAATTCCACGCTAATCTTTAGTAATAAAGATATCACTGGAAAAAATTTAATGACTTTTTATTTGATTTAATCGAATTTGTTTTAAATTTCTCTATTTTATTTAAATGGAACACTGGATACTAATACCATTGGTGAATAATGAAAATCCTATTATTTAAAACACTTAATTGGACAAAAAATTCAACGTCCGCTTTCATGGGACTTATTTTCTAAGTTCTAGACTCTTGTAATGGACTCTGGCGCATACTCGGACGCAGTCATTCCCATTATCTCAACTTTCGTTTTAGGTTTATATACATTTCCAACACAATTTCGTTTCAATGAGTGTAGGAAAATGTGCAGAGAATTGCCCAACAAAAAACGCTATTATTTACATTAAAAATATTTCATATAAAAATTTTGTTAAGCTCGGTACAAATTCAGGTGGATTGAAAATGGAATTGAAGGAAAAATTGAAACTTTTTCAAGACTGTACATTGTTTTCACAAATAATATTTTTAAGGAGGTCCTTTCGCCGCCAATGTTAAATAAAAAATATTAGATTATAACTATAACTTAATTTTTTATAATAGTTTAAGTCTATCTATGCTTTGGTGGACTTTAAATCACACATTAACAAGCAAATTTTTGAAAATAAAATTTTTTTAAATGTAAACATTTTTTTAGAGTCTTATGGAAAATTAAGATCTTGACACTTTCTCTTGAATTATACTACTGTTAGTTGAATTGATAAAGTTAAAAAAAACTAAAAATTAGCTTTTTGAAACATGCAGGTTTTTTTTGCAATAAAATATATCATTGACCGACGAATTTACTTAGATGTTTACTTTAAAAAATCACATAAATGCTATGTTTGGATGTAAACATAAGCAGTATTAATACAACGCATTGCCAAATCATACAAGATTGATTATCAGCTGATTTGAATAAATAAAACTAACTTTTGTATTTAATTATTTTTTTTATAATTGTTTTTATTTCAAACATTTACGACTTTCATACTATTTATTTTTTAATTCTATTATTTTTCATTTGTATTTTAACTTATTTGATTAAAAATTAGGTACTACATTTCTTTTGACTCAACTGGAGGGAAAAGACCTCCTTAAATGATAAACATCTAAATTTGATATTAATTTCGAATTAATATTTTCGTTTGAGGAGTCAAAAGACCGTTCCCAGAATAATAGAAATTAAGAAATTAATCTCTCCTAATTTGAAACAGATCTGGACTTGTATTTAACATCTTTCTAATTCATTAGCTCTAAATGAAGAGATATCATTCTATCCGCAGTCTTTTTAGTCAGTTTCCTCGATGAGATAGATTCTAATGAAAGAATCGCTCACCCGCACATTTATTAAATAACAAAAAAGTGAAAATTTAATCATGCTAGATACGTCTTTATAAATACTTGATAATCAACTTAAATGTAAAATAAATTGTTCATTCATGCATATATATATTATAAATACAAGGCATTAAAATCTCAATAAATTCATTCAAAAAGCTGTTTTCTGCATTTTTGAACCATAAGTTCTAAAGCTAGAAAGCCTAAAATCTAATTAGTTCTTTGCATTGGAAATACAAAAATTTTATCACAAAAAAGAACTTTCTATTATTTTCTTTCTTAAATTATCGTGGGTATCTCAATCTGGACACTCAGACAAAAAAAATCATGGTTTCTCCAGGTTCCAGACATTTTGAGCTAAAAAAAATAGAAAATTATTGCATGAATCCAATACTAGGTTTGCCCGGAAGGCAGGCAAAGTATAGAAATGACATTTCATATCTACAGAATCATTGTAGAATTTTTTAAACAGCTTAATTCAAAGAAAGAGTCCTCCCAAATATATTTTTTAAATAAATAGATAAATAGAAAAAATAAATAGATTAAAGCTCTTTTTATATCCACCTATAAATTACAGATTGAATGTGATAAATTTTTAATGAGCCGTTTTCATAGAACAAAGGACTCGACGGAGTGGCCGCTCTGATTGGCCATGATTATTTAATGACCTCATCACTGATGAGCTGCTTCGCATTTCAATAGAATATATTTTTACCAATCGATAATTTCTTTGAAATTATTTATTACCAAGATTCTTGATTATAATTTATATACTATTCTCGATAAAAATTTTACTATCGATAAAACTCAGTTACGGCCAGAGAAATAAAAATGATTAGCAAGATGATTGACAATTGATGGCTGCATCGCTAAAATCGCCCTCGTCTAACGAGGCGATTTCCGTTAGTGCA